>OX463229.1:12425647-12913792 GCA_949820135.1 Sylvilagus floridanus
GATGCCCCAAGTCCGTGGGTCCCTGCACCCATGTGGGAGACCCAGAAAAAGCTCCTGGCTCCTGGCTTTGGATCAGCTCAGCTCTGGCTGTTACAACTGATTGGGGAGTGAACCAGTGAATGGAAGACCTCTCTCTCCTCTCTCTCTCTCTCTCTCTCTTTCTCTCTCTCTCTCTCTCTCTCTCTCTCTCTCTCTCTCTCTCCTCTCTCTGTGTAACTCTTTCAAATAAATAAATAAATCTTTTTTAATGGCTTGGTTGGATGCTCAGAACATTGGGAAGAAGGAGTGGAAGCCCAAGGGTGGTCCAGGCAAGAGACTAGGTGACTTTGACCTGAGAAGGGTGGGAGATGCAGAAAACTGGGTGGACGCCTCCAATGGACATTTGGGAGGTGGCATGAGAGATGTGGGGGTTGTGTCCACAGGCAGAGAGAAGAGGAGGGAAGCGGCAATTGGCTTTTAAGCCCTTGCCTTGGAGACTTGGAGAGGATGTCGCGAGACTGAGCGAAGCAGGAGGAACAGCAGGCTTAGGTCTTCACACACAGCCTTTGGGTCATGTGCGAAGCACCATGGTCCAGCCTGTGGCTGACACAGAACCAACAGATCTCACTAGAAAAATGGCACACGCCTGGGTAGGGGTGAGCTGGCTAGAGACATTCTCGTCTCTCTGGACACTTTGCTGGATTCTATTTCCCAGCACCTCTTGCAGTTAGGCACGGTCACAAGATGAAATCTCGCCAATGAGATGTGGCAGGAAGTGACAGAAGCTGCTCCTAGATAGGGGCTGTATAACTTCCTGCAAGATACACCATATTGTCTCCCTTCTCTTATCTACTTCCAGCAGAGTCCCCGGAGATGGAAGAGCCACCAGACGGATGGCTCCTGGAGCGCTGGTGACCGGATGGAGCAGACACCAATGAACGCCAGCAAATCCGCCTGGGCCATGGACTAGAAATAATCTGTTATCCCTTGGGCCACTGAAATTTGGGGGCAGGTTCATTTCAATGATGACTCTATCCTAAGACAGCTGTGATAAACAGTTCTGGTTTTGCTCAATCAACTTCTTTTTTAAAAAGATTTATTTATCTAAAGGCAGAGTTACAGAGAGGCAGAGGGAGAAAGGGGGAGAGAGAGAGAGAAAGAGAGAGAGAGAGAGGTCTTCCATCCACTGGTTCACTCCCCAGATGGGGCCAGAGCTGGGCTGATCCGAAGCCAGGAGCCAGGAGCTTCTTCCGGGTGTCCCACATGTGTACAAGAGCTCAAGCACTTGAACCATCTTCTGCTACTTTCCCAGGCACATTTGCAGGGAGCTGGATTGGAAGTGGAGCAGCTGGGACTTGAACTGGCACCCAAATGGGATGCCGGCACTGCAGGTGGTGGCTTTACCTGCTACGCCACATCGTTGGCTCCTGGCTTTGGATTGGTGCAGTTCTGGCTGTTGCGGCCAATTGGGGAGTGAACCAGCCAATGGAAGACCTCTCTCTCCGTCACTCTCCCCTCCCCCCCCCCGATTATTCATTGAAGGGCCTTTCCTCAAAGTGATCTGGAGGACCATGGGGACACAGGCTGTTGGAATGAGGGGGTTACAGTGCTGGAAGTCTCAACAAACTTGAGACTTCAAGAGCACAAGAGACTTGGGCTGGGGCTAGAGAGGGAAACACAATGGATCTTGGAGGAAGCTCCAAGGCTCCAACCTCGAAGTGGCTTCCATCACTTCCCCCCGCATCCCATTGGCCAGTTTGCACCTCATGACCCCGTCCAGGTGCAAGAGGTGCTGGGAAAGAGAATCCAGCAAAGCGGATGGGAGCTGAGGGAGGGGCGTTACGGTCTGAATGTCTCCTCTTGCCATGTGTAGAAGATGTATCTACACGGTGGCAGAATTAAAAAGTAGGGGATTTAGGAGAGTATTAAGAATGAGAGTTCCACTCCTTGTGCCCGGGTGGATTAGTTGCCCAAACACAAGGACTTGATGGATGGAGTTTGCCCCATCTTGCCCCGTGAGGACCCCATGCTGGGGTGCACAGGAAGGTGCCATTTTGAAATCACGCAAGAACAGAACCCTCACCCAGATTCTCACCCCGATCCACTTGAGGGCTTCCCAGCCTTCCAAATGGCAAGAAATAAAATTTCTATGATCTGGAAAGTATTGGGTCTGTAGTATTTTGTTACAGTAGCACAATTGCAGGAAGACCAGGGAAAATCTTAGCTTCCTCTGAGACCAAGTGCCTGCAACAGCCAGGACCGGACCAGGTTGAAACCAGGAGCCAGGAGCTCTATCCAGGTCTCCCCCATGGGTGGCAGGGACCCAAGCACTTGAGCCACCCACCTGCTGTGTTAGCAGGAATCTGGAATTGGGAGCAGAGCTGGGGCTCAAACCCAGGCGTTCTGATGCGCAGGATGGTGTGCATTTTAACTGCTGAGCCAAGTGCCTGCACCAGAAGCCAACTGTTTCTGATTTTATCCGCAAGGCAAAAAATTCCAAGGGGCCCGGAGGCGCTGTCCAAGGTCCTGTGGGTGAGGGACAGATCTGGGACTGCAGGATGCCTGGCCCGTGTCCATGCAGAAGTGTGCTGTCTGCTGGAGCTTCCAGGGCTGGGGAGGGCAGTTTATCTGCGCTAGCCCACAGGGCAATGACTCCCACCCATGGCCATCCACCATCTGAATTGTAGCTAATGTGGATGAGGGACAGAATGTTAAGCCTTATTCAGTTTGAATTAAAGTCTTAATAAGATAGTTCCTTAAAAAACACAAGTAAGCATAGAACAACCATCTAAGCCAGCAGTTGCACTGCAGAGAGTTCACCCAAAAGATCGAAGACAGAGACTCAAAAAGATACTTGCGGTGCCTCCAGCATCCCATATCCCAGTACCGCAGTGAGTCCTGGCTGCTCCCTTTCCAATCCAGCTTCTCGCTAACACATGCCTGGGAGGCAGCAGATAACGGCTCAGGTACCTGGGTCCTTGCCACTCTTGTGGGAGACCCGGATGGAGCTCCTGGTTGCTGGCTTCAGCCTGGCCCAGCCCTGGCTGTTGTGAGCACTTAGAGAGTGAACCAGTGGATGAGAGATCAATCTATCGATCGATCGATTGATCTATCTATATCTATGTTTATCTATCATCTACCTACCATCTATATCTATGTATCTGTATCTGTTTATCATCTTTATTTATCTATTTTATTTATATTTTACTATGCCACGGTGCTGGCCCTGGAGTGTTATTTCAGTCTTAAAGAGGAAGGCCATTCTAACACAGGCCACATTGTGGGTCCACCTTGAAGACATTTCACCAAATAAAATAAGCCAGATGCGGACAGATAGTTGCTGCTGGATTCCACCTGGGGGCGGTAGCTAGGGTCATGGGATTCTCAGAGACTGGAAGCGGGAATGGTGGATGCCTGCGATGGAGGGAGACGGGGCGGGTAGTGAGAGGTGCAGGGCACCGAGCTTCCATTCTGGAAGACGAAAGATTCTGACCATGGGGGTGTTTGCCCCAGCAGCTAGGAGAGCTTAAGACACCCACATCAGGAGAGCCTGGGTTCAGTTCCCAGCTCCAGCTCCTGAATCCAGCTCCCTTGCTAATGCATGCCCTGGGAGACAGTAGGGGATGGCTCAGGCACTCGGGTCCCTGCTGCCACCCACTGCGGTGGGGGGAGACCCAACTGGAGTTCCCCAGGGCAGCTCCCAAGCACGGCTTCGACCCCCGCCTCAAGGCTCAGGGTTCTTCCAGAGAGACCACCTGCTGTGCCAGGTGGTGGCCGGGAGTTTCAGGCTCACAAAGCAACTGCCAGGCGCCTGCTGGCCCTCGGCGGCCGGCCAGCTGTCGAGCTGTCGGCTTGCATCCGGCGAGCAGGAGGAGCATGGTGCTAAGTCTGCAACTCGGCACTGGGGTGCACACTCTCGGTGCCCAAGTCCCGCGGGGTTTCCACTCCATTGGGCAGGGACGGGAAGGGAGAGCTGTCAGCCGGAGCTCTGGGTGCCCAGTGGCTGTGGTGACAGCAGGACAGAGTCGCCCAAGGCTGCGAGCGGCGGCAGCAGCAACATCCCACACAGAGCCTGAGCTAGGGGGCACAGGGGCGGGGTCTCCTGCCCGCCAGCGGGTGAATTCTCCATTCCCACGCACCGTGCGTGCAAACACTGAGCTTTCTAGGGCAGGGCAGGGTGGGTGTGGGGAAGCTTCAGCTTCTCCAATGAGCCCAAGGCAAAGAGTTAGCAGAGACTCCCTGGGTGCTGTCGATCACGGTGCATACCCTGTCCCAGGCTGTCCTGCTCTTGCATTCTTGGATCTGCCATTTAGCACAGAGGAAGCACACTCTGAAAAAATTTTTATGCGGTCAACGCTATGGCGTAGCAGGTAAAGCCACCACCTGCAGGGCCGGCATCCCATATGGGCACCGGTTCAAGTCCTGGCTGCTCCACTTCCGATCCAGCTTTCTGCTATGGCCTGGGAAAGCAGTGGAAGATGGCCCAAGTCCTTGAGCCCCTGCACCCACGTGGAAGACCCGTAAGAAGCTCCTGGCTCCTGGCTTCGGATCAGTCCAGCTCTGGCCATTGCGTCCATCTGGGGAGTGAACCAGTAAATGGAAGACCTCTCTCTCTCTGCCTCTCTGTAATTTTTTCAAATTAATAAATAAATCTTTTTTTTTAAAAAAAAAAAAAAAGGAAGTGGAGCAGCTGGCACTCCAATATGGGATGCCAGCATCGTGGATCTCAACTTAATCCCCTGCACCACGACACCGGCCCCCTGAGAGCAACGTTGGAGCAGGCCCCTTTCACCAGCTCACTGCCTCATCACCCCCACAGCCAGGAGAAGAGCAGCATCACCCCATTTCACTGATAGGAAGACTGAGGGTCAGAGAGGCCCCAGAGCCAGAGAGCAGCAGAGGCGCGGCTTTCACCAGGGCTTCTGTGGTTTCCCAAATCTGAATGCCCCTTCCTGCCTCCTGGAGTCTCTGCCCTTGAACCTGACCTTCCTCATGGACTTCACGGCCAGCCTGGGAACCCCGGCAGCCTGAGCCTGCTGCATGTGTTTCTTTGCTTCTCTTGGGCTCCTCACTGTTTGATTCACTCCCTGCTTCTTCTTCTTTTTTTAAAGATTTATTTACTTATCTGAAAGGCAGAATTACAGAGAGGCAGAGAGAGAGGTCTTCCATCCGCTGGTCCACTCCCCAAATGAATGCAAAGGCCGGAGCTGCGCCGATCCGAAGCCAGGAGCCAGGAGCTTCCTCCAGGTCTCCCATGTGGGTGGTGGGGACTCGAGCCATCACCACTGCCTGCCAGGGTGCGCAGGAGCAGTGAGCTGGACTTGAACTCAGCTCTTAGACAGGGGATGTGGGTGCCCCAAGCAGTCTTAACCTCTGTCCCCAAAGACCTCTCCATCTGTGACCTTTCTGAAGAACCCCACCCCGCCTGATATGTAGGGACTCAGTTTTTTGCACCTGTCACTCTTTCTTCCTTGAACTTGGGGTCCATGTCTCAAGTTCCCTTGCTCAGTGTCCTCCCTGGCTGGGGCCTGAGCTCTTGATGTCCCCAAGCAAGTCCCCCATGCCCAGCCCCGGCCGCTGGCACGGCCGTGGTCTCTCTCTCTCTCTCTCTCTCTCTCTCTCTCTCTCCTTCAGCCTACTTAAATTAGCTCTGTCTCCAGTCCTTGTCCCCAGCGGCAGGCCTGCCCTGGTTTCTCCAGGCTCTCAGCCTCTTGAATTTCATCTCCAATGCCATACACTGGCTCCCTACAGCCATGGCCAGTCATTTCCTAAAACCGGGGTGGTGGTGGTGGTGGTGGTGGTATTTTAATACCCCTGAGTGGCGGGTGGGGCAGGGAGGGGCTTCACACATCCTCTCCCCACCCCCTGCGTCGTGCTCTTGTGTTACAGCTGACATGATGCGCTGGGTGTCTGGGACACCCATATCCCATATCACAGTGCCGGGTTCGAGTCCTGCCTCTTCCACTTCTCATCCAGCTCCCTGCTGATGCACCTGGCAAGACAGCAGGCAATGGCTCGGGGGCTCCAGCTCCCTGCTGATGCACCTGGCAAGACAGTAGGCAATGGCTCGGGGGCTTGAGTCCCTGCCACCCACGTGGGAGACCTGGATGGAGCTCCTGGCTTCAGCCTGGCCCAGTCCTGGCCGTTGGGGACATTTGCAGGATGTCTCTGTGTCTGTGTGTGTGTTTCAAATAAACACATAAATCAGCACTATGGACTTCCTCTGCCAGGGGCCTAGACCAGCAGGGAATGTTTGAGACCATGGCCTTTGCTTCCCGGGTGCCCACATCAGAAGAGCACTGGGTTGCAACCCTGCACTCACTCCGTTGGCTCAGCACCGTGGCTAACAGTTTCTGTGTTCCAACGCCGATTCTGCCCACTTTCTAAGCTGGGAGGCTTGGGGCACGTCGTCTAGCATCTCTGGGACTCAGTTCTGTCATCGGTAAAGCCCTAGCGATATCTTTATTTGCCCGTCACAGCAGGACCAGAAACTCTGTATGGCACATGCAAAGGGTCTCCTCCCTGCGGCCAGGAGACCCAAGTGCATGTGAGCAGGCAGGGCCCTAGCAGCTGCCTACAGGGGACGCTTGCAAGCTAAGTGGGGCAATTTCCCCACTGTGGTTTTTTCCTTTCATTTTTTTTTTATTTGAAAGGCGGAGTGAGAGATAGGGAGAGGTCTTCTATCTCCTGGTTCACTCCCCAAGTGCCAGCAACACCCAGGGCTGGGCCAGGCAGAAGCCAGGAGCCTGGAGCTCAATCATGGGTGGCAGGGACTCCAACACTTGGGTCCTCTTCCGCTGCCTTCCCAGGTGGGTCAGCAGGGAGCTGGATGGGAAGTGGAGCAGCCGGGGCTCCCACGTGGGGGCTGAGCCCCCTGAGAAGCTGCTGGTCCCCACCAGCAGGCCCCCGCCTGTCGCTGGCAGCAGGAGGGGCTGCTCTATTGAGTTCTGTGACCCCCTGATCACGCTATGAGGCCTTGGCTGCTTAAATCCCAGCTCATCAGGGCCAGAGGGACACCTGGGCCTCAACACCAGATCCTCCTTAGCCTCTGATGTCCCCACAAGCGGTCTAAGCAGAGTAGAGTTACACATTTAGAAAACACACACTGGCTGCTTTGTTCAGTGTGCAACCTGTACAGCCGTGCAGAGTGGATCTGAGAACGCTTCCCTACTCAGACAATGCCTGCCTCCCTCCTTCTGTACAAAGTTGTTCATATTGGTGCCACAAAAGCAGCCAACTGGGCTCTGGCATGGGACGCCAGCACCACAGGCGGCAGCTTAACCCCATGCACCATATGCCAGCCCCGAGTCTACAAGGCATGCAGGCTTAGCCATGGGGAAGGGACACGGGAAGAGATGCCGAAGTTTTTGGCCTGAGGCCCTAGAAGGGCAGATCTTCTCTGACATGGGAGGGGCAGGAAGGGGAACTGTTCAGGGCAGGGGCATCGGACACCTTGAGCGTGAGACACCTGCGAACCTTCTCCCAAGCGGAGGTGCCCCCAGCTTCAAGAGAGATCCAAGCTGGAGACAAAAGCACTCACAGCCTTGACGTTGGACGTGACCCCTAGTGGCCAGGGTAGGATCACGATCCGTCAGGGAAAGAGGGGGCTTCCCTCAATCTTGACCCAACCAAATCTCAGCTTTGTCACCCTATCAGGATGCTTGAAAAAGTTTGAGGGAAAAAAATGGAATCCAAAGCTAAGTTCACTTTGCTGCAAAAAAAAAAAAAAAAAAAAAAAAAAAAAAAAAAAAACTGAAATCCATGCGTAGCCTTTTGTTTTTATGATACATTGTCCATGAATTTTTTGAAGACCTCACAGTAACAGAAGCCCCGAGGAAGGGGTAGGTCTTGCTCTCGGGGTCGAACTGGGTCCTTCCCAGATGGAAGCAAGGCACAGTGCTTCTGCTCCCTGTCCCGGAGGGAGGAGGAGAGGTGTCATTAGCTCGAAAAACCATGGAAGCAGCATTCAGATACGCCCCTCCGGGAAAGCAGTTCAAGGTGACAAGGTCGCGATCAGGGCTCCCAGACTTGGAGGGATGAGTGGTGGAGTCTTCTCCAGCCCCACGGGGGGAAATGGCCAAGGAGCTCTCTCGCTAAGGTATAAGGTCACCTGGCTGTGGCTCCCCAGCGTGGAGCCCATAGGACAGGAAGGGAGCTGGGGCGCCGGGCGCTGTCCATGGTGCCGAAGCGGGGCACTAGGCACTGTCCGTGGTGCTGGAGTGGGGCGCTGGGCACTGTCCAGGGTCCTGAAAGCTGTAACTCTCCAACTTTGGCTCCCTGAGTTGGGTTTGGGATCCTGGGAAAGCAAATTCCAAGGATGTGGAGGCAGATGGATGACTTAGAAGGTGAAGCAAGGAATGAGAAACCTGGGAAGGAAGGGATGGGTGGCGGCTACACACATGGAACTAGAGGGCTTCACCACAAGCAACTGGAATTGAATCTTGCTGGAGGCATTGGGCACTGCTGTGTATCGTAACTCAGCGTATTAGTGGGAAAGCCACAGCACTGGTGTGCTGACTGCCCAGCTCAGGGGTTTCAGGACGCTCCTGGGGGCGCAAAGCATCGGAATGCAGGCTGAGCAGACTCCATGCAGTTGGAGAAGGCCCTCTGATGTAGACACAGACACGAGTGTTGGGGGGTGGGAGTGGGGTGGGGGTTCCTGAGAGAGGAGTCTGTGGGGGAACCACCCAGTGCAGCTGCAGGTGCATTTAGAGAGGAGCTGAAGGAATCAGGTGTGTGGTCCAGCGCTGTGGCACAGTGGGTAAGGCATCCCATAGGGGTGTGGGTTCGAGTCCTGGCTGCTCCACTTCTGATCCAGCTCTCTGCTGTGGCCTAGGAAAGCAGTGGAAGATGGCCCAAGTCCTTGGGCCCCTGCACCTGCATGGGAGACCCCAAAGAAGCTCCTGGCTTCTGTCTTCCAATTGGCCCAGCTCCAGCTGTTGTGACCATCTGGGGAGAGAACCAGCGGATGGAAGACCTCTCTCTCTCTCTCTCTCTCTCTCTCTCTCTCTCACTCTCTCATCTCTATCTCTCTGTAACTCTGCCTTTCAAATAAATAAATAAATATATCTTTTTTCTGTTTTTTTAAAAAAGACATCAAGTCAGGGTCACAAGGTCAGAGTGGGCAGAGCCTGCTGGGACTCTGAAGTCCAGGCCTTGAGCCACTGGGCTATCCCACTGCTGGTCACCTCCTTGTCCCAGTCCCCACCCCTCACTGTAGCAGAACCCCGGATTTGACAGGGAAGGAAGCGGCTCCCTAAGTCTCTACCCTAAAGCACTCAAACTCTCTAGGCTGTTTCCTTGGCAAAGCTTGATTGCGGGGAATCATGTCAGGCTCACCAAGCTAGATTCTAGATTATGGTATGGTGTGGGTTCAAGTCCAGGATCCATCCCATATGAGGTGAGTGACTTTGGGTGAGTGGTTAAACTTCTTGGGGTCAGAGCCACAAAATACCTGAGTGGCCAACAATCCACACACAACTTTCTTTTAAAACAAAAGACTTATTTGTTATGATCCACCGGAAAGGCAGAGCATGGTGGGAGGAGAGAGAGAGAGAGAGAGAGAGAGAGAGAGAGAGAGAGAGATCTTCTGTCTGCTGATTCACTCCCCAAATGGCTGCAACAGCCAGGGCTGGGCCAGGCCAAAGGCAGTGAGCCAGGAGCTCCATCCGGGTCTCCCACGTGGGTGACAGGGGCCCCAGCGCTTGGCCTGTGGTCAGCTGTTGCCTTCCCATGGTGCATCAGCAGGGGGCTGGATTGGGAAGTGGAGCAGCCGGGACTTGAACTGGGAAGCTGGCGTCACAAGTGGCAGCTTCACTCGCTGCACCTCCCCACGTGTGGCTTGGCTTTGGGGAGCGGCAATAGGAGGAGGCTGCGAAATCCATCCAGCACCACAGCCTGCATTGGGGTTAATTCTAGGAAGCGATGACTTAATACTGCATCTATGTGTTGCTTTCCCTTGCTGGCGACTGCAAATGCCACCTTGTGCGCTCTGTGCTTGTGTGTACATTGTGATACATTGTTACCATTTGAGAGAGGTTTGTGTACATTTGAAGGGAAAGAAACCATAACACAGGCGTCATCAGAGTGCCTGAGTTTCAAACTCGCCTCTTACTCCTGATTCCAGCTCCTGGCTGATGGGCGTCACTGTTGGGAGGGAGCAGGGGCAGCTCAAGTCCTTGGATCTCTGCCAGGTCACAGGGGACACCTGGACAGAACTTCCAGCGCCCAGATTTGGTTGAGCCCAGCTCCAACTCTTGAGGGCGTTTGGGGAGTGAACTAGAGAACGAGAGTTCTCTCTCTCTCTCTTTTTCTCTGTAATTCTACCTCTCAATTAAGTAAAGAAAATCTTTTTTTAAAAAGGAATAGAGAGATACAATAAGCAATACTAAACGCAGAGCTGCCACACACAGCCAGCAATCCCACTCCTGAGTACGGACCTGGCAGAACTGAAAATGGATTTGGAGAGATCTGTGTGTACAGCGTGTGCACAACCCCTCCAAACGCAGAATCAACCCAAGCGCCCATCAACATACGACTCCACAGACCCAGGGCAGCGCAGCCTCTCTGTGTCTCAGCTTTGTTGGGGTGGAATGGAGGGGCTGGCCCGTCCAGTGTCCATGGAGACCTCAAGTTTGGCAATGCTACCAGAAACCTTAAGATCAGCATCGTCTCCTGCTGGCTGCCCAGGACTCGGGTATTTTCCTTGCCTCTGATCCTCAGCAGATTTGCTGCACACCTAGAGCAGGTGCACAGGATCACCCAAAAGGGAGTATTTGTGCTCACAGAATCACAAACATCACAGATACTGAACACTCAAAACTCCTCCATCCCAAGTTTAACTGACGGGCAATCTGCCATGGGTTCCTGGACCGTCTCCATCTGTCTGTCAGTGAATGGGCCCCATCTCCATCTTCTTCTTTTTGTTAAAAGATGTATTTATGTATCTGAAAGGCATAGTTGCAGAGAGAGAGAGAGAGAGAGTTCCATCCACTGGTTCACTTTCCAAATGGCTGCAACAGCCAGGCTGGGGCCAGGGGGAAGCAGGAGCCAGGAGCTGCTTCTGGGTCTCCCACGCAGGTGCAGGGGCCCAAGGACTTGGGCCATCTTCCACTGTTTTCCCAGGCCATAGCAGAGAGCTGGATCAGAAGTGGAGCAGCCGGGACTCGAACCAGCGCCCATATGGGAAGCTTGTGCGGCAGGCAGAGAATCAGCCAACTGTGCCTCAACGCCAGTCCTGGGCCTCACCTTCTCACAACGCAGCCCGTCTCCATCCTCAGAAGCATCTTCACTTCCCAGCTCGACCCCCCACACACACTGAGCAGCTACAGGTGCTGGTGACGGCAGGCAGAGACAACGCCCACTTCCTGGAGCCACACGTGCTGTGACACGGTCCCTGGGTTGTGTGTGGAGCTCCATCTTTGGGCATCACCGGGAGAGCTCTGTCATCTCCAACTCACAGCCGAGCCTCGGAAACCTTCCCCCAACACATTTTTCAGCTCAGAACTTCAAATACAATGCAAATATACGCTTTAACAGGGTTTGATCAAATGACAGAGTTAGACTTTCTCAGAGGCTTTGAAGAACAAATGAAAAAGAAATCCAAAGGGAAGAGTTTTTCCACCCAGCTTTGCACAAGAGGAGGGAGATCTTGGGAGTTTGTGGGAAAATGAGCCATGTTGCACTGCCGTGCTTCGCTTGGGAAATCTGGGAAGACAGTGAATGAATCAGAAAGTGTTCACTAGGGGTCAGCATTGTGGGTTCAAGTCCTGGCTGCTCCACTTCTGATCCAGCTCTCTGCTATGGCCTGGGAAAGCAGTGGAAGATGGCTCAAGTCCTTGGGCCCCTGCACCTGCGTGGGAGACCCGGATGGAGCCTCTGTCTCCTGGTTTTAGCCTGGTCCCAGTCCTGGCTGTTTCAGGCATTTGGGTGGAGTGAACCAGTGTACGGAAGATCTTTCTCTCTCCCCCTGTGGCCCTCTATAGCTCTGCCTTTCCAATAAATAAATTTAAAAAAGACAGCACAGGAGTTTCTTCAGGTCTTTCAAGAGCCAGGGGTTTTTAAAGCTGCTTCCTGCCAGCACAGACAGCCTCTGGGAACGTAAATTGGCACAACCACTCAGGGCCATTTGGCAACATCCAGCGAGGTCGAAGATGCGTGGAGTCCACGACTCAGCAATTCCACTCCTGGGTACACGCCCTAGCCAGATGAAGCTGCTATCGACACAGCCCCAGGCAGGAAGCAGACAGAAGTGGGTAAATGCAGTCCCTAACGTCCATCCCCCTGGGCACTGCGCAGCTGCGAGGGTGGGTGAATGAGACGTGTTCTCGTTAGATGCATCCCACGTGCAGCACGAGAGGCAGGTTGTGGAAGAAGACCTCGATACAGAAACGTCATGCCCGCAAAGCAGTGCCAGACAGCTGTTCCCCACTCCAGAACCTTCCACTGACACCTGCATCTATAGCTGTCAAGTCCCTTCTATAAAATGGCATAATATTTGCACAGAAGCTATGCACAGGGGCCGGCGCTGTGGTGAAGTGGGTAAAGCCACCACCTGCAGTGCCAGCATCCCATATGGGCACGAGTTTGAGTCTTGGCTGCTCCACTTGCAATCCAGCTCTCTGCTATGGCCTGGAAAAGCAGTGGGTAATGACCCAAGTCGTTGGGATCCTGCACCCACATGGGAGACCCAGAAGAAGCTCCTGGCTCCTGGATTCAGATTGGCTCAGCTCTGGCCATTTGGGGAGTGAACCAGCAGATGGAAGACCTCTCTCTCTACCTCTCTCTCTCTCTCTCTCTCTCTCTCTCTCTCTCTCTTCCCCTCGTCTGTAACTCTACTTCTTGAAATAAATGGACATAGCCCCCACAGCCCTTAAATCATCTTTAGATCTTCTTACACCTGATACAATGTAACCACCACATAAACAGTCATTATCTAGTATTCTTGAGGGACTAATGAGAAGTAAAAAGCGCCTTAACCACTAGACCAAACACTGGCCCTTCAATATCTTCAGCAAACATTTTTCGACAAGAACTTGGCCAAGGGACTGCTTCACAGGCAAATTTCCTAGCATGGTGTCAGAAAAATGCTCAGTGCCACATCCTGTCCCTGGAGTGTGCCAAGGCCCCAAGACACAGGACTGAGGGCCCAGCCCACAGAGGACAGCCACAACCCTCTGTGGATAACCACGCCCCTCAATAGAAGCCATGCCCACACAAGTGAGCCCACAACCATGCCCCTCAGCAGACACGCCCTCCAGCAGAAGCCTTGCCCACATGAGTGAGCACACAGCCACACCCCTCCATGGATAGCCACACCCCTCAATTGAAGCCACACCCACACAAATGAGCTTACTGCTATGCCCCCCCAGTAGACCAGCTACGCCCACACGAGTCCATGGCCACGTCTACACTGGGGTTTGCTAAACACCTGGGGGTCCCCTACAGAGCCTGGATGGCTGCTCATCAAATCTGCTCCCTTTTTTAAGGGTTGTGTTGAAGCCAATTCCTAGTCTCAGATCTTTTGTGACAGCAACCCATGTTGTCTTATAGAGAATCCTTGAAGGAGAATGGGTACACATCCACCTGTCAACCCTAGCTCATTATACAAAGGAGCGTCACAAAGTTCATAGAGAATTGGATTAGTTAAAAGATAATACAGGTGGCCGGCGCCATGGCTCACTAGGTTGATCCTCCACTAGGGCAGTGCAGTGGCCACACCCCCAGCGCAGGGAACCCATGGGTGCAAAGCTGGCCCCACTTACATCTCCCTTCTGTCCCCCACTCACTCGGGCCTCTGAGCATGCGCAGAGTTAGTGCAGCCCAGCACGACCTGAAAACCCAGGGGCTCTTGTTCAAGGCCGGCACTGCGGCTCAATAGGCTAATCCTCTGCCTGCGGCACCGGCACACCGGGTTCTAGTCCTGGTCGGAGCGCTGGATTCTGTCCCAGTTGCTTCTCTTCCAGTCCAGCTCTCTGCTGTGGCCCGGGAGTGCAGTGGAGGATGGCCCAAGTGCTTGGGCCCCTGCACCCACATGGGAGACTAGAAGGAAGCACCTGCTCCTGGCTTCGGATCAGTCCAGCTCTGACCATTGTGGCCATTTGGGGAGTGAACCAGCAGAAGAAAGACCGATCTCTCTCCTTTCCCTACCCCCATCACTCAGCCTCTCAAGTACATGAACAATAAATCTTGACAAGAATTTAAGAAAAAGTAACGTGAATTGTCCATGCAGCGTGCAGCCCCTTCATATACGGACCTGAAAACTCCTTGGAGGCAGGAGCTGTATCTCCTTGAGCTTGGCTTCCTGCATAGTCATAACCACGCCCTGCACCCAAAAGACTTCAACAAACATTCACCAAGTTGCAAAAAAAAAAAAAAAAAAAAAAAAAAGGCAAGACTGCCCCAAGCAACATACGGGACCCACGCACCTCCAACAGTTAGAAACTCAAAAATTCTCAGCCTAGGTTCCAACACCTGCCCCACCACGCAGGGACACTGGGGTCTTGGGCCATTTCTTCTCAGTTTTTCAAGGTTGCTCAGGGGTCAGATGGGAATGTTAGTATGTCCTAACTCCTTGGGTGGTTTTGAGGCTTAAATGATCAAAAGGACCAAGAGCACTCTGCAAGCAGCCAACTGCAAAGCAGCATTAGTCTAACTGCAACAGAAGACATCTGCAGTTGTGATACCGAGGTGGGGCACGGGTTGGGGGAGGGAAGGCGGCAGGTGCACGAGAAAGAACACAGGGGGCCCAGCCTGGGCCAAACCCAACATCCCACCTCCAAAACCTCGCAACTGTTCGCCTCCGAGAGAAATCGAAAGGACCCAGCAGGTGCACGGCACTTACCCAGTTAGCACCACCACAAAGTCCATCACGTTCCAACCGTTCCTTAGGTAGGACCCTTTGTGGAAGGCAAACCCCAGGGCGATAATTTTAATTCCAGCCTCGAAACAAAAAATGCCAATGAAGTAGGGTTCTGTGTCATCCTGGAAGGCAGAGGAGACAAGTTCAGCGCCTCGTGTGCAGCAGAGTGTGGCGAGACCCGCCCAGAGAGATCCCGCCTGCCTCCCACCTCCCTCGGCTGTCCAGCACCCACCCCCTCCCCCACTGCACCCTTCCAAGGTTCTCTCGTCCTAAAGTCTTTGCAAGAGAAGCAGAAATGCAGAGGAGACCGCTCTGTTTCCTCCTGGCCAGCGTCACAAACTGTTCGCGCAAACCCATATGGCAAGTCCCTGGCCTCAAGTGCCCATTTACACTTAATTTAAACATAATAAGACATTTTATTTTTTTAAAAAAGATGTATGTATGCATGTATTTGAAAGGCCGAGTTACAGAGGGAGAGGGCAAGACAGAGAGATTAGAGATAGATGTGTGTGTGTGTGTGTGTGTGTGTGAGAGAGAGAGAGAGAGAGAGAGAGAGAGAACGTATCTTCCATCTGTTGGTTCACTCCCCAGATGGCCAGGGCTGGGTGACCTTGGGGCTCCCATATGCAGCAACAGGGGCCCAAGTACTTGGGCCATCTTCTGCTGTTTCTCCAGGTGCATTAGCAGGGAGCTGGATCAGGAGCAGAGCAGCTGGGATTTGAACCAGCACTCTTATGGACGGTGTTGTGGGCTAGGGCTGAACCCACTGTGCCACAGTGCTGGCTCCATATAGTAAGACTTCAAGTTGCAGTTCCGTAGTCACACTGGCTACCTTTCCCGCGGCTACTGTACTGGATGGTACAGATAGAAGGCGTTGATTTCTGTCATTGCAGAAAGTCCTACTGGAAGGCATTGGTCCCACATAGCATCTAAGGGCTTTGAAGGTTGGAACCTGTGTGTTGACCTTACTCTAAAATCTGACCACCCCCCCATGGCTGGCTCTCAACTGGGACACACCAGCACGGCCATTCACGCTGCCAAAATAGTGGCAAAGCAGTTCTGCACCCCCGCACCCCAACAGTCCTGGCTTCCAGCTGGTCGGTCACCTCTCCTGTTGGAAATTAAACTGTATACGCAATGTGCGCAGAGCCTCCACCTGGCTTTTTACCCAGAATGCTTCTCGAGTGTCCATCACTTGCTTTCTGCCCCTACAATTCTTCCCATTAGCTTGCCACTGGCTCCACTCTTCTTTAACTTCCAAAGGATTCTTTGCTACTCAGTCTCATCTTAAGGGAACACAAACACAAGTCTGAAATACATAGGGTCGCGAGGCACTGTGTGTGTGTGTGTGCGCGCATGTGTGTTTAGGACGGGGCCCTGCTAGGCTCTGCACATGGCTTGTCTTCCCAAGACAATGCGGGAAGCCGGGTCCCCAGAATTGGAACCTTTAAGAGGCGGGGCCTCGCGGGAGGTGGTGAGGTCATCAGAGTGACTTAAGGCTCACGTGAGCTGTTATGAGGAGCAAACCTGGCCACGGAACCTCTGGCTTCCTGTCCCACCACGTGACTCCTCCTCTCTGGCTTCTGGAGCCACCACGTGGCCCCTCCTTCCCTGACTTCCGGTCCTACCACATGATCCCTCCCTCTCTGGTTTCCCGCCCACTAGGAGCTCTCTTTCACTCTCTGACTTCCGGTCCTACCACATGATCCCTCCCTCTCTGACTTCGGGTCCAGGAGGAACTCTCTTTCACTCTGGCTTCTGGAGCCATCATGTGACCCCTCCCTCCCTGACTTCCTATCCCACCACATGAGCTCTCCCTCTCTGGTTTCCCGCCCACTATGAGCTCTCTTTCACTCTATGACTTCCGGTCCAACCACGTGACCCTTCCCTCTCTGACTTCCGGTCCAGTAGGAGCTGTCTCACTCTCTGGCTTCCGGTGCTCCCTCCCTGACTTCCTGTCCCACCACGTGACCTCCCCCTCCTGCAGGTTCCCTCTGTGATGGCAGCCGTGCCATCATGCCGTCACAAAGCCAGGAGGACTTCCCGGAAGCCAAACCAGTGGGGTGACCTTTCGCTCCCCGAAGCTCGGAGCAAAATAACCCTGTGTTGTTTACCAGGTCCCCAGCCTCGGGCGCTGCAGCATAGGGACAGAAAAGGAACTTCGTCCAAAAGCTGGAGTCCTGAGGCCACCAACATTGCGTGGGTTGGGACTCAGTGGGGTCTGACACCCCCTTCTCCCCACCCCGGAGTGATTTCTGGTTCTTGAATGACGGCAGAGAGGAGGACGGGGCCCCTCGCTGAACGTGAGAATCCCGGGACCAGAGGAACCGGGCTGCGGGTTCCGGAAGGGTGTAGATTCTGGTGTGCAGCCCAGGACAGTCCTAGGGAATGAGCAGTTGCGTTTTGAATGTACGAGAACCACAGGGGATGGAGGTGAACAAGCTGAATGACATCCTTAAGGCACAAACTGAGTGATGTCATAGTGGAGCGAGCTGGGTGACGTCATAGAAGCAAAGTTGGATGACGTCGCAGAGGTCCCCACAGCGGAACAGGGTGAGCGACGTCACAGAGGCACATCATAAAGGAACAACCGTCAGAAACCAGCATGTGGGCCATTCCTCCGGGCAGCTGGACTTGGTTTCCAGCCCACATCCGTTGCTCAGGGGGAACCATCGTGGAAATTCACACGCAGGCTGGGTCTCAATGGAGTGGAGAGACCCGCTCTGAACTCTGTTAAGCTTGTCCTTGGGCAATGCAAGAAGACAGGGCCACCCATCCATAGCAACGCACACTCACGTGGGCAAGTTGTCTGGCACCTGCGTTAAGGTACTCCCCGCCAAGAAAGGCAAATCAAGGAGACTTAGAAAAGGGGAGGGGCATGGGAAGAGCACGTGACAAAATTTCCACAAAAGCTGTTGAATTGGGGACTTGGGGAAATAGAATGAAAAGATGGATTTATTTGGGTGCAATGAAAGTTTTGAGACCCATGTTATCATCATGTCCTCCGGATGGCCAACATTTTTACAAGGATTTTGTTGTCGTTGAAGGTGATGTTTCCAGGAGCAGTGGGGCCCCTTGTCACTGGTCTGCCTGCCCCACCCTAGTGGACACCGGGTCTTCTGGATGTCCAGGGTTGGGGGGTGGCAGGAGAGTCTCTCCCTGTGGGTTCCTGGAGCTCACGAGAGGTCTGGCTCTTGGGGCGGGAGTTTGATGCAATGGATGAAGCCACTGCCTGGGACTCCTCCATTCTATGTTAGAGCACCAAGTCCCAGCACCTCTGCTTCCAGTCCAGCTCCCTGCCAATGCACCTGGAAAGGCAGCGACTGATGGCCCCAAATGTTTGGGCCCCTGGCAGCCACATGGGAGACCCGGATGGAGGTCCTGGCTCCTGGCTTCAGCTTGACCCAGCCCTGGCTGTAGCAGGCATTTTGGAGGGGAGTGAACCAGTGGATGGAAGATGTCACTCTGCCTTTCAACTAAATTTAAAAAAAAAACCCTCTTATGACAAAGATCTGGCTGTTGGGTCCAGGACGGAGAGCCTCCTGTACCCCCACTCCCCACCCCAATCAATGCACCACCCCCAAAAGCAAAGCAGAAAGTCCCAAGGGGACGTCACTCACCAGCCGCTCAGACATCGGGGTCTTGTCATCATCTGGCAGATGCTGCTCCAGGGCCAGGACAATGCAGTTTGCTATGATGGTGGCTAAAATCATGTACTCAAAGGGAGTATCACGGAGTTAAGGAAAACCTTCCCAGCTGGGTTAAGAGCAAGGGGCATGGGGCAGGGGTGGGAAGTGGGGGTGGAGTTTCAAGATGAGCTTGCCCCCTTCGGTCTAAGCCCAAAACCATCTCACGCCTGCTCCCATGCCCTCCACCCACCCTGGACATCCATCCTCTGGCATGGATGACCCCAGTGCCTATCAGCAGATGCTTCTCTCTCTCTCTCTGTGGATCCCAAACCTGGGGCAGGTCCTGCTGAGCCAAGCCCCTCTTCCTTTTTATCTGTTGAACTCTTTTTTAGTGGAGCGTTAAGCCTTTGAATCTACTGTAAATTTAAAATACATTCTGGGGGCTGGGGCTATGGCGTAGGGTATAAAGCCACTGCCTGAGGTGCCGGCATCCCATATGGGCACTGGTTCAAGCCCTGGCTACTCCACTTCCAATCCAGCTCTCTGCTATGGCCTGGGAAAGCAGTAGAAGATGGCCCAAGTCTTTGGGCCCCTGCACCCACATGGGAGACCTGGAGGAAGCCCCTGGCTCCTGGCTTTGGATTGGTGCAGCTCAGGCCATTGTGGCCAACTGGCGAGTGAACTAGCAGATGGAAGATCTCTCTCTCTCTCTCTCTCTCTCTCTATGCCTCTCCTCTCTCTGTGTAATTCTTTCAAATAAATAAAATAAAATAAATAAATAATAAATAAATAACTGTTATGTGTCCGACCCCTTATACAAGAAATGCCCAGCACAGCAAATCCACAGAAACAGAAAGCAGATTTAGTGGCGGCTGGGGGTCGGGAGGAGAGGGAAGGGTGGGCACCAGGAGTGCCTGCCCAGTGCTTTGGAACTGGACCGAGGTGGTAAGTTGCCGACCACCGGGGATATCCTGAGTGCCTAAAGCCACTGCCCTACGTACTTGAGAGGCTCACAGCGCAGAGCCTACATTTGGTGCTGTGCTCAAGACGCCACAGGCGACGCCTGCACCCCCTATCGGAGGGCCTGGCTCCCAAAGTCCCAGCTCTGCTCCTGACTCCGGCTTCCTGCTAACACGCGCTCTTTGAGGCAGCAGGTGGCAGCTCACGGGCTTCGGTCCCTGCCCACCCCTCTGGGAGACCTGGATGGAGTTCCTGGCTCCTGGCTTCAGCCTGGTCCAGCCCTGGCTTATAGCAGGTATTTTTTTAAAATTTTATTTGTTAAAGTTTTTAAATTTGTTGTATTTGAGAAGCAGAGTTACAGATGGACACAGACACATAGAGGGAGAGAGAGAGAGAGAGCTAGCTAGCTTCCATCCATCCACTAGTTCACTTCTCAAATGGCCTCAATGGACAGGGCTGAGCCAGGCACAAGCCAGGAGCTCCATCCAGGTCTCCCACATGCGTAGCAGGTGCACAGCACTTGGGTCATCTTCTGCTGCTTTCCCAGGTGCATTAGCAGAGAGTTGGATCAGAAGTGGAGCAGCCGGGACCCGAACCAGTGCCCATATGGGATGCTGGCACTGCAGGCAGCAGCTTAGCCTGCTTTGTCACAGTACTGGTCCCCTGTGGCAGGTATCTGGGGAGTGACCAGTGGATGGGAGATATCTGTCTGTCTGTGTGCCTCTCTCTCCGACTTCCAAAGAAATAAAAAATAAACTCTAAAACTGGCCAATTGTATGACATGAGTTTAAGGGCAGGTGTCTAGAGTCTGACATCTCAAGACGTGAGGGAGGGCAGGGCAGGCCACGTGGCTCTCGCCAGAAGCTGTCCCTGCTGTCCCTCCTGGCGGGGACAGCTCCTGACAGCTCTGTAGGAAGCTGCCAGGGCGCCCCGTGGGGGTGCAAAGCTTGCTCGGGGAGGGTCTACCTTGCTCATTCCACGTCAGCGTTCATTTCAGCTGCAGAAGTGACAGAGGATAAACAATGACACCCCAGGGCCAAATGCCCCACAAGCCGCCGCCCATGCAACCTCTGAGAAGCTGGGGGACGGGTGTGGGGTCTAGGAGCAGGAAGGGGACGCTAGGGAGAGATGACCATGAACGTTACTCAGCATGATCATTCCAGTCCATCCTGGGATTGTAGGGGGCAGGCGGTGGCTGTGGCCCCCAGCGACACTCTTCATTTCACGTTCCATGAAGCATTCATGGGGCCTCTTTTGGGGGAACTTGGCTTCCCTCCGAGTTTTCTCCTTTGGAAAATTAAGATGGTGGGGTCAGAGTTGGGGCCCAGCGAGTTAACCCCCCACTCACACTCAGGACGCCGGCACCCGATATTGGATCTGGTGCCTGGTTGGAGTCCTGGCTGTTCTGCGCTGTGACCCAGCTCCCTGCTAATGCACCTGGGGAGGCAGCAGGTGATGGCGCAAGGATTTGGGTCCCTGCCACCCATGTGGGAGACCCGGATGGAGCCCCTGGCTCCTGGCTTCAGCCTGGCCCAGCCCAGCCTTTGAGGTCATTTGGGGAATGAACCAGTAGAAGGAGATCACTCTCTCTCTCTCTCTCTCTCTCTCTCTCTCTCTCTCTCTCTCCCTCTCTGCCTTTCAAATAAGTCTTAAAAAAGAAAAGAAAATTAGCATCAGTCTCCCCTTTGTGCCTACTGCAGGCTGGGGGCAGGAGGGGGATGTTGAAGTCAACAAAAAAAACCCACTTGCCAGGTGGAAAGACTGATCCTGAAAGAGAGAATCCCGGAGTTAAATCTCCACAGGGCCGGGAAACGCAGGCCGCTCTTTCAACCAGCTCCCTCCCCGTCTCTGCCTCCAGCTGGAAGCTCCATGCAGACTCTGCAAAGCTCAGACTCAGGACAATCCAGGGAGCCAACAAAAGCCAGTCTTGTCACCAAGCATCTCTGATTGGCTCCCTGCCTCCAGGCTGCTGGTCACGGAGGGCCCCCAGAGAACAAAGCCGGGTGTGCCCGCCTCACCCTGCAAGCCTGGAAAATAGGAGACAATATTTGTACACAGCGAGGCGAGGCCAAGCCCTTTCCTGGCTGCCTCTCATCGTGATTGGAATCCGACTTCGCTCCCTGCCAGCTCAGCATCTTAGCTTGCTGCAGCAGCGAGACTGAATGCATCTCCTTCCTCGGCTCCCCTGGCCTCTCGCCCCGGCACGGCTGAGATGCGCCTTCCTATTCGTATCAGCTCCACGCTGAAGGTTCCAGGAAGAATCCCAGCAGGCTGGCCGGCACACAGCACACTTTTTTTTTTACAGGCTGCACCGTCAGGGGTTTCAGCTGCCCAGGAGCACAGTTCTCCAATGAAGCCTGGGCAAACAGGCCAAGGGAGAAGCTGCCTGCTCGCTCTCTCACTCGCTCTTTCTCTCTCGCGCTCTCTCTCTCTCTCTCCCCTTCCTGTTTCTCATCACTCCCCTGTCTCTCCACTCACCCACAAACCCTGAAGACGTGTCCTACCCAGGAGCCCACATTCACCTGAGACTCGTGCTACCCCAGCAAGATGCAAGGACCAATGGCATCTGCAGGTTGCACATTAAAAAAAATCTCCCAGAGATCTGTGTGCACAGCCTTGTTTAGGAAGTGCTGGCTGACGGGTGGGGAGGGGCTTAGGTAACTGCAGCCGTGGGTTATCCAGAAAGGGGGGGGGGGCTCCTCTTTCTCCTCCAGTCCCTTCTGACCCCAGGAGGAGAAGTCGACCCCATATCTTGAAACAGAAGCAATGTAAAAATCAAACAGATGAGCAGGGAAGAAAAATCCAGCTAAATGCATTGAGCTCTCAGTGTCCCACCTCACTCAAGAAGAGAAGCTCAGTCTTCAGCTGCCAGCAGGGCCTGGTATGACCTGTCCCCGTCACCTCCCTGCCCTCCTCTCTACTCTCCCCTCCTCCACAGTTGCCAGTCCTAACAGACCACACTCCTGCCCCAGGGCCTTTGCACCTGTCACCATTCTTTTTCCCAAGCACCCACAGGAGTCCCTCTCTCACTTTCTTTAGGTCTTTGCTCAGAGGTCACTTCCTTTCCACCACCCTTCCCTCACATTATTCTTTTTCCTTTTGGCCTTGGTCGAACATGTTAACAATTTCCTTCTTTGTCATTCACTGTCTCCCTCCCAGTTCTGTGCATGTGGGCATTCAATGCTTTGTCCCCTACACCTAAGAGGGTGTCCATTCCGTAGCAGGTGTTCAGTCACCACCTCTGGAGGGCAGGGAGAGAGGGAGCATGGCTTTTGTCTCCTGCATCTCTCCCCATCTCGGTGGTGGGTTAAGGATACATGCAGCCCCTGGAAACGCGTGGTGAGTGCTTGGACAAGAGACTCACACAGGCCAAGGCGCCTTGCCCCTGGAGGCCGAAGGTAAAGGTTGCCCTGGGTGTTGTGGGCTGGGGGAGAGGGGGTCTGGTGCCGGAAGGGGGTGGGGGGTGGAGAGGAGGGAGGAGGTGAGGTTCTTTTCAGCCGAATCTCAAGTCATGCCTGATCTTCCCAATTTAGCAAGGCTGGGTTCTCACTCCCAGCTGCGGTGAGCAATGCCTCTGTTCGCTGAGCTGAGCCTTCCTGCTCCCTGATTGGTTTGGAAAGAAAGTCCCTGTGTCAGCAGAGCCAGTATAATCAGCCGGCAAGAGGAGGCCCAAGGGAGGGGGAGAGGGAGGAGAAGGACTGAAAGCAGAGAAGCCTCTCTGATGCGAGGAAAAACTGGCCTTGGAAGCAAGGAGAGCTGAGAGAGCCCGGGCGGGCAGGTGCAGACACACACAGGCCCTGCCCCCTCCACAGAGAGACTGGCAGGGACCTGCAGAGGCACCCACCCCTCCCCCGGGGAGAAGGGGACAAGCAGAGCTGCACCTATGATGGTATCTTGTTCTTGGGACCCAAGACACAGAGAGAGAGGAAATCGATTCTCAAAGTTGGCCTGGCTGCCAGTGCCCACCCTCTTAGCAAGCCCTTACAGGGAGTCTAAACCATGCAGACTGCTCCTTCTGACACAGCCACCCCCATCTCACGCCCAACCTCCTGTGGCTGCTCCTAACACCAAGCCAGATCTATTCACTCATCACGATTCTGTCTTCCTGCTGGGGGGCCACCTGGCGTGGGGCACGTTTAGAGGAGACACCCTTGAATGAGTCAACCGTGCAGCCGAAGTTGTGGGGAAGGCTGGGCAGAAGGCCCTCCCTCCCCTGTGGCTCCCAGGGGGCACCGAGGCCCCTACATAGATGCATTCGGAGTGCAGATACCACAGTAGGCTCCTTGTCTCTGTTAATTCCTCTGGGAGTGGATTCTGTTCTAAGCCTCATTTTCCAGATTAAGGAAATGAAGCTCAGAGTAAGGAAACAAATTGTTCAAGATCAAGCAGTGCTTTTAAGCTGGTGGTCCCCAAGGACCACTCAGTGGCTACAGGAAGTAAGGTTGATGAGGTTGCATTTATTTAAAAACTGGAGCGTGCACTTGGGACCTTAACCATGTAGATCAGACCACACGGGTGACGCCGGCCCCAAGTCCCAACCAACAGCTCCAGCTGAATTCAGCAGTCATCAACCATTGCCTGTTAACCCATCTGAAGTGGATCCTATTAATGAGTTTTTCAACTTCCAGCAGAGAGCCTCTGACTCTCAGTCATGGGCTTCCAACTCTGCAACATGCAGCATCAACCCAAATCCAGCCGACCGTGCAAAGACAGAGAGAAGTTAATGCCCCTTAAACTTGGTGCCGCCCAATGGTGTTTTCAGCACCACGGCCAGCGCCAGGAGCCTCCTGTTGAATTTCACATTCATGCAGATGGTGTAAACCAACCCAGCATCATTTACTAACCGCCTCTGAGACATTTGTAAAGACTGACCCTTCACCTACTGAGTGGAAGTGCGAGGAAATTGATCCCTTATGTCATCTGGAAAATCAGACAATGCCAACACCTAATACCAAATCGGTTTGGTGGACGCTCTGCTCCTTAATAATAGTCAAATTTCCAACACTTTGGTGCTCGAATAAGGAATCTACCCCAGGTAGCTGGATCATGCTACATAGAGACTCTCGGTATTTTTTATGCTAGCTCCTGTGAGGATTAGGGAATTTAGGGGTAGGCATCCTGTGCAGTAGTTAAGACGCCTCTTGGAATGTCAGCAACCCAAATTGGAGTGCCTGGGCTTCAATCCTGGCTCCACTCCTAATCCCAGCTTCCTGATGATGCACACCCTAGGAGGCAGCAGGGAACGGCTCAAGAACTTGGGCTTCTGCCATCCACACGGGAGACCTGGATTGAATACCAGGCTCCTGGCTTCGGCCCCAGCCCACCCCAGCTGTTGTGGGCATTTGGGGATTGAATCAGCAGACGGGAGAACTCTATCTTGCCCTGTGAATGTCTCTCTGTCTTTCAAACACATTAAACAAACCTTGAGTCAGTAAAAAAAATTTAATATGCTTAGGAGAGCATGCAATGGGATGCATCTGTAATTCTACAACACATTTTTTAATCACCATGGCTGCTACTAGTATTGTAATATGATCTTTTTTTTAAGGTTTTTTTGTCTGCTGTCCCTGGCTCATAACTCCCTTCCAAGGCAGATCAAAGAAAGTCAAATAGGTCTGAAGATCCTACGCGTGGGCAGTTGGATGGAAGAGATAAAGTCCAGCACCAGTACACCAAGATAGGAACACTGCAGCTCACCATAATCTATTGTGTATTTTATGAATGGCTGCAAAAAAGCCATTCATAAAATACATAAATGACTCCAGACATGAGTAATGAATGACAAGGAGACAGAGGCGGTGACTGCCCGGATAGGATCAGTACACAGCGTATGCTCCTGCATACAGTGTGCCGTGAATATGTGTTCATGAAGAATTTTTGCCATCTAAGGAACCAGAAATGCTAACTACCTCATTCAATCACAACACATTGTACCCCTAAAAAAGTATAATAAAAAAAGAAAAGAAAAAGATGGGCATTTAGGCTAGCAGGTAGGATACCAGCTGGGATAGTACAGCCTACAGCAAGAGCGCCTACAATCCATGGCCGGCTCCGACTCCTGACTGCAGCTTCCCGCTAATGGAGTACATGGAGAGGCAGCCATGAGGACTTAACAGATGGGAGACCTGGATGGAGTTTCTGGCTCCTAGCTCTTGCCTTAGCCATTGTGAGCATTTGTTGGGGGACGGGGGGGGGGGGGCGGTGAACTCGGGCATGGGAGTTTTCTCTTTCTGTGTGTCTCAAATTTAAAAATAGAGAGCCAATCACTTTAGAGCGGTCCTGCCCTGTTCACTCAGAAGCAGAACTGGTCCTCCATCCACTTCACATCACATCACACCCCCTTTTTGTCCAGTCCCACTTCGACATGGCTGTCCACGCATCAAACATGCCTACACAGTGAGGTCCCCAGAAAAACCCAGGGCAGAATTCAGGGAAGGCTCGAAGGAAGGGGTCGAGAGTTCACCCATGTGCTGGGAGGGTGGCAGGTGCACCTCACCTCCATGGAGACAGAACGTCCTGTGTTCAGGTCCCTGCCAGACCTCACCCAATGTGTCCCTAGAGCTGGGAGTTACAGTCTTTATAACATGTCCACAAATGGGATCGCCGTGTTTCCTCGGGTTCTGTGAACCACTCTAGCTAATTAATCGAATCTGAGGAGAGGGTCATGGCAACCCCAATTCATAGCCATTGAGAACAACATTCTAGAAGCATGGACTGGTCCCTGGGTTCAAAGTGGAGTGCAGAACTTGGGACTGAGCCCTCAACCTGCGGGATCAGATGCCACCTCCGGACAGACAGGAATTAGTGGACACTCAGCCGCTGCCCACTGCAGAACCAACTGCCTCCCAACACCTTCTGAAGTCACGCACACTTTCTGTGTTGATTGTGGTGTGAGAACACAGAAAAAAACAATCAGTTGGTTTTCCCAGCACAAGTAGGATTAACTTTTCTTGATTCTTTTTATTTTTTCACTCATCTAAGTCTAGGTTCCTTCCCTCCAAAATGACTCTCATGCTGGATCCTTAATCTTCTCTCCAATCCCAAAATATATGCAAGAAAAAGGAGCTACGTGTGGTCCACCCTGGAGATCAGATGGAAAAGAAATGTTACAGCCACTGTCACCGGATGGTTCATATCACAGTGACACGAACTGTGTCTGGCTTCCCTCACTTGGCAAAATACGCTAGCCATTCAGGCTCCTTGCAGCAGGGGCCAGCGCCTCCACGCCTTTTTCATGGCTGAGTAATATCCCACCATCTGACGCACCAAACTCTATTTACCCATTTATCCATGGTGAGCTGTTTTTACTCCAGAATACAAAAATCTATGGCAATAGAATGCAGATCGGGTGGTTCCAGGGGGCTGGGGGGGGGGGGGACAGACAACAGCTGCTTCGTGGGCACAGTCTTGGACCTAGGCAGAGGTGATGGTTGCACCACAGTGAGCTTCAGTGAGATTCGGTCCTTGTCAATGGCTCTTTTGAAAATGGCTGCTTGGAGCAGGCAATGAGCCCGCATCCTGTGTCTGAGCCCCGGCTCTCACCACACCAACTGCCTATTAACAGACCCTGGGATGCAGCTGTAATAGCTCAAGTAGTTGGGCCCTTACTAAGGGAGGGGGGCGGGGACCTGGGTTGGTTTCCTGGCTCCCAGCTATGGTCCTAGACCAGCTCCAGCCATGAGAGTCACTGTAATCCACGGATGGATAGTGTTGCTATCTCTCAAAAACACAAATTTTTTTTTAAAAAGAGTTATTAATTTTGTTACGCAAATTTCACTTTTTTTTTAAACACAAAATTTCACTAGTTTTACTTTTTTCTCCTTCCTCTTGACTTTACTCTCTGAGTTCCCATCATGAGATTTACATACTGATTTTTTTTCAGGGGGGTGGGTGGGGAGAGGCTGACTTTGTTCCCAGAGTGAAGACTCTAAGAACCATGTTGTTGTTTTGATTTTTTTTAATTATTTTATTTATTCGAAAGTCAGAGTTACAGAGAGAAAAGGAGAGGCAGAGAGAGAGAGGGGTCTTCCATTCCACTGGTTCAGTCCCCAAATGACCGCAATGGCCAGAGCTGCACCAATCCAAAGCGAGGAGCCAGGAGCTTCTTCCAGGTCTCCCACATGGGTGCAGGGGCCCAAGCACTTGGGCCATCTTCTATTGCTTTCCCAGGCCATAGCAGAGAGCTGAATCAGAAGAGGAGCAGCCGGGACTTGAACTGGTGCCAATATGGGATGCTGGCGCTGCAGGCTGGGGCTTTAACATGCTGCACCACAGTGCCAGCCCCTTGATTTTTTTTAAATTAACAAATTATTTTAATTATTTAAAGAATGTGAGAGGGTTGGGGCTGGCACCATGGCTTAGTAGGTAAAGCCACTGCCTGCAGTGCCGGCATCCCATATGGGCGCCAGTTCAAGTCCGGGCTGCTCACTTCCAGTCCAGCTTTCTGCTGTGGCCTAAGAAAGCAGTAGAAGATGGACTAAGTGCTTGGGTCCCTGTACCTGCGTGGGAGACCTGGAGGAAGCTCCTGGCTCCTGGCTTCAGATCGGCTCAGCTCTGGCCATTGCAGCCATCTGGGGAGTGAACCAGTGGATGGAAGACCTCTCTCTCTGTCACTCTGTCTTTCAAATAAATAAACAAAACTCTAAGAGAAAAAAAAAAGTTCCATCATATACTACCCCCTCCACGTCCCCAAATTATTTGCATTTTTTTGTTTTTTGCTTTTCGTTATCTGCCATCTGGGAAGAGTCTCCTTGAATCTCCTTTATCATTAAAAAAGAAACCCACACACATTCTCCAGCGTGCAAAAGACACCCTGACTTTTGTAAACTCTATTGATTTAATCCTAGAGCTGCGGGCCCAGCCCCCAGGAGCCTCATCAACAAGACGAACACCCAGCGGCCTCCAAGCCAAGATCTGCTGCTCGGGTCTTTCCTGGGTCCTCTCTGAATCTCTCGGCACCACCAGGGCCATTCGGCTACTCGTTACTTTGCTGGTGCAATGAAGTCTCAAGGGAGCCATTCAGGCAAGAGCCTGGGGATGTGCTCCCTGGTGGGGCAAGCCAGGTAGCAGAGGTATAGGGGAGGTGGGGAAAGAAAAAAAAAAAGAATTAAAAGGCAAGGAGGTGGGGCCGGTGCTGGCATCCTATCAGAGCACCGGTTTGAGTCCCGGCTGCTCCACTTCCGATCCAGCTCCCTGCTAATCCACCTGCGAAGACGTTGGAGGATGGATCAAGTGCTTGGGTCCCTGCCACCCATGTGGGAGGCCTGGATGGAGTTCCAGGCTCAGGCTTTGGACTGGCCCAGCTGTGCTTGTTGGGGGAAATTTGGGGAGTGAATCAGCAGATGGAAGATCTGTGGCTCTTATTCTGCCTTTCACATAATAAAGTAAATCGTCAGAAGAATGTAATGAGTTGAGGCCGGGATTTTATTTTTATTTTTCACAGGCAGAGTGGACAGTGAGAGAGAGAGACAGAGAGAAAGGTCTTCCTTTGCTGTTGGTTCACCCTCCAATGGCCGCCGTGACCAGCGCGCTGTGGCCAGCGCACCGCACTGATCCGAAGCCAGGAGCCAGGTGCTTCTCCTGGTCTCCCATGGGGTGCAGGGCCCAAGCACTTGGGCCATCCTCCACGGCACTCCTGGGCCACAGCAGAGAGCTGGACTGGAAGAGGGGCAACCGGGACAGAATCCGGCACCCCGGCCGGGACTAGAACCCGGTGTGCCGGTGCCACAAAGCGGAGGATTAGCCTGTTGAGCCGCGGCGCCGGCTGAGGCCGGGATTTTTAGATGTATTTATTTATTTGTTTTGAAAGTCAGAATTACAGAGAGACAGGGAGATACAGAGAAACAGAGAAAAATTTCCCTTATACTGGTTCACTCCCCAGATGCCTGCAACGGCCAGGGCCAGGAGCCAGGAGCTTCTTCCAGGTCTCCCACGTGGGTGCAGGGGCCCAAGGACTTGGCCCATCTTCCAGTGCTGTCCCAGGCCACAGCAGAGAGCTGGATCGGAAGTGGAGCAGCCGGGACTCGAACCGGTGCCCCTATGGGATGCCGGCACTGCAGGCGCGGGCTTTACCCATTACGCCACAGCGCCGGCCCCAAGACCAGCATTTCTTCACCGCTCCGCAATTACTAAGGGGCCAGGGAAAAGTCAACCAATTCAATCCCCAGCTTTAAAAAAATTGTTTTTTATTATTTGTTTTTATTTATTCAAAAGACAGAGGGCCAGAGAC
This sequence comes from Sylvilagus floridanus, assembly GCA_949820135.1. NCBI lineage: Eukaryota > Metazoa > Chordata > Mammalia > Lagomorpha > Leporidae > Sylvilagus > Sylvilagus floridanus. The sequence goes on from OX463229.1 coordinate 12,455,304, forward strand.
AGAGAGGGACAGGGAGAACTTTCACCCGCTGATTCCTGCCCCAAATGCCCCCGACAAGGGCTGGGCCACGCTGAAGCAGGAGCTCAGAACCCCACCCGGGGCTCCCGTGTGAGCGCCGGGGGCCCAAGCCCTTGGGCTATCGCGGGCTGCCTGCCAGGGTGCGCATGCGCAGGGAGCTGGACTCAGGAGAGGCGCTGGGACTTGAATCCAGGCACTGGGATATGAGATGCGGGCGTCCCAACTGGGCTTGAACCACTGCACCCAAACACCCACCCCTCCAAGATTTTTTTCCACGGCTCAAAGTTAGCAGAAGCTCCACAGGAAGCAAAGAAAAAGGGAGATCCAACGCATGGGACAGTCTCCACCCTGCTACGGCGAAGACCCGTCCCCGAGCCCCGTGGGGACCACAGCACAGGCCCCTTTCTCCCTCACACCCAGGGTCCCTGCGCGGGGCGGGGTGGAGACCACTCCCTGCTGTGCGCTCCCCTACACTTGGTCTGAGACGGGCTCCATCTCTGGCCCACCCAGGACATCGGAGGCAGGAAAACACAAACAGGAAATCACACATTGGCTCCCAAGTCTTCTTTCTGTCCCCCTAGGCCACCTGTCTCTGCCTCAATCCAGTCACACACCATGACACCCACCTCCGAGGAAGAGGGAAGGAGAACCGGAAATGCCAGCAAAGCTAACGTTTGATCCGCTCCCTGGGGCCGGTGCTGTGTCGCAGTGGGTTGAGTTGCTGCCTGTGACGCCGACATCCTGTATGTGAGCAGCAGTTCAAGTCCTGCCTGCTCCACTTCTGATCCAGCTCCCTGCTAATGCACCTGGGAAAGCAGCGGAGGATGGGCCAAGACCTTGGGCCCCTGCATCTGTGTTGGAGACCAGATGGAGCTCCCAGCTCCTGGCTGTGGTTTTGGTCCAACTCTGGCTCTAGCAGGCATTGGGGGAACCAGCCGATGAGAGCTCTCTCTGTCTCTGTCTCGAACCTCCCTGTCTCTGGCTCAGACGGCAGGTCCAGCAAACAGGGACTGGGGGAGCAAGTCAGGGCCAGAGCGTGCCAGGGCATCGTCCACCAGCCGCACTGCCCTTCCCTGGACCTCTCTTCCAGCTTAGTTCTGGGAAGCCCGGGGTGGGAGAGGAGAGAGGTCAGGGCTGGGGGCGTGGCCTCGTCTGATGTTCACCCCCCCCACCTCCACCCCAGGCCAGACCGGAAGTGGAAACAGATTCCTGGGGATGCCTGACTCCCAGCTCCCCCAGGCAGGAAGTCCACATGGGCAGGGCAGGCGTCGGTGCATCTGGGAAGCACTCACGTCACCACAGCAGGTTCGGCACTAAGCATCTATTAGACGCCATATGATTGCTTTCTGCACGTTCATGCAATGGAACCCTGACCGCCTAGCTGATGAGGGCTCCACAAGATTAGATTCAGAAGGAGGGGCTCCCAGGAGTTCAGCGGAGAGGCAGGTATGGATACAGGGGTGACCAGGGCAGGGCAGGGTCTCCTTCAGTGGTGGTAAGATGTTTCACAATTCCATGGGGCACTGGTTGTACGTCATGGCAAAGGCCCAGAATCCTCTGCCTCGAAACGCTAGCTTTTATGTCCTACGTATTTTACAGCGATAAAACATCTCAAGGTGATAGCCAGAGTTCAACCATTCCTTACTATTTTCAAAGACCACATTCTAGCCCTGCCCCTCTCGTCCTTGATGGGCCCACTCCTGGGACCTGGGGCCACCACCTCCCCCAGTTTCTCACAGCTTCCACTCTTGGGCGCCCCTCCCAACAACGCCCTGGTCTGCTCCCACCACGGCCACCAGAGAAATCGGTCACCACCTGAGCCAGGTCTGTTCCCTCCTGGGCTCTGAACCCTCTGTGGCTCCTGCCTCCCTCAAAGCCAAAGCCCGCGCTCTCTCATGGCCTACAACCTGCCCGGCCCATCCCATCATCTCCCTGCCCTCAACCCCCTCCAATACAACCAGCATGACCCTGCCCCAGGGTCTTTGCACCTGCCAGGCAACCTCACAGCTTCCTCCTCACCTCCAGGTCGTGGCTCAAATGCCATCTCCCCAGTGGGGCTCTATATGACACAGCCACTTGGCCTCTCCATGTGTTTGCAAAAGTATGGACCAACAGGGTGTCCACAGTACCCTCCTCCAGGAAGTAGCCCCAGATTGGCCCTCTACGAGCAAACCCTCATCTTCCTCCTTAGAAAACCAGAGAACAAAACAATTCCCTTAAGATGACCCAAGCGTTTGGGCCCCTGCACCCACGTGGGAGACCCGGAAGAAGCTCCTGGCTCCTGGCTTCAGATCAGCTCAGCTCCAGCCAATTGAAGCCATTTGGGGAGTGAACCTATGACTGACAGCAGGCAGGTGGGGTGCTGAGAAGCACAGCTCTGGATGAGTGAGGGAAGAGCTACCTGACCAGAGGTAGTGCAAAGGCCCCGGGGCAGGACCGTGCTTGGTGCACCTTGAGGGAGAATCTGAGAGTCAGCGCGGCAGGAGCAGGTGAGCCTGAGTGGCTGCGACAGGGAGAAGCCCAGAAGGCAGGGGACGTCAGCTGTGGGCAAGGAGAGAAGTGTGGCTCTTTGGGGCTCTTGGTCAGATGGGAAGCAGAGGGAAGGGAGACAGGGCAGGTGTTCGGCCTAGAAGTTAGCACGACACTTGGGATGCCCACATCCTGTTTCAGAGTGCCTGGGGTTCTGTCTGGCTCCTCTTCCCGTTCTGCTGTCCTCTAACGTGGGTCCTGGGGAGCAGCAGGGGAGGGTTCAAGGGCCCAGGGCCCTGCCACCTACGTGGGAGACCTGGATGGTGTCCCCGGCTCCCAGCTTCAGCCCTGCTTGCAGGCACTGGGGGAGTGAACCACGGAGGGGCGCTCCCTCCATCTGTCTCAGTGCCTCTCAAGTCGAGAAATACAAAATGGAAAACATGAGGGAGAGGGGGAGGAGACTCAGGCTTGTCCTCTCTCTGCAAGGCAGACCATCAAAGAGAAGGAAAAGCTGGCCTGAGAGAGAGAGAGAGAGAGAGAGAGAGAGAGAGAGAGAGAGAGAAGGGAAAGGAAGAATGCAAGTGGGGAGAAAATGCTGATTCACACAAATACATACTGAATCAGGCCTGGGCAAATTCTGGCCCACAGTTTGTGTCAATAAAGTTTTATTGGCACATGGCCACGCCCGGTCGTTTGCATATTGTCTGACCTGCCAAGGCCTGGAAGCTTGCTCGCTTGGACTTTGCAGAAGTTTGCCGACCTCTGCACTACAACCATAGTACGCAACGGTACACAGCAGTCCTTTGTTAGGTAGGAGGAATACATTTGAAAGGCCCCCCCACCCTCCCAGTGGGGACTGGCGTTGTGGTGCAGTGGGTTAAGTCACCACCTGCAATGTTGGCATCCCACATGGGTGCCGGTTCAAGTCCCAGCTGCTCCACTTCTGATCCAGCTCCCTGTGAATGCGCCTGGGAAAGCAGTGGAAGATGGCCAAGGGCTGGGGCCCTGCACCCACGTGGGAGACTCTGAGTAAATCCCAAACTCCTGGCTTCAGCCTAGATCATTGCTGCTACTTGGGGAATGAACCAATAGATGGAAGATCTCTCTCTCTCTCTCTCTCTCTCTCTCTCTCTCTCTCTCTGTTACTTTACTCTGTTATTTGCCTTACAAATAAACAAATAAATCTTTTAAAAATACAACTTATGAATTGCTTATTTCTGGAATTTTCCATTTAATATTTTCAGAGTGTGGTTGACCACAAAACCACAGACAAGGATGGATGGTTGGATTAATACACTAAGTACTTACAGCATATATTTATCTACTAATATATACCCATAGATGGAACGTGGCATTACAGCTATGTCTTTTATTTTTTTAAAAAAAGCCAGAGACACAGAGAGAGAGATTGTCTAGCCACCCTGGTTCACTCCCCTAAATGCCCACAACACCGGAGTCTGGCCCAGGCTGGAGCCAGGAACTGGCAACTCGATCCAAGTCTCCAGTGTACGTGGCTGGGATCCATCTACTTAAAGCAACACCAGCAGGAAGCTGGAACCCAGAGCAGAGCTGGGATTCGAACACAGGCATTCTGATGCGGGCTGCGGGGGTCTCAAGCCATCACTCCCACAACTAACGAATGCTGGCCGCCAGACCAACAGGCTTTGGTGTCTGCTCCCAATCTGCCCCCCGCTATTGGAACATGATTATGGCTGCTAACCTTGATCATGAGCAGAGACCCTGGAGCCAGACAGCCTAGGTTCTGATTGCACCTCGTGGGGTTCAAGACCTCCGCCGATGACCCCCATTGTCTCTTAGGCTGCTGAGAACAGGACCCGCCTCTCAGGGTAGAAGGATCAAGCTAACGTGAGCAAATAAAGAGGTTGGTGCGTTGGCCAGAAATATTATTACCAGGAATATCCTGATTTTACGGATGGGGAGACTGAGGCACGAGGCAGCGAGGTCACGTCACGGGTTCCAGTGGGGCGGGGGTGCGAGAAGGAGGCTGGCGGTGCCAGAGCTCATGAGGGGCCACGCCCAGCGCCTGGCCCTCAGGAGTGGGACGTGTGTGTCTCCTGTCTCATTGACGCTAAGGGGCCAGGAGCACCTGGAGCCAGAGACTGGGCTGGTCAGCCGCCAAGGGGCAATGAGGGGTTGCTCTTCCGCTCCTGCCTGGATGAATGGAGGGAGCTGAGACAGTGACAGCCCCATCACCACAGGGTTCAAAGAAGTGGGTGAGGCCAGGAGGGCAGGGGCCATTGTCCTAGCCGCTGCGCTACCCTGGGGGCGGGAGATGGGGGTGGGGATCTACACAGCGGCCGATGGGGGCCATTGTGAATAGTCCAGGCTGCCTCTGCCCTACTTCCGGCTGCCAAGGCAGGCTCCAGAGAGAGGAGAGAGGTAGCAGGTGCAGGTGGCAGGATCAGGAGCTGTGTCCACCACCACCACCACCACCACCACCAGCACCCCCACCCAGACCAAGTCCATCTTCCCGAGCTCCGTCCCAAAGGCCTTTTCTGGATTTTATCTTTGGGAAAATGGGTCACTCGTTGGGAGGGCACTGCGTGCACACCCACATCCCATATTGGGGTGCCAGGTTCTAGTTCCAGCGCCTGCGCAATGAAACAGCTCCCTGCACACGCCCCGGAGGACAGCAGTGATGGCCCAAGTGCTGGGGTCCCTGCTAACGCCCGCCCCGGGGGACAGCAGTGACGGCCCAAGTGCTGGGTCCCTGCACATGCCCCGGGGGACAGCAGTGATGGCCCAAGTGCTGGGTCCCTGCACATGTCCTGGGGGACAGCAGTGACGGCCCAAGTGCTGGGGTCCCTGCACACGCCCCGGGGGACAGCAGTGACGGCCCAAGTGCTGGGGTCCCTGCACACACCCCGGGGGACAGCAGTGATGGCCCAAGTGCTGGGGTCCCTGCGCACGCCCCAGGAGACCTGGGTGGAATTCCCAGCTCCTGGCTCAGCTCCAGCCACTCAGGGCACTTGGGGAATGAACCAGCAGAAGGGATCTCTCTCCCTCTGGCTCTCAAATGGAATTAATTAATTAGGAAAAACCACTGCTTGTACAAGATGTCACACTCTTTCCAAACAGGCCAGAGGCAAAGCACTCTTACATCTCTTGGGGTGTTACAGTAGCTAACACAGGCTCACTCACAGTCAATGGGTCCCCTCCTGCCTGGTCAGCTCCACCCTGAAGGCCACTCAGTCACGTGACTCAAGCCTAAGCCAATCAAGGCACATCTTTCTTGAACTCTCCCTGCTTCCAGCAGGAACACATGACCCCAGCCACAGCCAATCAGCGGCAAGAAAGCATCTGCTAAGAACCCTGGGAAGAGAGGTCTCTTTGCAGAGGACCTGGGGAAGGGCTCAAGACACATCACGTCCCGGGATCCAGACAAACTGAGGCCAGACCTTCCCTGGACCCTTGAATCCCATGGGCCCATAAAATCGTCTCTTCTTGCTTCAAGTGCTTTGAATTTCTTGCTCTTGGCGACCACAGCAAGCCAGGAGGCAGAAGTTTTGATATTAACGCTGCCCATTTTCCAGGCGTGTCAGGACCCAGGCAGGGACACCCAGCAGGAGATGCACTGCATAGCGGTGCCTTTGGGGGCTGGGCTGTGAGTATGTTTTGTAAATGAAGCTGGATTCCACAAGACTTCCAGAATCCAGGGAACACAACAGCAAGAAGCAACTTATGGTGGGGCGTTAATACGTTAATGCCCTGGCCTGCAGTGCCGGCATCCCATATGGGCCCCGGTTCGAATCCCTGCTGCTCCACTTCCAATCCAGCTCTCTGCTATGGCCTGGGAAAGCAGTAGAGGATGGTCCAAGCCCTTGGGCCCCTGCACCCACGTGGGAGACCTGGAGGAGGCTCCGGGTTCCTGGCTTCAGCTTGGCCCAGCCCTGGCTGTTGCGGCCATTTGGGGAGTGAACCAGTCTATGAAGATCTCTCTCTCTCTCTCTCTCTCTCTCTCTCCCTTTCTCTCTCTCCCTCTCTCTCTTTCATAGTCAATGAATATATTAAAACAAGTTCTCTCTGGCGTATCACGGGAGACATGGACTCCAAGCCCAAGGAGAAATCATTAGGCACACAGAAGAACGGCTACACGTTAACACAGGACACCCCCAAGCGTTGCTGGGAAGTTAAAGCCCCGGGACGCTCAGCCACGTTAGGCCAGAGAGAGCACGAGCCAGCACTTTGGACAGCAGCTGGAAGCAGCGCGTGGGGCTGGAAACGCACACATCTTAGTCTCCGGCATTTTCTCCCGGAGTTAGCAGAACTCCATCACCCAGCAGCGAGTGCACTCCGGAGGGCACAAGGAACTCGCGGGACGCGGCCACTGCCATCCCTGCGCGGCCATGGCTGGGAAAGGACCCAGGTGGGATCTCACAGAAGGAGCTGTGGGAGGATGTGGCAGAGACTCGGGCACTCAAGTTCAGCCGCAGGTGAACTACCTGGCTTTGTGTGCTGGGCGGAGCAGAGAGGCCCAGAGGCAAGCAGGTGAATGACCCAGGGGAGGAGGGGCGAGGCTGAGGACCGTGGTGACAGGGTCGGGGGATCTGGGACGGTGGCCTGGCCGCTCCAGGGCAGGGTGAAATGGATGTTCCTGTCCTCTTAATATTTAACGTGTTCACGCAAGTTCCCCACTCTTCGCCTCTCTCTTTCCGTCCATCACCTCTATTTCTCTCTCTCTGCCTCTCCATCTCCTCTTTTCTTAAGATTTGTTTATTTGAAAGGCAGAGTAACAGAGATGGGGAGAGAGAGAGAGGGAGACAGACAGACAGAGAAGTCTTCCATCCACTGGTTCACTCCCCAAATGGCCCCAATGGCTGAGCTGGGCCAGACCAAAGCCAGGAGCCAGGAGCTCCATCCAGGTCTCCCATGCAGGTGCAGGGACCCAAGCACTTGAGTCATCCTCCGCTGTTTTCCCAGGTCATAGCAGAGAGCTGGATCGGAAGTGGAGTAGCCAGGACTCGAACTGGTGCCCATATGGAATGCTGGTGTCGCAGGCAGGTTCTTAACCCACTGAGTCACGACGCCAGCCCTCTCTCTATCTCCTCCTATCTGTCTTTATGTCTGTCTCTCGGTCTGTCTGTCTGTATTTCTCTGACTCCATCTATCTCTGTCTCTTTGTCTCCAACCCTCTCTCTCTCTCTCTCTCTCTCTCTCTCTCTCACACACACACACACACACACACACACACACACACAGCCAACTCAAAGCTGACTGGCAGTAACAAGACAGAGACACCAAGGTGCAGTTTAGAACCAGAAAGAACCAAAGAGGGACAGACGCCCAGACAGGAAAGGAAACCATCACACAGACACAGGAAATGAAAAGGCAGGAGGCGGCAGTGGCCAGGAACAGGGAGTGCTGGGGAGGGGGAGACGCAGCGGCAGTGTCCTCTCTCTCTCCCTCTCCCTCTCCCTCTCTCCCTCTCTCCTCTGTCTTCTTCCCTCTCCCCATACACAAATCTCTCAACACCCATTTATAAATCATCACCTCTGTGCCAAACCAAGAACTAAATACAGACCCCAGACAGGGGACAGCAGATGGCGCAGCCCACCACGGCCCCCAGATGCCACCGGCAGCACAGGGGACACCTGCCCAGGCTCAGGCCACCAGGATGCCTCGGCCGGGCTCGAGCAGGGACCCGTGGGCCACCTGCCACGCGCTCCCCCTCACTAATTTCACTATCAAACGCTCCCAGCAGCCTGAGTTGTAGGTCTTATTTATTAAATATTTAACCAGGTGACACCCAGCTGGGATGGCAGCCGCAGGAGAGCAGAACACAGCCCCTGCTGTTGCCACCAGAGGCGAGGGCCAGCAGGCCAGGATGGAGACAAGGGAGCTGCGCGTTCCCAGAGCCTTACGTGGAGGCAGAGGGGTGGAGCTTCCAAAATCACAGAAGGTGCACAGGGAGGGGCAGGTGGAAGCAGAAAGGTGGCCAGGGTGGGGGAGGAGGCAGCACTGGGGGGGGGGAGAGGACGATGGCTTCGTGAGGGCAGAAACCCCCCCTACCCACACACACACAGACACACCCAGAGCACTAAGCTTGAAAATGATACTGCTGTGGGCAGGTGACATGGGACAGCTTGGGCCCCACACCCCGCATCGGGGTGCCTGGTTCGAGTCCCAGCTGTTTCACTTGTGATCCCCTGTTAATGCTGCCTGGGAAAAGCAGCAGGTGATGGCTCAAGTGCTTGGGCCCCTGTCACCCATGTGGGGGAACCCGGATGGAGTTCTTGGCTCCTGGCTTTGGCCTGGCCCAAGTGTTGTGGTCATTTGGGGGTGATGTGAACCAGTGAATGGAAGATCTCTCTCTCTCTCTCTCTCTCTCTCTCTCTCTCACTATGTTTTGCCAATAAATAAATCTTTAAAAAGATAAAATAAGCAAATATGCCATGTGACAGCAGCTACTGAGCCCTGAGAGAACAGGTGCCCATATGGGATGCCAGCACTGCAGGTGGTGGCTTTACCCGCTACACCACAGCTCCAGTTCTGCCACTTGAATTCCTACAACACATCCCATGAGGCAGATTCTAATACTACACCCATTTTACAGATCAGGAAACCAAGGTCTGGGGGTGCTAAGTGATTGGTCCAGGATGATATGTATGGCAGCAAAGCAGAGCTGGGATTGGAACCCAGGGAGCTGGCTCTCCAGTCCTCCCTCTGTTCCACCAGGCTGGGCTCCCTCACGCTCAACACTGAGCCATAAAAGTCCTTGGTTTCTATAGAATCTGGCCCAAAGGCCCCATCTACATCCATTCAGTCAGCCCCCAGGCATCCAGAAGGTGGTCTGCGTTTGTCATCTCCAACAAAAATGCACCTCGTTCCCCAACAGATTCCACCTGTCAATCATCCGATGGGTGCTCTACAAGCAAGAGCAAGGTGGGCAAGAGGAGGCCTCAGAGGTGAAAGGTCACCCACTTCCTGTTCGCTGCAACTCGGTCCAAGGGTCTAACTTAGGACCCAGCCTCGCCGTTCTGCTGATACTCTGTCCTGTGCAGTGAGCCGCTGACACCTGCTGAGACCGGCTCCTCAGGGTGCCTCTGGCGACGGTGCGCAGGAGGGTGGAAGTCAACCTCAAAAGACACACTCAGGGGCCGACACTGTGGCTCACTGGGTTAACCCACCACCTGCGATGCCAGCATCTCATATGGGTGCCAGTTCAAGTCCAGGCTCCTCCACTTCCTATCCAACTCCATGCTAATGCACCTGGGAAAGCAGTAGAAGATGGCCCAAGTGCTTGGGCCCCTGCACTTTTGTGGGAGACCCAGAAGAAGCTCCTGGCTCCTGGCTTTGGTCTGGCCCAGCTCTGGCCATTGTGACATTTGGGGGAGTGAACCAGCAGATGGAAGAGAGCTCTCTCTCATTCTTTCTCTCTCTCTCTCTCCCCCCCTTTATCTCTGTAACTCTGCCTTTCAAATAAATAAATCTTTTTTTTGACAGGCAGAGTGGACAGTGAGAGAGAGAGATAGAAAGGTCTTCCTTTGCCATTGGTTCACCCTCCAATGGCCACCGCGGCCGGCGGGCTGCGGCCAGTGCACCGCGCTGATCCAAAGCCAGGAGCCAGGTGCTTCCTCCTGGTCTCCCATGGGGTGCAGGGCCCAAGCACTTGGGCCATCCTCCACTGCACTCCCTGGCCACAGCAGAGAGCTGGCCTGGAAGAGGGGCAACCAGGACAGAATCCAGCGCCCCGACCAGGACTAGAACCTGGTGTGCCGGCGCCGCAGGCAGAGGATTAGCCTATTGAGCCATGGCACCGGCCTTCAAATAAATAAATCTTTAAAAAAAAAAATATGCTCAAAACAACCTCACTTTTGTTACGGACGACAAAAAGTATAGGTGTTGCAAGGGAGAAAAGAGAATGCAACCATGTCACTTCCTTTGTAGTAAAAACAAAATCTAGACCACAGCCCTCAAAGCCCAGAATAAATTCAGCCCTGGTCATCACCTCATCTTCATCTGGTCTCCTTCCCCTGGGACATTGCTGAACGACTGAATGAAGGAATTAATGATGGCACTGCTCTCCCACTGACATCTCTAGGCATCTGTGTCCTGTGCCTGTCCAAGGGCAGCCTGATGTGTGGGGACTCAGAGAGTCTTAGAAGCGCTGTCTGTTTGGGCCAGCGCTGTGGCGCAGCAGGTTAATGCCCTGGCCTGAAGCATCGGCATCCCCTATGGGCGCCAGTTCGAGGCCCAGCTGCTCCACTTCCAATCTAGTTCTCTGCTGTGGCCTGGGAAAGCAGTAGAAGATGGCCCAAGTGCTTGGGCCCCTGCACCCACAAGGAAGACCCGGATGGAGCCCCTGGCTCCTGGCTTTGGATGGGTGCACCTCCGGCCATTGTGGCCAATTGGGGAGCGAACCAGCGGAGGGAAGACCTCTCTCTCTCTCTCTCTCTCTCTTTCTGCCTCTCCTCTCTCTGTGTACCTCTGACTTGCAAATAAATAAATCAATCTTTAAAAAGAAGACCCGCTGTCTGTGTCAGAAGCATTCGCTGGGAGCCTAAAGTGACGCACGACTGTGAGTGGCGCAGCTGCAGGACAAAGAGCAGGGCGAGGCGCGGAGCCACCACAGCTTTGCTTCCAACCTTCTCTGCACTTGGAGCTGAGAGGCCCTTCTATGCACTTAGCTATATTTACATCAACGGATCTGCCTTCTGCTGAATCGTGTGGGAGCCAGCGTTCACAGAAAGCTACTCAGCCACCCAGCGGGGAAGAGAAACTGTCAATGAAACTGAAGTCACCCCAAAACCCCAAGCCTACCCACAGTCCCTGTGGAAGACGCCCAAAGGCATCCATCGCACCGGGATTTCTCAACTTTGGTCGGCACCGTTGACGTCCTGGGCTGTTTCAGTGTCCCTAGCAGCAGCCCTGGCTTCTACCCACCGATGCCAGCAGCACCCCACCCCTGCCTTTGTGACAACCAGAAATGTCTCCAGGCATTGCCCAAAGTCTCCCCAGGGGACAAGACCAGCCCCCAACTTAAAGCACTGTTCTACACGCAGAACTCCAAACCCATCAACTGTTCTTTCTCTGCTCTTCCTCATCCACACCCTACACATCCTGGGGCACCGGGTCTCAACTCTCTCGTATAAAGACCGCGGTAACAACAGAGCTTCAATTACAGGCTCGGCATGCGAGCCTTGGAAAATGATCAGGAGCCTGAGAGATCTACCCACACACTGGTCCCAGCACCGTTACTTATAACAGCAAACCAAACAAATATTCCAGCAAAACAATCAAATAAACATGAAGAACAATACACCCCTAGAGGAGAATGTCGTCAACCTTTTCTAGGGTTACCGCCAACCCATACAGCACCACAGTGTGAATTTAAACAAGACGCTCCTCTCGCCACTGGTTAGGTCCATATGTCAGAAATGTCACAGGCATTGCCCAAAGTCTCCCCAGAGCAAGATATTTAAGCTGCCATCAGCTGGGACGTTGAACTAATAAATATACAGCCCTATAATGTCTAGGCTATGTGATACTCTCTCTTTGTGCAGTGAACAACCTGTGCAGCCGTACTCATCCACAGTGCCTGTCAAAAAATTTTTAAAAATAAAATATTAAAAAAAAGAAAAAGGATGGACTGAAATATATGAAAATGTCTTCAGATATTTATTTCTCCATCCATCTTTCTGGATGGGAGAGCACATACATATTTCATATTCTTCTTCTTACTTCAAGTGTTTAATGAGGGAAGAGGTTCTTGGAGGAGGTGAATTTGGGGACTTTTCCCTGAATGAAGAGACAGAGCCAGCCATGGAGGCTCAAGAGGAAAGGCAAGAGAGATAGAGAGCAGCCGGCACAGATGCTGTGAGATGCATGTGAGCTGACTGTGTGCCTGAGACAGAGTGCAAGGGAAGAGAATGAAAGCCAGGAGCTCAAAGACAAAGCAGGGGCCAGATCACGTGGGGACTGGTGGGGACCCTGTTATATCTGCAATCTGCGGACTCTGGCTAGTGGGTAAGAGCCTGAGGCATGCAGCCAACCAGTCCAACAACGTGTGCTTGATGGAGCAAAACTCAAGGAATTCCATTTTCAGTACCTGTGGTGGTAAAACGAATAAAGCCAGCTATTTGAATTGTAATGATCTTTGTTGTCAACACTGTATTTTCTCCACCATTACTCAGTTAAATACATAGGCTTGCTGTGGTGAGGTAGCAAGGGGGAAGGGAGTGGAGAGAAAGGCAAATTCCTCTTCCTTACACACAAGGAGCTTTCTCATCAGAGAACTAAGACATGAACATATAGTCTTATTGATTTTTACAATAGCAGGAATGACTCACTTGACACTAGAAAAGGCATGACTATGGTGGAAAGAAAGAAACTTGGTCACTCCCAAGTTAATAAGGACACCAAATATCAGAGAGACCCAAACAGGGTCACATACACATTTATATCCAACATCCACTCATCCAGCCACTCAACTGTCCCTCATCTGTCCACCCATCCATTCAACCACACATCCATCCATTCATCTATAGAGTCAACCACCCATCCACCCAACCACTCACTCATCCACCCAACCACCCACTCATCCATCCAACCTTCCAATTATTCATCCATCCACCCATCCATCCATCCATCCATCCACTCACTCATCCATCCATGCAGTCATCCACCCACCTACCCACCCATCCATCCATCCATCCATCCAACCACCCAACCACTTACCCATCCATCCATGCAACAACCCATCCATCTACCCATCCGTCCATCCATCCATCCATCCAGTCATCCATCCATCCACCCACCCACTCATCCACCCATCCATTAACCTACCCATCAGTCACACAAAAATCCATCCATCTGCCCAGCCACTCACCCAACACTATCTACATGGGCTGTTCATGACCTGTGATCAGTAACTTAAGAGACTGCATTGGCCAAACTATCAAACAAAAAAACAAAAACCCAAAGATGAGGCTGGATCATAGACATTTCTGACTATCACAATTTGTTCAAGACCAAACACTGCAGGACCCTCAAGAAAGCAGCTAATGTTTGCTACTTGGAAATATCTGAAGTCTTTGGAGAGGGCATTCCTTAGAGAGATAGCAAGGCTAAGGAGAGAGTCTGGTTACATAAGGCAACCCTGGAGAGAGTCTGGCATAGAGAGAGGAAGTCAATTAGGAACATGGAAAAAAAAAAAAAAGTCTGCTGAGAGGTGGGAAAATTCCTTCTTGGGCTCATGGAATTCCAGCATCAACAATCAAGTCCCTGTGTTTCTCCCCAGCTCACATCTTGGAGCAACAGCGGCTGAGCTCATCGTTCAGAACAGTAAGTGACTGATACATGAAAGCTCTTCAGCAAGGTCATGAAAATGCGCATTGTGAGAAAGCTAGGCATGGGTTTTCCAACTGTTAGCACCAAAATGAATTCATCTCTTCATTCCATTTTCTGTGAACTTTCAAAAGGACCTTCATAGATGCCAAAGAATAATGGAGATCAAAGGAATTGAGAGCCATGGCAAGAAAGGGTGGAATGTTAGCACTTATGTAGCACCTATGGCATACTGACTGTGATTTATGTATTGAGCTGGAAAAGTCCAAACACAGCCACCCAAATGAGCCTGTCCATCCATCCATCCATCATCCATCCATCCATCTACCCATTTTACCATTTATCCACCCATCCATCTATCCATCATCCATCTGTTATCCATCCAACCACCATCCATCATCCATCTACCCACCCATCGTCTATCCACCCATCCATCCACCCAGCATCCATTCACCTATGTGTCCATCCATCATCCATCTGCCCATCCATCACTCCTCCTTCCATATATGAACACATATGGTGCTTACTAAGCATCATAGGAAGCATCACAGGATAAGTGCCTTGAGAATCCCCACTGGACACTCTGGGAGACTGTCTGGGTCCATTTTGTGTTGCTATAACACAGTATCACAGGTTGAGTGGCTTCTGAAAGAAAGCAATTGATTTCTCACAGTTCTGGAGTCCAATATCAAGGCGCCGAATCTAGGGAGAGTCTTCTACCAGCCCATGATGGAAGGTAGAAGGGCGAGATAACATGCAAGACAGGGAGAAGTCGGGGGCCAAACTTATCCCTTCATCATTAGCTCATCTCTGCAAGAACAGAACTCATCCACTTATGAGGGCACAGAGTCTTCATGCCTGGATCACTTCTTAGAGGCCCTGTCTTTCAGCAGTGTTTCATTGAGTATTATGCATCCAACCCATATACTTTGGGGGCCTTCAAACCCCGGCAGAAGCCGGGGCACAGAATGGTTGAGTACCTTGACCAAGATAACACAGCTGGTGACCAGCAGAGTTGGGATTTGAACCCCTGCTCTCAACTCAGCCACGCAACTTCTCCACAACCATAACCACGGCCAAGGACTAAGTGGCAGGTGCCAGCTTTCAGAAGACAAGAAAGAACATGGCTATCTGGTCAACCCGACCCTTGGAGAGCACCAGAAAACAGTGACCAAGAGTGTGTGTGTCGGATGGTGTGTGCCCTACAGATGTGGCTGACTCTCCACTGAGTCTAGCTGTGCACACTCATGTCCCTGCCTCCCCGACTCATGTTCATCAGGGCTCCGATGAACACCTTGCATTCCCTCATTCAAAAAAGAAAGTACTGCTTTATCACAGCAGCACAGTTAATAATAGCAAGACAATAAAAATAGAAACCCAAACTGGAAACAACTCAAAAGTTCATCATCCAGCAAAACGGATTTAAAAAAAAAAAAAAAAAGCCTTGCACTATTATACAGCAGAGAAAAATAAATAAATGGCTGGTAGCTACTCTCAGTAGCCAGGATGCCTTTCAAAAACCTGCTTTGGACTAATAAAAAAAGCAAATGTGAAAGTAGACATTTGACCTACAAGTTCAGACAGGTTGTACCCCACCCCAACATGCCCACCTAGCATCCTGTTAATGCACACCCTGGGTGGGGGGCAGCTCAAGTACTTTTGTCCCTGAGATGTTCATGGGAGACCTGGATTGAGTTTCTGGCTCAGGCTTCAGCGCTGGTCACTGTAGGCATTTGGGAAGTAACCAGCAGACAGGAAATGAGACAAAAGGAAGACGAGTTGGGGAGGCAGGGACAGTATCTAAACTCCAAGTCCACGCTAAGCGAGGCTTTCCTTTGAGTCTGCAAGGGACACCCGAGAGATGCCTGAGGTCTCCAAAACTTAGCTGGAGCCCCAGTGGGCGGCACAGGGCAAGGCAGGAGGTGGGAGACAGGACAGTCATCGTACACTTCCAGCCTCTCTCTCACCTTGGCCATCCACAGAGGAAGGGACCCCCAAAGGAGAAGAGAATTCATTTTACCTTAGACCAAAGGAAACAGAAAAAATGGGTCCAGTGGGCATGCATTTTGTCTTTTCCTCTGAATACTTCAAGAGAGAACAGAGAACATAAAACTGTCCAGCACTTTGCATAAAACAGCCCCACCCTCGGGGCTGCAGGTCGAAGCACAGCCCTCAGCCCCCATGGCTACTCCCAGAGCCCAAGTTGTAAAACAAGTCTCTGGCCATTTGGGGCCTCTCTCTCTGCATCTGCAACTAAGGTGGCCGTTTCCATGCAAGTCCCCATCGAGCTCCCCGAGAGCCACTTGGGGAGACGCTTCTAGAAGCAAAATCCCCAGCATGCACCCAGGGAGATTGAGGCTTAGCGACGCCACTGGTGAATGAACCGAACCAGGGCAGACCAGACCCAGAGCCCAGAGCACCGCCAGGCCCTCTCCCTAGGAAGCTGACTTGGCCACCTGGGAAATGGGTTAACCTCACAGCTCTGCTGGCTGTAGATGGGAGTCCACCCCCCAGGTAGCTCCTCCCATTGGTGAGAATGTGCCAAAAAAAAAAAAAAAATTATAATCCACGCTTTTTTTTCCCCCATGGACATTTTAAAGCTCATTTGCATGCATGTCCATCTTTTTTGCACCAAAATAAACTTAATGGGAGGAGGGCAGGGGGCCGCAGTAAGGAAAACACCACTTGGGACGCCGAATCCCCTACTGCAGTGCCTTGGTTTAAGTTCTGATTCTGCTTCCAATCCTAGCTTCTTGCTTATGCAGACCTGGGACGACAGCAGGTGGTGGCTCAAGTACTTGGATCCCTGCCACTCACTGGGAGGCCCAGATGGAGTTCCTGGCTCCCAGCTACCATCTGGCTCAGTCCCAGCCCACTGCAGGCATGTGGGGAGGGAACCAGTGGATGGAAGATGTCTCCCTGGGTCTGTCTCTCTGCTTTTCAAATAAAATGAAAATAAATCACTTTAAAATTTAAAATACAACAATAACTGGAGAAATTATCTTTAAAAGAAATAACCACGGAAACATCTTTTCCTTCCATTGTCCAGGGACTTTTAGAAGTGCCTACATATGTGTGCTCAGTATTGGGCGGGGCAGGGGGGATATAACCTCAAGTAACCACTGGATGCCCCCAAATCTCCGACAGATATGTTCAAAGAACCCATGCTCCCCAAATATTATTTCAGATGCCCTCCCTGGTCTGGAAAACCTCAGGAGATCCCCCCATCGACTCCTGCACCTTAAACCCAGTAATGACCCAACACACAGGCAGAAGACTGGCCCAGATGTTACAACAGCTCAGCTCCCAGCTGGAGACAGGCACTCCTACAATCACTCTGGTAGCAAGCATAAGGGGGCCGCAGTGGAAAGAATGGGGCGGGGCAAAGGGTGGGGGGAGATGGATGGGGCCAGCTCCAGACGCTGGAATGTTCTCTGGCCAGGGGCAGAATGAGGGCTCACTCCGCACCAGAGCCCTAGCTCTGTATCTAGGGCAACCTCACAGCGCACACACACCCTCACTGCTCCCGGAGCTCAGGCAGAGCGTGAACACCACCCCTCTCATCATGTCCCTAACCTGGAACCCCCAAGCCCAGACGCACTGCTGTCTCCAGTGGCGTGGGGTTTTCTGGTTGTTTTATTTATTTGAAAGGAAGGGCAACAGAGCAAGAAAGAGCAAGAGAGCATGAGAGAGAGACTCCTGATTCAATCCCTAAATACCTGCAAACAGCCAGGCCAAAACCAGGAAGCCTGGAGCCCATCTGGGTTTCCCATGCCGGGGGAAAGGGGTCTAAGCACTAGGGCCATCACCTGCTGTCTTCCCCGGCACATTTGCAGGGAGCTGGATCCACAACTGATACTCCAGTGTGGCATGCTGGCATGGCAAGCAATGGCTTCAGCCACGGCGCCACAACGCCAGTCCCAAGGTTTGGAGTTTAGATCTCAGGGCTTTTACAAGGACAACAAAGGCGGGGACATAAAATGGCACAAGTGCTTAGGAAAAGAGTTGGGTGATCTCTTACAAACT
This sequence comes from Sylvilagus floridanus, assembly GCA_949820135.1. Taxonomy (NCBI): domain Eukaryota; kingdom Metazoa; phylum Chordata; class Mammalia; order Lagomorpha; family Leporidae; genus Sylvilagus; species Sylvilagus floridanus. The sequence goes on from OX463229.1 coordinate 12,473,124, forward strand.
TAAACACAGAGGCGAGATCCGGGGCACGGCAGGCTAAGCCCCACCTGGGATGCCAGCATCCCACACCAAAGTGCAGGTTCAAGTCCCAGCCCCTGCCACCCCCGGGGCGGAGACCCGGATGGAGTTGTTGGCTCCTGGCTTCAAGCTGGCCCAGCCCCAGCCATTGTGACCATTTGGGGAGTGAACCAGCAAGAGCAGATTCTCTCTCTCTCTCTCTCTCTCTCTCCCTCTCTCTTCCTCTCTGCACAGAACACACAACCCAGCAATCCTACTCCTGAGTAACCCCTTCCCCGTTCCCCATCCCCCCTCCAGAAAAACCAGAAACGCAGGTTCCCACCAACACCTACAAGGCAGGGATATAGCAGCTCTAGTCACACTCGCCCGCCCAGACCCAAGCGTCCCCCAGGGCCTCTCTGGCTGGGGAACCGGTGAGCAAACTAAAGCCCGCACAGTCCAGAAGACTGCTCAACAACATCAAGCAACAGGCCGCCACAGTGCACGGCCACACGGACAGATCCCAAAGGAGCCAGGCTCCGAGGGCCACCTGCTTCCTGCTCGTCTGCCCAGGACCTCTTGTAAACGGCCAGAGTTATCAGGACAGAAAACAGATCAGAGGTTCCAAGACACTGAGGGAGTCGGGTGGCAAAAAATGGGGCACAGGGGATATGTGGAGGGTGATGGACTTGTTCCCATTTTTGTCTTCATTTTTTGAGGGGGGGTGCCATCCACAGAGTCACTCCCCAAATTCCCAGAGGCCAAAGCTGGGAGCCAGGAACATGGGTGGCAGGGGCCCGACCACTGGAGGCTTTGCCATTGCCTATCAAGGTCTGCGTTAGTGGGTAGCTGGAGCCAGGAATTGAACCCGGGCACTGTAAGGTGGGGTGTAGGAGACTTGGCCAGGAGGCTAAACACCCACCGTGGCTGTCACTCACTGCGTGCATTTGCCCAAATGCACGGAACTGTATGAGAAAATACTATGCGCTGTCACCCATCCTATAAAAAAGAAAAAAAAAAAAAAAGGTTGGGGCTGGCATTGTGGTGCAGTGGGTTAGGCTGCCAGCTGCAACATCAGCCTCCCATAGGAGCACCAGTTCGAGTCCCGGCTGCTCCACTTCCAAATCCAGCTCCCTGCTAATGTGCCTGGGAAAGCAGTGGAAGATGGCCCAAGTGCTTCGGTCTGTGCCATCCACATAGGAGACCTGGATGGAGCTCCAGGCTCCTGGCTTCAGCCTGGCCCAGCCCCTGTCATTATGGCCACCTGGGGAGTAAACCAGCAGATGGGAGATCCTTCTCTCTCTCTCTCTCTCTCTCTCTCTCTCTCTCTCTCTGTGTGTGTGTGTGTGTGTATGTCACTCTGCCTTTCAAATAAACACATCTTAATAAAATAAAACAGAACAAAGGTAACACAAATGTGTTCGCCACGCAAGCCAGATGCCCCAAGGCTGGACCACTGCACTAGCGGTGAGAAGCTAGCTTGAAGGTGGAGTTCCAAGTCCCACCTCCCAGGAATATCGCATTAAAAAGAGCATTCCCAGGCCTTACAAGTCTGAGAACTTTAACAACATCCCGATATTTCTCCACTTACAATCAACCCACTCTAAACATCAAACATCGTAAGTCGAAAACGCAACGAAATCACCCAGCCCCTGACACACACACCCCAGCTTAACATCAGGGCACATGGCAGGGCGTAGGCTGAGTTCCCTGGTGACCACAGGACTGATTGGAAGCTACTCAGCACCCAAAGATAAGACCTTGCCTACCAGTTCGGATAAAGCCCAGAATTCAAAATCTGAACCACACTTTCTGCAGAACACATTTCACTTTTGTGTCATCCTAAAGTTGAAAAAGTGAAAGACGTCAGAAAGCCGTAAGTTGAACCATCCTAAGTTGGCACCGCCTGTATACATGACATTCCCAGTAGGGGTAGGGAAGCTGGTGCAGCATCCCATAATACCAAAATGCACACTGGGAAGGATCAATTAAAACTGCGGATTGAGAGGATACAAACTCCAGTCAGCTCAGGCTCAGTTTCAAACTCTCAGTGGGTTTGTCTTGGAGTTTTTAGAGATTCGGGGGTTTGGAATTGGGGATGTACGATGGGACTGTTGTTCAAATAATTCCCAAAGGAAGAGCTGCGCCAATTCTTGCATCCTAGAATGTACCTTTAAGTTTATTTTATTTATTTGAGAGGCAGAGAGGCAGAACAGACATCTCCCACCTGCTTGTTCACTCCCCCAAATTCCCACCACAGCCAGGGCTGGGCCAGGCTGAAGTCAGGAGCCAGGAGCTCCGTCCGGGCCTCCCACGTGGGTGACAGGGACCCAAGGACTGGTGCTATCACTGCTGCCTCCCAGGGTGTGCATGAGCAGGGAGCTGGGACTTGAACCCAGGCCCCCCGACAGGGCATGTGGGTGTCCCAGGGGACCTCATCTGAACCACTGGACCCCCGTTCCTAGAATTCTGCTCTGCTGTAGATACCAACCAAGTAGAAGAATCATGTGTGGGCTACACCATGCTGCCAGCTAGAACATTCTGGAACATTCTATGTTGCAGGATGGACGAGACTCTGAGAGTGTGCCCCCACCATCTCCCTGGACCCCCTCCACTTCCCAGGCAGGCTGTTTCTTTTCCAAGAGCCTTCTCTAACATAAAAGAGCAAACAACAAGAGGCGTAGCACCGAGCTCATAGCCACGCACCGCGTGGTAGCCACCTGACTCCTGTTGGGAGCTTTGCACAAACACGAACATGAGCCAGCGCGCCATAGGGAACACAGGAGACCAAGCGTGATGAAACACAGACTCCATCCCAAACCCACATCTTCCCACCGTGTTCAGTAGGAGACCTGCTGGGTGGAGGAAGGCTAGGAAGAGCCTTCAGTGCAAGGTGCACTTGACAGCTCTCACCAGGGCTGTATTCAGATTTCCAACCAATGCAACATAGGATCAGGAGAAGACGACACAGCATGGGGGAGTGGGGGAGAGGAATCAGACACCAGAGATGTCCCCTTGGGGTTTTGCTGACTTGGGAAGAGACGGATGAAATGAGTAAGAACCCCCTGATCTGCGCCGCAAGCTCCAAACCTGAGCCCCTGGGGATGGACAGGCCAGGAACTGCAGCAACGAACTGTGCCCGTGTGAAGGGAGTGCAAGGTGCACCACCCAGACAGCGGACCATGCTGCGACTTGCACTTGGAATGAACATCTGGAGACCCTAGGAGCGCACAGCCAAACTCCCAGAGCACACACCCACTCACCTTCTGCAGAACAGAAAGCCGACTCCATGTTGACACCACCCCAGAGCCCTTAGTTAAAAGCCATTTCCAAACATACCTGCAGGGCAATCCCACTTCTAGGTAGAGACTCAAGCCAGGTCAAAAACAAACAATGAAACAAAGAGATGTCCCCCAGAAGCTACTCAATGCCCTTGGCCAGGGTAGATGGTGGCTACGGTCCTACAGACATCAAGTTCAAGAGGCGAAATGAGGAGGCTCCCTCCCTGGGCGGCGGCGCTGGTCATAGGGGTTTTGCTGGCTTAGGTTTGCTGGTTGCATGGATGTATCTGTGGCCTCTGTGCAAACCTACGAAGCTGACTTGTTCCTGAGTGTGTGTTTGGTTTCCTTCTCAAAGTTCACAAGTCCTCAAACACAGTTTTTGAAATGCCGCTAGTGTTTGCATAGAAAGGTGGAGGTTCTACCACAGTTCTCTGGTTTCCTGACATTTCTGCACCATCTCCCTCCTTGCATTGGCCTAAATTCCCCCCACCCCCAGCCACCCGGCCACCCCAGGTCTCTGTCCTTCCTCTCCCAACCCCACCCCAGAGAAAGCTCTCTCTTGGATGACCTCACTTAGAGACAGATACAGGAGGATGAAGGAGCTCTCTTTTTGGATTAAGAGTTGGCTATCTTGGGCCCAAGACAGAAGAAAAACTATCTGCAGAGAGCAAAGAAAAAAACAAATTGCACAAAATCATGAATCTACCCAGAGCAAGAAGGTCTTGGGCAAGCACCCACCAAGACACCTGCAATGCTTAGGGACCATGGCACCTGTCTCCTTTCCCAACCGGCCCCTTGGATCTGCAGGATCCAAGCTGGACAGGGGTGAGCTAAGGATACAACAGGAGTCTCTCTCTCTCTCTCTCTCTCTCTCTCTCTCTCTCTCTCTCTCTCTCTGAAGATCCAAATCCAAGTTCCAGGAGGCAACTGGAAAACCATTTCAACAGAGAAACCTGTCCACCCTGATGTTACCCCCGGACACCCCTTGGCACAAACAGGCTCCCCTAGCTTCGTCCAAGCTGCCCATCTGCAACCACTACTTCATTTGTTCATGGGCAGACACATCACACGCAGAAGAACCCCCGGGCCTGGAACGGGGTGCACCTGCTCTCCCCTTAAGAAACAAGCTCTGGGTGAGGTTGGAATTTACAAGGCAAAAGATCCGGCCCAAGACCTGAGCCACACAGGCGGTTAGGGGGTACACCTCCTGCCACCCTCCCCCAAAAAGAGCTCTCTGCTGAATCCGTTCTTCTCCAAGTACCCTCAAAGTTGCTGGATGCCCAAACCTACGCGTGCTCTGTGACCATGTCAGCACCCAGAAACCAAGAGCGCCCTCCTCCCCCACCCCAGCCCTGAAGTGAGTCCACCCACCCTAGAGTTCTCTGGGTAGAGCCACCGTGGGGACACACAAAGGCCTGTTCCTGTTTTAGCAGCTGACACCATCCACCATAGGGGAACTGGCAGGTGTGGGCTCAGCACAGGGAGCCCCAGGGGCCTGGCTTAGCCTGGTCAGGTTAACAGCACACTCGGGCAAGGAATGGCACAGTGGCCAGCCAGCTTTGGGGTACAGGGTGTGTCCCCCACCCCCGCCCCTGGACATGGAATCTAGGTCAGGCTTAGGTAACTGCTCCAAAGCCCGCCGGATGACCCTCACCCAAGGCTTGCTCCAGCTTTATGACAAACAGAAGGGGGGGGTTTGGGGGGGGCATCTGTTATTTCGACAGCAACTCAAGAAAAGAGAAGAGTGTGTACTGATCCCCTTCCTCTGAAGATGTGATGCCAAGAAAAAAAAAATAGAAAAAGAAAGAAAGAAAGAAAAAGGCGCTTACTCGCCCAAGATTCTCCTGGTGTGTCCCTTCTGGGTGGGAAAAAACCAATCGGAGCCATGGGCCGGGCCTCAGGCAGGGCAGGCCACAGAGGAAGAATTCTCCAGAGCTGGCTGCTCCCCCCCTCTGGCTCTGTCTTTTCTTATGGAAATAGCCCAAATAGCATCCAGAGCTAGCAAGGAGATGTGTTTGCTCTTCCAAGCATCCAAAAAGGATGAGGCCCTGGATCTGTGATGGAAAGAAACCAGACCTACATAGCCCCTGGTGGAGAGGGGGGTGGGTGGACAGATCCGGATCCCCTTAACCTGACACGACCTCTCCAGATGGGGCCAGCCGCCCACCCTGGAGCATCCTCTCTGAGGGGTGCCGGCTCCACCATCCCAAAGGCCACATGGCTACCCCTCTCCTAGGGCCCTGTTCCCTACCTTGGCAAGAGCCAGGTTGGAGAAGTCCAAGACCCTGCTTGGATTTCAGGGAAGGAAAACCCAGCCCAGACCCCCACCCACCCACCCAGCCCTCCTGGTTCTCTGGCTCAGGCCCAGATGATTTCACACCACCACCACCACCCACCCACCCACCCAACTGGCCCTCAAGTCCCCACCAAGGCCCCTGAACGACTCCTCCCCACCTCCAGGGCCCAGATGGCTCCCAGGCCCAACCCGCAGACCATACAGCTCCTGAGCTCGGCCCCAGGGACCCCCCCACCCACACCCGGCAGGCTCCTAGCCCACCGGCACCTGCCTGGTATCCAAGGCCGGGAAGGAGAGAGCAGTGCACCTGCTCCCTGGGTCCAGTACAAAGGATATGGCCATTCGGTGATCTTCTTCGCGTATTTTCTCACCACGTTGTCCTCGCTGAAGAGGAAGAGGGAGCGGTTGACCGTGAGGCAGTTCTGTCGGACCGGGATGGGGTTGTACAGGGCCATGGTCCGTGCCCTCTGCGCCATGGATTGCTTGTACATCCTTTGCGCCCCGGGCTGCCCGCCCTGCCGGCTGCCCCCGGCTCCTCGCCCGCCTGCGGCGCCCACGACCACCCCGGCGGCTGCCCCGGCGCCTCCTCCCCCGTAGCGGGCAGGCATCTCGTCTCCGAAACGGGCCATTCTGCAAAGAGCAAGGGGCTCCGGGTTACGCTGCGGCGAGCGATGCGCAAGACGCCGCCGCCGCCGCCGCCGCTGCTGCTGCCGCTGCTACCGCTGCTGGTGCCGCCGCCGCCGCCGCTCCCGGGGCTGTGAGCTCGGCGGCCGGAGCTGCGACTGCGGGGCCGCTCCCCGGCCCAGCCCATCGGGCGGCGGCGGTCGGAGGCTCGCTCACAGGGCGGCTGCCCGGCCCGCGCCGGGGATCGCAGCTCGGGACATCTTCGCGGCTGACCCTGGGAGGAGGGAGGGAGGGAGGGAGGGAGGGGCGGGGCGCGGGGGCCGGAGGAGGAGGAGGAGGAGGAGGAGGAGGAGGAGGAAGAGGAGGAGGAAGGGAGGAGGGAAGGTGCAGGGGGAGGGGAGAGGGAAGGAAGCGAGGCTCCAAAAATAAAAAAAAAATTTTTTTTTAAATTAAAAAAAAAAATGCCCGAGGACCGAATCTAGGCAGTCCCCGGTTCACCCACTCCGGGGGAGGTAAGAAGAGAGAGGAGAGAAGCAGTTTTAAAAATAATAAAATAATAATCGCTTCTCTGCCTTTTGGCTAAGATCAAGCGCAAAAATAATAAAATAAAAAGAACCAATGCACAGCGCTCCCCTCACCACCTCTTTTTTTTTTTTTTTTTTTTTTTTTTAAAGACGCCAACGATTGGCAAAGGACGTCCCCTCCCCGGACGCCGAGAGCTCAGTTTCCTCCGAGGCCGGGGCCAGGCTGGTGCACTTGGTCCATTTTCAAAGAAAAAAAATTTTTTTAATCAAAATCAGTTCTTTGCTAGGAGAGAGAAGCCCTCCCCCCCAAAAAAAAAATTCTAAAAAAATTTAAAAAAAAAAATCCCTCTTCCTTCTCTTTGGCTCGAGTTACTAAGACCTGATTTTTTTCCCTAAAGCTGAAAGATAAGAAGTCTGCAGGAATGAAACAGAAGCCCAAGAAGGGAAGGGGGGAGGGGCGGGAGCGGCCTGAGGGCTCTGAGGGGTCTGCAAGGCCGCAGACCCACCCCCACCCCACCCCCGGCTTTATTTAGGTTTTTTTTTTTTTCAATAACTAAATTTAAAAAAATTGTTTTTTTCTTCCTGAATCACCAGCGGCTCATAGAGGAGGAGCGAGTGTGCGCGCAGGCTTTCCGTCCTGTGAGCCTAATCTTGGGGTTAAACTGCAGGAATGAAATCCTGAAAATTCCCAACAGGGGGAGAGAGAGAGAGAGAGAGAGAGAGAGAGATGCACCCTTCGCTGAACCACTCAACAGCTGCCCCTGGATACTCCATTTCCTGGTCCCTTCCCCCTCCCACCCCCATCCTCCCAATGCCTCCTCCTTCTCCTCCTCCCCCTCCTCCTCTCCCTCCTCCTCCAGGGTTTGCTAAAATAAGACTGGCGTGGAGAAGATGCAGGAAGAAGCTACAGGCACCAAAACCTGAGCTCGAAGAGCTGCACCCCCGGCCAGCAAAGCACAGTGATTTTCACCCCCAGAGAGAGCCCACCCAGGGGGTGGCCAATGGCGGAGGTGTGGGGTTGGGGGGAGCACCTGAGGTTGGCCCAGGTGCCTCCACCCCAGGGAGACCACCCAGCGTGCCAGCTCCCAGCATCTTGCACCTGAGAGCAAGGGAGCCTAAGACCTAACAGCCACAGGCGCACAGACAGCCACTGCACAGACGCCAAAGACACGGAGTTCGGGGGGACTTCTGTGAAAGTTGCCAAGGCCCAAGCTGAAATCAAGGTGTACCCCCTTGTCTGAAAGCCCCAGAAGTGGCAAATCCAAACTCCCCAGCGGGACGGGCATTAACCTGAGTCCCAGCTGGCTGGATGGGAGAGACTTGTGGCCAGGATGGGGCCAGGTGTTCCCCAAAGGGCATGGGAAATATAGAGCTAAAGATAAAGTGTATCTCCATGCTGGGGGGACGGGGGGGGGGGGGGCGGTTTTGAAATCCATGTGGATTTTTTCATCATAGGTATTTTTGGTAACTTTTTTTTGGAGACCCCTTTGTGGGCATGGATTTCAATATTTTTGGCAAACAAAATAAACTATTTTGATTTTTTTTGAAAGGCAGAGTGATTGAGGGAGAAGCAGAAAGAGAGAGAGAGAGAGAGAGAGAGAGAGAGAGATTCCGACTGCTGGTTCATTCTCGAAATTCCCACAACAGCCTGGGCTTGGCCTGGCAGCTTCAGGAGCCTGGAACTCCATCCGGGTCTCCCGCGTGGGTGGCAGGAGCCCTCCGTCCCCTACCACCTCCTGGGCACAAAAGCAGGAAGGTAGATTGGAAGAACAGAGTAGCTGGGATTCTAACTCGGGGACGCAGGCGTCCCAAGCTGCGGCTTAACCTCCTGCACCACACCGCTCACCCCCAACTTATCTCTCAATTCCATTTTCCATGAATTTCGGAAGTTCCCTTCTGATCTGTGTTGATCCTCAAGCCACTTCTTGGAACAAGGGCAATCCAGTAACGCAGAGAAAAAAATGCATAAGGCAAAAAGGCACGGGCTCAGAAATGGCCGTGACACGGGCACTCAAGAAATCAAGCCCACAGCGAGAAATCAAACTCGCCAGTTCCCTGAAAACCTCCAGCGACCCCTGGCCACTGGTCTCTCCCTTTGTGGCAGCAATGGCCACCTGACCCAGCGTTGTCACGGCTCTCTGGTCCCCTTTATATAGCCTCATTGAAACTAGGTTTATTTATTTTTCTTTGAAAGGCAGAGTGATATGTCTGGCTTCTTTGATTCAAACTAAGATTCACCTGTTGGGGAGCAGGTGTTTCGACACAGGAGGTGCCGAGCTCCCAAGGCAGAGTGCAGGTTCAAGTCCTGGCTCCTCTGCTTCTGATCCAGCTTCCTGCTAGTGTACAACACCCTGGGAGGCAGCAGGGCTGGTTCAAGTACGTGGATCCCTACCCGCCACGTGGGAGACCTGGATAGAGACCTGGTTCCTGGCTTTAGTCTGGCCCAGCCCTAACTATGGGCTGTGGTGGGCATTTGGGGAGTGAACCATGGATAGAAGATTCTCTCTTTCTCTCTCTCTCTCTCTCTCTCTCTCTCTCTCTCTCTCCCTCTCTCCCTCTCTCCCTCTCTCCCTCTCTCCCTCTCTCCCTCTCTCCCTCTCTCCCTCTCTCCCTCTCTCCCTCTCTCCCTCTCCCTCCCCATCCCCCTCTCCCTCTCCCTCTCTGCCTTCAAGTAGATGAAAATATTTTTTTTAAAAATAGCTAACACTTCAGGGGCCAGCGCTGTGGCATAGCGGGTAAAGCCACCACCTGCAGTGCCGGCATCTCATATGGGTGCCGGTTCAAGTCCTGGCTGCTCCATTTCCCATCCAGCTCTCTGCTATGGCCTGGGAAAGCAGTGGAGGATGGCCCAAGTCCTTGGGCCCCTGCACCTGCGTGGGAGACCTGGAGGAAGCTCCAGGCTCCTGGCTTCAGTTCAGCTCAGTTTCAGCCGTTGTGGCCATTTGGGGAGTGAACCATCGGATGGAAGACTTCTCTCTCTCTCTCTCTCTCTCTGCCTCTCCTTTCTCTGTGTAACTCTGACTTTCAAATAAATAAATCTTTAAAAAAAAAAAAAAAGCCATCTTCCAGGATCTCCTAACCTGAGCCTGGAAGGCAGCCAGCAGTCTGCATATAAAAACCGCCCAGGAGCGAGGGCACTGGGGCTGGAGGTTAAGACACCTGCATCCCCAGCCCACCCCACGGTGCGCTGCCTGAGTTTCATGCCCGGCTCTGGCTCCTGACCCCAGCTTCCTGCTAACGCAGGCCTTGGGAGGCACAGTGATGGCTCAGGCAGTCGGGTCCCTCCACCTACCTGGGAGCCCTCCACCGAGTTCCTAACTCCTGGCTCCAGTCCTGGCTGCTGAGGGCATTTGGGGAGTGAACCAGTGCTTGGGAGCTCTCTCCCCTCCTTCCCCTCTCTTCTCACAACAATTAATGAAGAAGAAGGAGGAGGAAGAGGAAGAAGAAAAGAAGATGAGGAGGAGCGGGTGGGGGAGGAGGGGAAGGAAGAGGAGGAGGATAATGGCCTGAGGTTGTCGTTGTGTTGCAGTGGGTTAAGCTGTCGCCTGCAGCACCAACATCCCATATAAGGGTGCTGGTTCGAGTCCTGGCTGCTCCACTTCCGATCCAGTTCCCTGCTAATGCACCTGGGAAAGCAGAGCAAGATGGCCCAAGGGCTTGGGTCCCTGCACCCTCATGGGAGACTTGGATAGAGCTCCTGGCTCCTGGCTTTGGCCCTGCTGTTGTGGACATTTGGGGAGTGAACCAGCAGATGGGATCTTTCCTTCCCCCCCCCTCCCCGCTCTGTCTGAAAAGTGGTGTGAAAATTCAGATGCCTGATCCCTCCCTGCCCACCCCTGGGGTACAGCCAGGCTTGGTGACACATGCTTGGCCTCCTCTGGGGTTAGCAGTGGGGGCACCATTTGCATCGTTAGAGGAACAGCTTTTGCAGTCCGTCGCTGACCACTGTATCAAGGGCTGCTTAGCTCCCCCCGTGCCAGCCCCCCTCAGTGTCAGCAGCGCCATCAGACAGCCAAAGACACCACACACATCTCCACATGAGCCCCACCCCCACCAACATGGCAGTAAAGTCGACATTTTCATCGGCAGGCATCCCCAATGTTTATTCTTCTCTTTCTGGGAGTCTCCCCAAGTCCTCCCATCCACCCCCACCCCAGCTCCGCCCAGCTGCTCCATACGTTTCCAGAAAGACCAGAACTCATTCGCACTCAAAGAAGACACAACCCCAGCTGTGTGACTCTCAGGGATTCGCTTTAGAGAGAATGAGAAATTTCTGTAGCCCAAGGAATGAATGTCTAATCGTGGAAGCTTACCTATCACTTAGCAACGGGCATAAACAGGCGACAAATCTTCCTAGGCGCCCCAATGACAGCAGTGGGGAGATCTTTGGCTCCCTCACTAACACACCTACTCACACTGACCAGGAAGACAGAGTCTCACCAGCTCGGCAGACGGAAGCAGTTTCTCACGGCAGGCTGCCAGACAACCGGCTCCAGCCACTGGTTCTAATCTTTAACACATCTGCCAACTAAGGGTTTAATTTATCAATTACCAGCAGCCTTACCATCGTAGCTTTGTGAACGTTATTCAATTGAACAGAGCTAACCTCTTTGAAACGCATGCCCCCAATAAATGAAGACACCGGGCTTTCATTTGACTCTCAAAACAATTACCAGCTAATACGGTCATGGTGAGTAGCGAGACTGGACCAGACAGAAAGCATGTGGTGTCTTTCTCAGAGTCCCTGGATAGCCAGTCCCAGGGAGCCCCGAGATCTCCAGCAGAGGAGATCCGCACTGTGGTGCGGCAGGTTAAGCCACGACCTGTACCACCTGCATCCCACATCAGAGAATTGTTTCCAATCCTGGCTGCTCCGCTTCCAATCCAGCTCCCTGCTAACACACCTGCCACCCATGTGGGAGACTCTGAGGAGTTCCTGGCTCCTGGCTTCCACTGGGTCCAGCCCTGCCAAGCATCTGGGGAGTGAGCCAGCATATGGAAGGTCAAGTTCTCTCTCTCTCTCTCTCTCTCTCTCTCTCTCTCTCTCTCTCTTTCTCTCCCTCTCTTGCTCATGCTCTCTCTCTCTGCCTCTCTGTAACCCTGCCTTTCAAATAAATAATTCTTTAAAAAAAAAAACTTAAAAAAAAACTGTGCATAGATTTCAAAACCTTATGCACCAAAATAAACCTATCTTCAATTCCATTTCTCCATGACCTTTGGCAAGAGGCTGTGTATTTTTCTTCTCGGAATTAGCGTTGGGAACTATTTTCTTTACTTAGCTGCTTGAGGTGTTCCCACTGGCGTCCCCTGTTTTTATCGCTCCCTTATTTCCTGGTAGCACAAGATGTCCTAGGATTATCATGGCTACCCGGCCCTAGGCTTAGCTACTTCTCCAAGGAGCCCCAGTTGCTTTTGCTAGAGAATGATATTGGAAAGCCATGACCACAGACCCAACGCTCCCAGGCTGGGAATTGGGCGACAGTCACAGAGATACACGAGACTGGCAGGAAAGCCAGAACTCTTAGGTGAAAGTCTGACGAACCACAGGACACTTCCGGAATGCTGCAAGGGCTCCCACAGACAAAGCTCATTACCCTTCTTTTTTTTCTTTTAGTTTTACTCGTTTTCACTTTATTTGAAAGGCAGGTGGGTGGATGGATGGACAGATAGATAGCTAATATATACATAGATTAGATAATACATAAATAACACATAGAAGGATGGATAGATACAAAGATAATACATGGATAGATAGGTAGTTAGATAATACATAAATAAATATATAGATAATACGTAGAAGGGTGGGTGGACAGATAATATATGGGTGGGCAGACATGTGGGCAGATAATACATACATAGATAAATAGGTAATACACAGATAATAAATAAAAGGATGGACGATGGATAGATAGATAATACATAACTCCTGGATAGATAATATGTGGATGCTAGACAGATAGAGAATACTAAATACATACCTAACACGTAGATAGCAGAATGGATGGATGGCCAGACAAACAGAAGGATGGGTAGATCAATAATACATAATCAACAGACAGATAGATAGATCAATAATACATAGATAGATAGACAGGTGGATAGACAGATCAATAATACATAGATAGATGATAGACAAATAGATCAATAATACATAGATTGATAGATAGGTGAATAGACAGATCAATAATACATAGACAGATCAATAGATCAATAATACACAGATAGACAGGTGGATAGAAAGATCAATAATACACAGATAGACAGGTGGATAGAAAGATCGATAATACATAGATAGATGACAGATAGATCAATAATACATAGATAGACAGGTGGATAGATCAATAATACATAGATAGATGATAGATAGATAGATAGATAGATATACAGATAGTAAGTTTTACATCCATTGGTTCACCCTCCAAAAGCCTTTAATATAGCCAAGGCTGAGCCAGGCAGAAGCCAGGAGCCCAGAACTCAGCCTGGTCTCCCATGTGCGTGGCGGAATCCAAGGACTTGAGCCATCACCGGCCGCCTGTCAGGGTGAGCCCGAGCCGGACATGAACCATGGGCACTCCAATAGGAATGTACCACATGCCAGACCCCAGGCTAATCTGAAGGGTAAAAACAGTAACTTTAGGGGGAAAAAATGATGTGTTTATTTATGTTCAGCTACTTGAAAGGCAGGGGGTGTGGAGAATTCTATCCACTGATTCACTCCCCAGATGCCCACAATAGCCAGGGCTGGGCCAGGCCAAGGCCAGGAGCCAGGAACTCCATCCGGGTCTCTCACATGACTGGCAGGGACTCCAGTACATGAGTTGTCACCTGTCACCTCCCAGGGTGCATCAGTGGGAAGCTGGTGTGGAAACAGCCAGGACTCAAGCTAGGTTCTCTGATATGGGACGTGGACACCTCAACCATGGTGGCACCTGCCCATTCCCCTTTGGTCATTTTAATGGTAAAAATGGCCACTTTGTGGTGCAGCACACTGACAAAGGATCAGAGTTAGAGACATTGGAAATGAGACCCGGTGTCACCCTCTCCTTGCCACTTCCTGCCCCAAATGCCAGATTGGAATCATTCCTTTTCATTCGCAGTCAAATCGGAGGACAGTCTACAAAACGACTCTTCTTCAAAAGCGTTAACTTGGACAAAGATGGAGGATACAGTCCAGGGTATAAGCAAATAAAACAATTCGGGGCCAGCACTGCGCAGTGCGCTAAGCCATGGCCTCTGACACCAGCAATCCCACATCACAGCGCTGGTCCCAGTCCTGGCTGTTCCACTTCCGATCCAGCTCCCTGCTAATGCACCTGGGAAGGCAGCAGAGGATGGCCCCAAGTGCTTGGGTCCCTGCCACCCACTGGGAGACCTGGATGGAGCTCCTGGCTCCTGGCTTCAGTCTGGTCCAGCTCTGGCTATTAGCGCATTTGGGGAGGGAACCAGCAGATGGAAGACTCTCGCTCTCTCTTGCTCTCGCTCTCTCTCTCTGCCTTTCACATAAATAAATAAATAAATAAATAAATAAATAAATAAATAAGTAATCTTCTTTAAAAGTGAAATAAATAACTAAATCCAACAAGGGAATCAACATCTTCTTTTGCCTGCAAGGGATGTTACTGAACACTTGTGATTTCTGAATGAAGTGTGCCGATCCAACAACAGCAGAGTGTCCGCGGGCATTCCTGGTTTTGATGACTGTGCTATGTTTATAAGGGAGATGTTGTGTTGAACGAAGCAAACTGACATCCACAGGGCTAACAGATCATCATGTCTATAAATTGCCAGGGAGAGAGGAAGACAGGAGGAAAAGAGCAAATTCTAACTGGGAAAATGTCAGCTTTGGAGGATCCTAGTAAAAGGATACACAAGGATTCTTTGTACTCTCCGTACAACTTTTTAATAAGTCTGAAGTTTCAACAACATAAAAAGTGAAAATAAGGGTGGGTGTTGGGGCCAGTGCTGTGGTGTAGCAGGTAAAGCCACCACCTGCAGTGCTGGCATCGCATATGGGCACCGGTTCACGACCTGGCTGCTGCTCCACTTCCGATCCAGTTCCCTGCTAATGTGCCTGGGAAAGCAGTGGAAGAGGGCCCAAGTGCTTGGGTCCCTATGCCCACATAGGAGCCCTGGAAGAAACTCCTGGCTTCTGGCTTCCATGAGCCTAGCTCTGGCCATTGCAGCCATTTGGGGAGTGAACCAGCAGATGGAAGACTTCTCTCTGTGTATAACTCTGCCCTTCAAACAAAAAAGTAAAATAAACCTTTAAATATATATATATATATATATATATCTTTTAATTCCATTTTTTCCATGAACATTTTAAAGATATTTATTTCCATCTACTTGAAAGGCAGAGTGACACAGAGAGAAAGGGAGAGAGAGATAGAGAGAGAGAGAGAGAGAGAGAGAGAGAGAGAGAGAGAATGAATCTTCCATCCGCTGGTTCACTCCCCAAATAGCCAGGGCTGGACCAGGCTTAAACCAGGAGCCAGGAGCTCCAACAGGGTTTCCCACGCGGGTGGCAGGGGCCCAAGCACTCGATCCACCACCTGCTGCCTCCTAAGTTGTACATGAGCCAGAAACTAGATCAGAAACAGAGGAACTAAGCCGCAAACCCACACGCTCTGATACGGGAGGCGGGTTCACCACTACACCAAAGCCTGCCTCCTTCAGGTCTTTTTCCAGGCTGCATAATAATCCACTGAGAGATGGCTCCGGGGGTGGATCTTGCCCTTTGCCTATGGTGACTTTCGCTGCTATGAACACGGGGCGTGCAAATGAACGCCGCCGTTCACGCCCCTGCCTTCCCCGTCTTGGGCGTCTTGCCTGAGACGCGGATACACTGTCATCCGCCCGTCCTAGGTGTCTTGTCTGAGGAATCACTCCGCCGCCTCCCGCAGTGACTTCCGAATCCTCGGCGCTTAGAAAGGCGCGTTTAAATATTTACAGACAGGATCATGCCATGTCTGAAATTTGCTTTCACATAACCTGAGGTTGTGCAAAAACAAATGGAGACAGGTTTGCTTGAATTTGCAAATTCGGGTTAGGCTAAAGGTTGGGGGAAAAGATGCTAGGGAATCTACGAGTGGAGAATTGTCGAATGTGGGGGATCAGGAATGAGGCCGGTGAGGGTCCTGGTCTCTCCTCTTTGGTGTATGCTTTTTTGAAAGATTTTTTTTTCTTTATTTATTTGAAAGGCAGAGTTAGAGAGATAAAGGGAGAGAGAGAGAGAGAGAGAGAGAGAGGTCTTCCACCTGCTGGTTCATTCCCCAAATGGCTGCAACAGCCAGGGCTGGACCAGGCTGAAGCCAGGAGCTTAGGAGCTTCTTCCAGGTCTCCCAGGCAGGTGCCAGGGGCCCAGGCACTGGGGCCATCTTCTACTGCTTTCCCAGGTGCATTAGCAGGGAGCTGGGTTGGAAGTGGAGCAGCCAGGACTCGAAGCAGTGCCCGTATTAGATGCTGGCACTGCAGGTGGCAGTAGAACCTGCTAAGCCACAATGCCAGCCCCTTGAAATATTCGTAATCCATATTGCACTTAGTTATGGGAACCTAGGCATTCCAGCTTATGCTTTTCTCAGGCGATCAGAAACTAAATCCAGCCTCTGAAAATCAGAAGCTTGGTTCAGTGCTTATGTAGAGGTTCATGTACGTCTTGAGATATCAACAATGGAAATGTAGCCAAATGAGCTACACCTGCTGTGAGAAATGCTGGTCTTGGCTGTTTTGTTTTTATTTTATTTTATTTGCAAAGGAGTAAAGACAGAGAGAGAAACAGAGAGATCTTCCATCCTTTGGTTCACTCCCCAAATGCCTGCAACAGCCAGGGTTGGGCCAAGCTGAAGCCAGGAGCCAGGAGCTCCACCCAGGTCTCTCACGTGGGTGGCAGGGACCTAAGTACTTACGCCACCTCCCAGGTGCATTAGCAGGGAGCTGAATGGGAAGTTGAGCAGCCGGGACTCGAACCGACACTGTGATGCAGGATGCTGGTGCTGGAGTGGGGGGAGGGGAGAGGGCACTGACAGGGACCACACGACCATCAGTGCATGTAGGATCTTGATTGTTTTACCATGTGGGCTTGGGGGCCAGCATTCGGCCTAGCCGTGCAGACGCTGGGTCCCACACCTCAGCGCCTGAGTTCCATTCCCAGCTCTGGTTCTTGAACCGGCTTCCTACTAATGCAGACCCCCCCGGGGGGGGGGGGAGGCACCAGGCAATGGATAAAGCACTTGGGTCCCTGCCACCCACGTGGGAGACCTGGAGGAAGCTGCTGGTTCCAGCCTGGCCCAGCCCCAGCCATTGTGGCCACTTGGGGACTGAACCAGTGGACGGAAGACCTCTCTCTCTCTCTCTCTCTCTCTCTCTCTCTCTCATTCTGATCTTCAAGATAAATCTCTTTTTAAAAAGTACGCTTATATGTTTAAGAAGAAATAAATGGCATGCCAAAAAATCAACACAAATGGAGAGGGAGAGGGAAGCAGGCGAGGGGACAGCGGCCCCCGGGCTGGCTGGCTGGGCTGGGAGCACGCACGCGTCCGCCAGCTTCTGCTCCCATATGTGCGCACAGCTGCGCTGTCCTTGCTGGCTGTTCTGCCCTTTCTCTCCGTGCGCTGACAACAGCGAAGTCATCTCGCGTCCAGATGGTAGCCAGACTGCCACCGAAGTTAACGGACTTAAAGTTCACCGGGACTTGTGCAGAGAAAAAAAAAAAAGAATCCTGTGAATTCTGAGACGAGGGTGTTACCGGGCTGGCTGGCACCGTCCGGCCTCAGAACTGACCACGCAGGACTGAACTTCCCACTTGCTGGGCCCTGCGGGGGACCCCTCCCCGGGGCTGCAGGCCCTGGGTGCTGGGGCAGCGCTGTTCCCCGCGGAGCATCGCGCAAGGCGAGATTGAACACCCCCCAGCGCTCTCTGCTGCCCCTAGAGGCCCTCGCCGGTTCTTCCAAAGGCGGCTCACTCCCTAATTTAAGGGTTGTTTTTTTTTTTTTCCTTTCCTGCCCCGGGGGTGTCTGGGGTCTCCCCACGAAGCATCTGAATTATTGCTTTTGGAGGTGCCTCTGGAGAGAGCCCAGTGACAACGGACTTGGACAGATCCTGTGGGCGTCTTCAAAATCTTTAGACAGAAGGAATTTCTCTCCTCTCCTCTCCCTCCCCTCCCCCTCCCCCTCCCCCTCCCCCTCCCCCCCCCTCTCAGGACCCACTATGGAACCCGGATACATCTTTCAGTGAATTCACTCAGCAGCTCTCCCTAGTATTAAGTGTTCGCTCTCCACGTTTCAATTTGAGAGGCAGAGAAAGACATAAGCAGACGGGATGAGCCTCCATCCGCCAGTTCCCCTCCCCCAAGTGCCCACAAAGTGCCCCCTCCTCCTCACGCTGGGGTCTGGAGTTCCATCCAGGTCTCCCACGTGAGTGCCAGGGACCCAAGGACTTGAACCGTCACCTCTACATTTGCAGGGAGCCAGAGTCGGGAGATGGAACTGGGCATCGAACCCAGGCCTTCAGATAGGAGGTGCAGACACCTTAACTCCTAGTCCAAACACTGCCCGCCCTGTACTAAATATTCCAGCCTGGATCAAGGGACTGCTACAATTTTCTCACTTAGTATCAACTGTAAACATCGCTGGCAATGGCTACCTTTTGTTACTTACTCTACTTTTGTGAATCTTTAACTTTAAAAGTGCCCCTGAGTGGATATTTATTTGCAAATATGTATTCACTTATTCAAAAAGCAGAGTGACAGAGAGGGAGGCGTGTAGGGTCTTCCACCCTGTGGTTTCACTTTCCAAATGGCTACAATGTCTAAGAGTTCCATCCAGGTCTCCCACCTGTGTAGCAGGTGCACAAGCCCTTGGGCCATCTTCTGTTGCTTACCCAGGAGCATCAGCAGGAAGCTGGATTGGAAGTGGAGCAGCTGGGACTCGACCCGGCGCCCCTATGGGATGCCTGGTGCTTCTCTAGAATAGGCAACAGATACTGAGGGCGGCTGAGGTGCCGCAGGGATGTGGCGTGCCATCTGGAGACGCTCAGAGCCGTCTCCCAGGTCAGGTGGCATCCACACAGAGATTCTGAGGCAACGAGAAATGCAGCCATTAAAAAAAAACAAAAACAAAAAACTGGGGGCCAGTTTTGTGATGTAGTGGCTCTAGCTGCAACCAGCACATGGCTGTCCCCACCGGTTCGAGTCCCAGCTGCTCCACTTCCAATCCAGCTCCCTGGCTAATGCACCTGGGAAAGCAGCAGAAGATGGGTCCACCTATCAT
The DNA here is from genome assembly GCA_949820135.1 of Sylvilagus floridanus. Classification (NCBI taxonomy): domain Eukaryota; kingdom Metazoa; phylum Chordata; class Mammalia; order Lagomorpha; family Leporidae; genus Sylvilagus; species Sylvilagus floridanus. The sequence continues at coordinate 12,492,109 of OX463229.1, forward strand.
AGTAGATCCTGATGGAGTTCCAGGTTCCTGGCTTCAGTCTGGCCTGGCTCTGAGCCATTGTGCCTATTAGGGAGTGAACCTGCAGATGGAAGATCTGCGCCCCCCTCTCTCTCTCTCTCTCTCTCCTCTCTCTCTCTCTGTCACCCTGCCCTTCAAATAAAATAACTCATTAAGAAATCTGCACGAACAGCATGTGAAAGGGCCCTGGGGCAGAAGTGTGCTTGGTGTGCACAGTGAGGCCGGCAGGGGCAGCCTCACATGGTGTGCGGCTCACGGTGGGGCCTTTGGGGGAGGTCATCTGTCCCAGGCGCTCACAGGTGGACACGGGATCAGAAGCAGGGAGACCAGGAAGAGGCCACCGCACTGATCCAGGTGGGAGCTGGGTGGGGGCCCACGTGGTGATTTCTGGGTATGTTAGGAGGCAAAGCAGATAGGTGTGGCTCGTGGACTGGGCGCAGAGAGAGAGCAGGGAATCTGGGAAGAAGGACGAGGTCTCTGCTTCTGCCAGAGGGAATCCGAGGACCCCCCCATGCCGCTGCTTCTCCCCCCCACACACACCCTTCCCCCAGACCGGGAACCGTGCACATGCAGGGTGTGCGTGGAGCGGGACTTAGCCTCGGGTGGCCATGTGGACCCGACTATATCCACCCACCGTCGTCCAAGTTCCCCTCGAAACTCTACCCACACCTGTGTCCCGGGAGACCCCACTGTATCACACCTTGCCCAGCAATGATTAAGCTCCTACTGTGTTCCGAGCGCTCTGTCCTTGACACCTGCCCTGGCCGTCTCAGAGGTAACATGAAGAATTCAATTCTTTCTCTCCCTCTCAGGGCCCAGCGGGAACAGAACTACCTTTCCCAGCCTCCTTTGCAAGGAGATAGGATCCCTGGGAACCATTCTGCCCCCGTGAAAACATAGGGCTCCAGGGTGTCATTTACCCTTCAGGTCCTGTGTGAAACACAGATGTGGTGTCTGGAGCCACAGCAGCCATATTGTGCCTGACCACGAAAGAAGGGCCAAGCCAACCTTGGCCACAACACGCTTTGGTCATGGTAGCATTTTCTTTCAGACACAGCCAAATACAATTCTCCACGTGTTGTCTTTTTATCTGCCTGTTTCTCCACATTAGACTTCATGAGGGCAGAAGCTACGTCTCTTTAGCGCTATGAACCCTCACAACAATATCAGACAAATTACTAAATGCATTAAAGAGCTCTGTGTTTGCAATGCAAAGAACCAGGTTTTCCCAAAGTCCCAGTGCTTACTGGGGGCCACCTGGGAGCTCCCCCTCTCCCGCCATGCCGCAAGCTTTCAAAATGAATGCCTGAAGCTCGCTATTTTATAGCCACTTAAATGTGGGGGCTGCCGTGGAATCCGGGTTCAGATTTGACAGTCCCTTGGCCGCTCAGAACGGCGGGGGTCACGACCGACGTCCCCCACGTCTGCCCTCCCGCCCCGTATCCACTCCTCCCCCTTCTCCCTGCAGACCCTGGAGCAGTCACGGTTCTTCGGCGGCTGCGGGAGCCTCTGGACCCCGGCTCCGTCACTGCGCCCCCCCTCCGTGAATAAGCTCCGCCTGCTGCCCAGGATGGGGCGCGAGGCAAGTACCATCGGCCACACGCGGGCACACTCTGCCGCGTGCCTGGGCGAGGTTAGCATGCCCCGCCCCCCGCCCCAACTCCAGCCTCCTGTCCCCCACACTCTGATCAGCTGTTGGAGCCCTGGAAAGCCTCCTCTCATAGCCCAAGGCTCCGGCTCCGGCTCCTCCTCCTCCCCTCCCCCCTCATCACCCCCCCCCCATTACCTTCTGCTCAGCCTCTGGGCCCCCCCCACGGAGCCCGCCCTGAGTTTGCTCCCTACCTGACTCCGCCATCAGAACCCGTGGCCCTGGTTCTTGGTGTCTGCAGGGTCAGGTTGGAGGGTGGGGGCAAGACACATAGCAAGTGCTTGATATCGTAGGGTGAGGGGTTAGGTGGGCGACTGGGCGGGTGATGGGTGGGTGGGTGGGTGGGTGATTAGATACATGGATGGACTGGCGCATTTATGGATGGATGGGTGGAGGCGTGGGTGGTCAGACACATAGGAGGATGTATGTACGACTGTATGGGGGACGGATGGATGCATTCATGGACAGATGGGTGGGTGGGAGAGGAAGGAAGGGGAACAGACGGGTTAACTTCCTCACTGTTCTCAGCGTGAATTTCTGGCTCCAAAGGAAACCAGAGATGCCCTCCGGTTTGACAGCCCTGCCGCGGGAACTCGCGCGAGGCCCTGTTTCTCTCGCGCCTTTGCTCTCCAGGACTTGAAATCTGCTTGGTGGGGAGCAGAGGATGGTGTGGAGGCTAGGACGGCAGAAGACATGCGGATGAGCCAGGTGGGACGAGACGACGTCACACCACACACGCCCCGAAGAAGTGACATTTGAGCTGAGATCTTGGACATTCGGATTAAAAATTGAACGGGGCAGGATGCCAACTTCCTGCCAAAAATCAAGTCCAACTAAGATCAGAGCGTGCGGACTGCTAGGGGCAGCGGGGTTGGGTTTCAGAATAGATTAGTCAGAGCCACTGTGCTGGAACAAAATACAGGTGGTGCTTAGACCAACGACAAGGGGGCCATTCGCACTCTTAAGAGAAGAGCAATTAAGGTTGCCCCGAGATGTCATTTGTTACCTATCGAATGGGCAGGGCCAGGGGCCCACCAGGAGAATCCCACCCACTGCGGGTGGGAGTGGAGACCAGCACAGCCTCCACAAGGGGTCCTCGGCCGTGCCCAGATGCATGGAGTTCCCTTGGTGAAATCATTGACCCAGCAATGGTGATGTGTCTCTTTAAAATGACGTGGGGGGTGGCACTGTGACATAGCGGGTAAAGCCGCTGCCTGCAGTGCCTGCATCCCATAGCGGTGCTGGTTCGAGTCCCGGCTGCTCCACTCCCAATCCAGCTCTCTGCTGTGGCCTGGGAAAGCAGTGGAAGATGGCCCAAGTCCTTGGGCCCCTGCACCCACGTGGGAGACCTGGAAGAAGCTCCTGGCTCCTGGCTTTGGATCAGCGCCGCTCCAGCCATTGCGGCCAATTGGGGAGTGAACCAACGGAAGAAAGACCTCTCTCTCTCTCTCTCTCTCTCTCTCTCTCTCTCTCTCTGCGGAACTCTTTCAAGTAAATAAATAAATCTTTAAAAAAAAGAAAGAAAGAAAAGGCAACAGGAAAGAGAAAGAAGAAAGGAGAGGGAGAGAGGGGAGGAGGGAGGAGAGAGAGAGGGAGGGAGGGAGGGAGGGAGGGAGGGAGGGAGGGAGGGAGGGAAAGAGAGAGAGGTCTTCCATCCACTGGTTCGCTCTGCAAATGCCCACAGAGCTGGAGCTGAGACTGGCCCAGGAGCCAGGAGCTCCATCCAGGTCTCCCGTGGCCTCAGGCACTTGGCCCACTGGCTGGATCAGAAACCGAGCAGCCAGGATCACACCAGCAGCACTCCAATACGGGACATGGGTGTCACGGGGGCAGCTTAACCCACTGCGCCACAACTCCAGCCCCCATACCTCTCATTACATCACAGTGCCACAGGGGCAAGCTGCCTAAGCAACCCCAGTGATGTGGGTGCAAAGTAAGTATTGAACCCGATGAGCCAGTGTCTACTAGTGCCCAGAGAGTGGGACCCGGTCAGACCAGGAGGGATTGGACGCTTGTCTCTGCCATTCGCTGTGTACTGGACTCATGTTGAATGTGTATCAGAAACCAGGGATTCATTCTTAGCTCCTGGATACAGCCATTCCTGAAACCCACATTTCAAACATCTTATGCCAATAAGTCCCTCAACCCTTTGCAGCCCAGGTCTGTTGGAATTACATTTCTCTGTCTCTTAAAACTAAAAGTGTTCTTCGGACTGATACCCCTGGGCTGACCATCCTTTCTGGCTGGGTTCAGGGCTCTCTCCACTAAGAAGCCTTCCTGGATTCCACAGAGCCAGCCTAGGGCTTCCCACTGCTCTCTCAACATGGGTTCCCGATATCATCCACACCCCTGGGGCAACAACCCTAGGACTTGCCCCTGTTTGGGGACACGGCCACACCCAGGAAGGTAGGCACTGCTGCGTTGATTGAATGTCAGCTTGAAGGATTAAACAGTACATGGGCACCTGCCTCTGACAATGGGTTTACAGCCTGCAGCTCCAGGGGCTACAGGGCATCTGTTTGTGCTCCAGCCTCCCATAAAAGGGCAGGCAAGGTGCATGGGGAAGGGAAGGGGGAGGGGGCGCCAAGCACTGTGAAATCCACGCGCACCAGGAGGACTTCAAAAAGCTGGTGTTGTGGTGCAGGCTGTGACAGCAGCATCTCACAGGGGCACTGGTTCAAGACCCGGCTGCTCCACTTCCGATCCAGTTCCCTGCTGATGCGCCTGGGAAAGCAGCAGAAGACGGGCCAAGTGCTAGGGCCCCTGCACCCGCATGGGAGACCCAGAGGAAGCTCCTGGCTCCTGGTCTGGGCCAGCCCTGGCCATTGCAGCCATTTGGGGAGTGGATCAGCGGATGTAAGACCTCTCTCTCTGTAAGTCTGACTTTCAAATAAGTAATAAATCTTTACAATAATAATAATAATCAACAAATAGCAGGTAGGCTTGTGCCCAAGCGAGCTGCCCTGGGAGATGATGAGGGGGCGGGGCTTAGGCCCCAGCCTGGCCCCCACCCCCAGGAGGAAGGAGCCAGCAGCTCCCTGCCCGGGGCCAGCAGGAGCCGCCAACCTCAGCATTTTCTCACCGGCGAGCTTTGGAAAAACCTCCAAGTTGGGAGAGGAAGAGAAGAACTGGCTAGCTGGTGGAAAAAAACTGCTTCCCAGGCAAAAAAAAAAAAGAAAAAAGAAAAGAAAAACACCAGCTCTTACGGGCTCTGAATTCACCAACCCCAGGGAAGCTGGACAGACTCCCACCACGCATCCTGGCGCTCTGAGACCAAAGCAAAAAATACAGAAATGTGCTGTGACGGCCTCACCCCAGCCCCTGCCTCCGATGAAAATGGATCTCCCTTTTAAAAGAAAAAAAAAATTTTTTAACTGCCTAAAGAATAGTTAACCCAGAAAGTGTTCCCAAGAAAACTGGGTAGGAGGAGAACTTCGAGGGGGAGGCGGAGGGAAGGCAGGAGACACAGACCTGACCGTGCACTTGACGTTGTCTGCAAGGGGATGGAGCCCCGCGACACACACAGCTTGTCAGCCAGCCATCATCCTGGCTGGCCCTGGCTGTGGGTGGGGGGCGGACTACAATTCCCAGAAGCCCTTGCGGTTCTGCGTGGTCATGTGACTGGTGAGCCCAGAGCCGGAAATCTCCAGGGCTTCTTCCGGGTCCTGACCCTGAGGGTTCGGGTGGGTCTGTGTGTGGCTGTAGGCCCGCCGAGGGCGCCCTGGGCTCCGCGGCCGGGACCCACCCTCTCCTGCCCACCCACCCATCGCTCACCTGCTTGACGGGCAACCCCGGCCTTGGCGCCTCCCCCAGGCCTTGGGTTGCAGCTCAGCACTCAGGGGGCGCCCACAGCGAACCGAGCACTGGCACCACGCCGGCCCCGGGGGCTGCGGCAGGCCAGGGGCTCTGTACTTGCACAGCTCAAGGTCGGGTCAAGGTCAAGGTGCTTACAGGGGGAGAAAGTCAGAGCCACCAGGGCTGGGCCACCCTCCTTGGGAGGGCTCCGTCTACACCAGCTGGTGCACGGACACGGACATGGATGCCCAGGTGTCTCCGCCTACACCCGCTCCCTGGGTGCGGCGGGGAGGTGTCGCAGCTTTGGTGCATGGGCCTGAGCAGAAGCCCCCCCACCCCATCCCCCTTGGTAGTTGCAGAGACCCAAAGGCATAGAAGGTCAAGTTCACCACACGTGGCACTGGGACCACCCCCCCCCAGCTTCCTGTGGCCCCCGGGGCGCTCCTGGTTCTCGGGACCTCAGCCCTGGACTGCTCTCGCTCTCTGTCTCTCTCTGTCTCTCTCCCCCTCCGGCGGGCCTGGGTCTGCACCTTGCAGACGGTGGGGGGCCAAGGCCTTATCCTCTATCTCTCAATGAATGGATGACCAGGCCGAGCAATCCATCAGCAAATGATTCCTAAGTACATACGTGACTTACAGATCCATACATGATCCATACGTGACAGAGGCTGATTGACAGATAAGCAAGTGATGACTGATACAAAAATGACAGCTGATAGCTGATTGATAAATGCAAAGATGATCGTTCAATACATAAGTGATGGATGGTTGATAGGCTGCTAAGTGATTGATGTACTACAGCGAGGACTCCAACCAGCACTCCCGTGTGGGATGGTGGCGCCCCCCAGTGGCAAGCTTAGCACACTGCACCACGAGGCGTTTCTAAGCCTTGGGGACTGGGGAGTGGAAGCAGAGCCTGCACCCCCCCACACCCCATGAAGTCAGATGCGGCCCAGAGGACAGGGAGTTTCCATGAGGAGGTGGATATCGGACAGCCAGACTCGGGAAACGCAAGAGCAGCGCGGGCCCAGAGGCAGAGCAACAAGGGCGCAGGTGTAGGCCCAGCCGGTCCGGGCGGCTCCCTGTGCAGCCAAGGGGGTTGAGGCTCCTCCCTGTAGGCTAGCCCACTCCACAGATGGGCAAATCGAGGCACAGCAGGGCAGCCTTCTTCCACCAGCGGCAGCACAATCAGACTGAACCCTATCCCAGACTGGCTATCCCAGACGGTCAGCGCCGCCCCTAGCCGAGCCGGAGCCCCACCCTCCCGCCCCTACTCCCTCCCTGTGAGCCTCTCTCACGCCTGTAAGAAGAAACAGACCCAGACGCGATGATGACTACAGGAGACCTGGACTCCTGCCCTGGGGCCAGGTACCACAGAAGCAAGAGAGCCGCAGCGCCCCCTGCTGGTCGGTCCTGGTGGCTGCACGCAGGGGAGAAGGGCGTGGCCTGCTTTCTGGGCATTTAACCTAGCGCCCGGCTGGTGCAGCCCAGGTGTGCACAAAAGGGTCCCAGATGAAATATTTCCAGGCGTGAGGGCCAGGCGCGCCAAGAGCAGTTGCAACCGCTTCCGCAAATGGGGCTGCATCTCGGTAAAACCTTTCTGGGCGCTGAGCGTTGAAGGTCCCAGGACTGTCATTCGAGGTGGGCGTTGTGGTGCCGCAGGCGAAGAGGCCACTTGGGACTGCATCCCATATAGGAGTCCCGGGAAGAGCCGGGCTGCTCTGCTTCCAACCCATCTCCCTGCTAATGCGCCTAGGGAGGCAGCAGGCGGTGGCCCAAGTATTCGGGCCCCCGCCACCACGTGGAAGACCCGGGTGGAGCTCCTGGCTCCTGGCTTCTACCTGACCCAGCCCTGGCTGTTGCAAGCATTTGGGGAGTGAACCAGCAAAAGGAAGACCTCTCTCTCTCTCTCCCTGTCTCCCTCCCTGCCTTTCAAATAAGTACTTTTTGAATGCAACTTTTAATGCTTTTTTTATTTTGTCCAACCACTGAAAAATAAAAAAGAAACCGTCTCAGCCTGCGGTTTTGGGGAGCCACATCACCACCTAGTGGTCAGCCTTGGGAACTGCAGGTGACAGCAGGTGTACCTGGGGTTGGATGGGGGCCCGGGGTCTCTGTAGCTTGTTGGCCTCTGTTGTAGAAGCTAGGAACACGGCAAAGAACAAGCCAGGCAAACAGGCAAAAATGAGAATACAGAACCCCAACAGCATAAAGAGCCAGGTACATAATACTCTGAGTTGGTTCTCAGTGCTAACGAGAAAAATAAGGGGCTGGGTTCTAAATGGGGTGGTGAGAAGAGGAACCCCTTTGAGGCAAGGAGACAGGAAGGGAGTTCTGTGGATCTCTGCAGGAAAAGAATATTCCAGAACAGTCAGTGCAAAAGCCCACTGCTTCACTCCGCAAATACATGCAACAGACCAAAGCTGGGAGCCCAGTGCCCCATCGGGGTCTCCCACGTGGCTAGCAGGCCCTAAGCACTTGGGCCCTCCCTGCTGCCTCCCAGGGTGAGCGTGCACAAAGAGCTGGAGCCAGAACTTGAACCCAGGCTCTTGACCCAGGATGCTGCTGCCCCAAATGCCTGGCTCCAGGTTAGATTTTTTTTTTTAACCAACAGTTCCATATAATTTGATTTTCCCCACCACCATAAACCGTGGGCCTGTGTGATTGCAGGGGGGAATCTTGGCACAGAGGCGGGGTCCCCGATATTTGTGTGGTAAGCAGATGACGGGGAGGAGGGAGGAGGGAAGAAGGGAGAAGTAGAGGAGGGAGGGAGAGGAGGAGGGAGGAAGACGTTGAGGAAACTGTCCTGCCCAAGGCCACACAGAATTCCCAGCTTAAACACCAGCCAGCTGTCGATGGCTGGATCTCAAGTCCCACCTGTGGTTGCCTTGGCAGGGCCAGATGAGATGATTACCCGGGCCCTTTTATGTGGCCGCCTCCCACTCCGGCTTTAAACATAATCTCTAGATCACCTAGGACACACTGTGGAAACAGCTGCTACACTGTGGCATTTGGGAATTGTAACAAGGAAAAACTCTATTTGCTTTAGCTACACCCACAATCAACACAGAGGGCGAGTATTTGCTGAATGTTAGCAACAGTGTTAACACCTGCAGTTGATTCAATCCCCAGACTTATTCAAACGTCCATCTCTGTCATTTTTTCATTTATGTTTGTTTTAAATGAAAGGCAGAAGGAGAGAGAGAGAGAATCTTCTACCTACTGATTTCACTCCTGAAATGCCCACAATGCCTGTGGTTGGGTTGGGGCTGAAGCCAGGAGCCAGGAGCTGGGAGCTCCATCCGGGTCTCCCACATGAGTGGCAGGGGTCCAAGCACTTGAGCCATCACTGCTGCCTCCCAAGATGCATTAGCAGGGAGCTGGGTCGAAGGCAGAGAGGCTGGGACTGGAGCCACACATCCCAAGCCAAATACCCAGCCCCTGGGAGGCAGGCGTTTTAACAACCAGGCTAATGCATACCCTGGGAGGCAGCAGGTGATAGCCCAAGTACTTAGAGCACTGCCACTCATGTGGGAGACCCGAATGCAGCTCCTGGCTCCTGGCCTCAGCCTGGCCCAGCCTTGACTATTGGTGGGCATTTGGGGAGGAAATCCGTACTTGGGAGCTCTCTGTATCTGTCTATCTGTCTCTCTCCCCCCACAACCCATCACTCTGTCTTTCAAATAAATAAATATTTTAAAAATAATCACCTGGGACTGGCACTGTGGCGCAGTGGGTAAAGCTGCCACCTGCAGTACCGGCATCCTATATGGGCGCCAGTTCAAGTCCCGGCTGTTCCTCTTCCAATCCAGCTCTCTGCTGTGGCCTGGGAAAGCATAAGATGATGGCCCAAGTCCTTGGGCCCCTGCACTTGTGTGGGAGATCCAGAGGAAGCTCCTGGCTCCTGGCTTCGGATCAGCCCAGCTCTGGCCATTGCAGGCATTTACTCTCTCTCTCTCTCTCTCTCTCTCTCTCTCTCAGGCATTTACTCTCTCTCCCTCCCTCCCTCCCTCCCTCCTTCTCTATCTGTATAACTCTGACTTTCAAATAAATAAATAAGTAAAATCTTTAAAAATAATAATAATTAACTAATCCATTTCTGGAAATCAGAAAGAGGCAAATGGACATATGACACAAGCCCGAAAGAATCCTAACAATTAACCAATAGTGTGATGGTAGTGTGATGCCTTTCTCTCCATCCTTGGTGTATCTGAACATTTTCAGGAAAAAAAAGAGCTCTTACAAAACACAGTATAGTCCTCCCTGCCCTCTTGTCCACAGTGTCTTTTTTTAAATTTTTCTTTATATATTTGAGAGGCAGAGTGATAGAGAGAGAGAGAGAGAGAGAGAGAGAACTCTCATGGACAGATTCACTCCTCAAATGCCCACCTTGGTCCAGGATGGGCCAGGCTGAAGCCAGAAGCCTAGAGCTCCATCCAGGTCTCCCGTGTGGGTGGCAAGGATTTGGGGTGTAGACATCTGGGGCTTGAACCAGCACGTAGGATCTTCTCGAATAAATACAAAATAGTTTCTAAAAGTTTAAGAAGTTTGGAGCTCACGACCATAAAAACACTGTAAGTAGTGTGTGTGTGTGTGTGTGGTGCTAGAAGACGGCAGGAATTGGAAACCGAGGCCGGGTTTGACCGTGGAAGGGAGGCTAGTGCAGAGTTGGTGCCGTAAGCCATGAAGCCCAATTCTCAACACACACACACACACACACACACACACTGGCCCTTCTATTCTCTCACTGTGGGAGTCATGCAAAGAAGCAAATCTGTGCCACATTCTGCTGTTCACGCTCCTTGGCCAAAGCAGTAAGAGTCTAGGTTTTGGATTCTGGCAGCACTGGGTTCAAATCCCAGCCAGCCACTGTCCAATGACTTCCGCTCTCCCAGCCTCCAGTCTTGACCCAACCACAGAGGACAGTGCAGAATCCAGTGCAGGACAGAGCCCCAGCAAGCGGCAAAGTGCTTAGAGCTGTGGCCCATGTCCGGTAAGTACCTAATGAGTACTGGTTTGCCCTGGCACTGGTTTGAGTCCCAGCTTCTCCACTTCCAATCCAGCTCCCTTCTAATGCACCTGGAAAAGCAATGGAAGATTGTCCAAGTTCCTGGGCCCCTGCACCTGTGTGGGAGACCCGGATGGAGCTCCCGGCTCCTGGCTCTGGCCTGGCCAGTCCTGGCTGTTGTGGCCATTTGAATCAGTGGACAGAGAATCTATCTCTGTGTCTCCATCTCTGTCTCTCTCTCTTGCTCTCTCCTTCTGTGTGTGTGTGCAACTCTGCCTTTCAAATAAATACATCTTTAAAAAAAGAAAAGAGAGAGATCAGGGGGAAAATTTAAATACACGGAGGCAAGGGAAGGGAGAGGAGAGAGAAGGTTGGTCCTGGAGAGAGAAAAATGGAGGAACCGTGGTCAACACCGGAGCCGAAGGCAACAGATGTGCCTGGGTCACTCAAGGAATGATGGAGGGAGGGAGGGATAGATGGATGCATGGGTGGACGGGTAGCAGGTGCATGGATGGGTGGATGGATGGATGGACAGATGGGTAGCAGGTGTGTGGACAGATGAGTGGGAAGACGGATGCGAACATGAACGATGGATGGGTGGATGGACGGATGGACACACAGACAGAAAGATGGATGAGGAGTGAGGGAGTGTGTGGATGGAGAGGAAAGATTAACAGGATCAGGGCCACCACCCGGCCCCCACAGCAGTGCCAGAACGCGCCACCAGGTGTCAGTAAAACCTCAGCGAGAACGCAGCGAGAGGCCGGGCTCCTGGCGCCCGGACCCGCGTGCTGAGCCTTTCTGAGTCACACAGCTTTCCTTCCACTCTGCGCCCCTCGGGCTCCCTCGGCGGCGGAAAGGGAGATGAGGCCAGTCTGACCCACTGGGTGCTGGGAACCCACGTCTCCACGCGGTCAGGGCGGGAGCACGGAGAAGGTGGGAGAGTAGATGCCGGGGGCCCTATCCTGAACCCTGTCCGTGTCCACTTCTGCTGCGGCCTCCTTCCCGCCGGTCCCAGCTCTGCCCTCTGCCGGAAAAAGCTTGTGAGGGGTTAAAAAAAAAAAAAAGGCATAGAGGCCGGCGCCGCGGCTCACTAGGCTAATCCTCTGCCTTGCGGCGCTGGCACACCGGGTTCTAGTCCCGGTCGGGGCGCCGGATTCTGTCCCGGTTGCCCCTCTTCCAGGCCAGCTCTCTGCTGTGGCCAGAGAGTGCAGTGGAGGATGGCCCAAATGCTTGGGTCCTGCACCCCATGGGAGACCAGGAGAAGCACCTGGCTCCTGCCATCGGATCAGTGCGGTGCGCTGACCACAGGGCACTGGCCGTGGCGGCCACTGCAGGGTGAACCAATGGCAAAGGAAGACCTTTCTCTGTCCACTCTGCCTGTAAAAAAAACAAAAAGGCATAGAAAAACGCAACCACCGTCCCGCTGAGCACAGAAGGCCATGGAGGAGGCCCCGGCTGGGTTTCTGGTGACCCTCACGCCATCCACGTCCCAACCTCACACAGCCTGCACCCAGCGACCTCACCGTGAAGGTCAGACAGGGACGCCGCCCACCGAGATCCCCCAGCTGCAGGCCGGCGGCACAGCCAGATGGACAAGATCCCCCAACTCCCATCCCACTGTCTCCTACCACTCTTGGGGTCACTGGCCTGGGGGGGGACACCCAGGACCAAAGTCAACCAGAGAATCACATTCTTCCCAACACCTTCCTCTGCCCGGGACACAAACTTCTGTCTGCAGATTTAAACCCAGTGCTGGGGCAGGAGTGGGCTGTCAGCCAGGGACCAAGCCGGCCCACGAGGACCCTCACAGCGCCCCAGGAGGGGCCTCTCTGCCACACTCACACTGTACCATTGGGGCACCTCTGGGGTTCCCACTGCTGGTAGGGGAGGTGTTTGGGCACTTCAGGCAGGAGGTATCAATCAAGTGCCAGGCAGGGATTCTAGAGTTTTATCCACACACTGAATTGGCCAGAGACTGAAGCTCCGGCCTGCCCGACCCCCGCCAGCCCGACTCCCGCCTGCCCGACCCCCACCAGCCCGACCCCCACCAGCCCGACCCCCGCCTGCCCGACCCCTGCCTGTCCCCCACCCCCACCCACCCGTGTCTGTACTCACTCCCATTCTTTTCTCCTGGCTTGGGGTGTGCTGTGGATTTTGTGCGCCTGGTGAGCCAAGATGACATCTCGGTGGTCGACCACACCCCCCCGGCGTTTCAGAGGGTGCCCCTCGCAGCCGCTGTTCCCCCTCCACTGGGGCCACGGGCCCCCCAGGGTGTCGTCATCAAGACGTGGGGGTCCCAGGGCGCGGCTGTGCAGGGTGACGTCATAATAATTGGGAGGGGACAGCATGGGGTCGGGGACCCTGGGGGACGTCGTCAACCATGGGCTTCGCTCAGAAATTCCAGGGTCTTCTGTCTCCAGCCCAGTGGAGTTAAAGCTAGAGGAAGCGAGAGAGAGCGAGAGAGAGGGAGAGGGAGAGGGAGAGAGAAGCAGAGTGAGGCAGAGGCAGAAGCAGAGGTGACGGGAGAGATGGGGAGAGGCTGCCCCGCCCTCCTCCCCAGGAAGGCAAAACCCACCCTATCCCTAGCCAGGCCAGGGTTTAGCAGGTTCCTTAGCAACTTGGGGCCCTGGAAATCTGCCCAGCAACGGAGGCCACGTGACAGAGATAGCGGCCAGGAGCCCGTGTTGCCCGTCACCTGTTCCGTCCCCTAAGTGCCAGCCTCACAGACCGGCAGGCAGAAGTTCTCAGAATCTGAGTGTTGCCTCTGCAAGGTGGGCAGCCCAGATTCTGCCCGCTCATTCTCCTCTAGACCTACAGGTCCTGCGAGCTCCAGGAAGGCAGAAAAGTGGTCAAGTTCAGGGGCCGGCGCTAGGGCGTAGCAGGCAAAGCCGCCGCCTGCAGAGCCGGCATCCCCTATGGATGCCGGTTCAAGTCTTGGCTGCTCCTCTTCCGATCCAGCTCTCTGCTGTGGCCTGGGAAAGCAGTGGAAGATGGCCCAAGTCCTTGGGCCCCTGCACCCACATGGGAGACCTGGAAGAAGCTCTTGGCTCCTGGCTTCCCATCGACTTAACTCCAGCCATTGTGGCCAGTTAGAGAGTGAACCAGCGGATGGAAGACCTCTCTCTCTACCTCTCTCTACAACTCTGTCTTTCAAATAAATTAAAATAAATCTTTTAAAATATTATTTGTTTAACAGGAAGAGAAACAGAGGAAGCTCCTGTCCTGTGGTTTACTCCACCAAATGTCTACAACAGCCACGACTGTAGGAGGCCAAAGTTACGAGCTGGAAACTCATTCTGAGTCTCTCACATGAGCAGCAGGGACCCCAGCACTTGGGCCATCGCCTGCTGCCTTCCGAGGAGCATTAGTAGGGAGCTGGATCAGAAGTGGAGTAGCCAGGACTCAAACCAACACCCATCTGGGATGCCGGCACTGCAGGCAGCGGCTCTACCTGCTGCACCACAGCACCAGCCCCCAAACCCCAATCTTAATAGTGCATGTATCAAGTGTTTCGTATGCTGCCAAACTGTATCCCATGATGCCGGGAGGAAAAGGGGGGAAAAAAAGGCATTTTCTTCCCATTTGACAGAAAGTAAAACTGAGGACAGAAGAGAGACAAGTGTCTCACACATGCCACAGCCAAGCCTTACAGTGAGCTTCTGCTTCTACCTCCTGGAATTGTCCCCTCCACCTCCTCACCCCCCCCCCAATAGTCTCACTGCATGCACGTTAAAGAAAGAATCCAAGAGCAGCCAGGGAGCTGAGCAGTGAGGACGCCCTCCTCCCACATCGGCAGGCCAGAGCTCAACGCCGCCGGCACCGGCGCCTGACTTCAGCTTCCTGGGAAGCAGCAGTGGCTTAAGGACTTGGGTCCCTGCCACTCACAAGAGACCTGGACCCCCAACCCAATCCCACTCCCAGCAGTTGTGGGAATTTGGGGAATGAATCTGCCTCTCTCTCTCCTCTCTCTCTCTGTCAGCCAGCACTGTCACTGGCATTGGAACACTGGAATAAAATTTGTGTCTTGTGGGACAGTCTCATTCCCCTCCCCTCCCCTCCCTTCTCCCCTGCTCCTTTCTGTCCAGTGGGTTCCAGGTCCCCCTGGCCTCATCTTCCCCCTCCCCACTTCAGCTTTACACCTGCTAGTCTCTCTTCTGTGAATGCTTTTCCCCAAGTCTCCAAGAGGCCAACTGCTACATTTCTTTTTTTTTTTTTTTTTTTTGACAGGCAGAGTGGACAGTGAGAGAGAGAGAGACAGAGAGAAAGGTCTTCCTTTGCCGTTGGTTCACCCTCCAATGGCTGCCGCGGCCGGCGTGCTGCGGCCGGCGCGCTGCGGCCGGCGCACCGCACTGATCCGATGGCAGGAGCCAGGTACTAGGTGCTTTTTCCTGGTCTCCCTATGGGGTGCAGGGCCCAAGCACTTGGGCCATCCTCCACTGCACTCCGGGCCACAGCAGAGGGCTGGCCTGGAAGAGGGGCAACCGGGACAGAATCCGGCGCCCCGACCGGGACTAGAACCTGGTGTGTCGGCGCCGCAAGGCGGAGGATTAGCCTGTTGAGCCACGGCGCCGGCCCAGCTGCTACATTTCATTCAAGGCCATCCTGCCCAATCTGATACCCCGGCAGGTGCACCCGTCTCAGCCTCTGGCAAGGACTTCCTCAGGGCGTTTCTGAGGGCTGGGGTACAGCGTTCCCCCCTGACACACACACAAGGTGTCAGCTCCCCACAAGTGAGAATCCCTGTCTGTTCCATTTGTCACTGAGTCTCCAGCATCTGAGGTAATTCTTGCCTGGATGGACAGGTGGATGGGTGGGTGAATGGATAGGTGGGTGGGTGGATGGATGGGTGGACAGGTGGATGGGTGGGTGGGTGGATGGATGATGGACAGGTGCATGGGTGGGTGGACGGGTGGGTGGACAGGTGGATGGATGGGTGGATGGGGGGATGGATGGGTGGACAGGTGGATGGTTGGATGGATGATGGACAGGTGAATGGATGGATGGATGAATGATTAATGGATGGACAGGTGGGTGGATGAATGGATGGGTGGGTGGGTGGATGGATGATGGATGGGTGGTTGGATGGATGATGGACAGTGGACAGGTGGATGGATGGGTGGATGGATGGATGATGGACGGGTGGACAGATGGATGGGTGGATGGATGGATGAATGATGAATGGATGGGTGGATGGGAGGATGGATGGATGGGTGGATGGATGATGGACAGGTGGATGGATGGGAGGATGGATGGATGTGTGGGTGGATGGACAGGTGAATGGATGGGTGGATGGGTGGATGGACAGGTGGATGGATGGGTGGATGAATGGATAGATGGAAGATGGAAGGGTGGACAGGTGGATGGATGGGAGGATGGGTGGATGGATAGCTCTGGGGTTCTCAGCAAATTATTCAGATCTCCGAGGTTTTGCTTTCTTTCCCACAACATGAGGATAATGGGGACAGCCATCTTGGTGTCCATGGGAGATGGGCTCCTGGAACTCTGGTCAAGACCAAAATCCACGCATGTTCAAGTTCCTTCTAGAAAACGGTGCAGTATTGAATAGAACCTATGCACATCCTCCTGTATATTTTAAACTTTATTTTTATCCATCTGAAAGGCAGAGAGAGCGAGAGCGAGAGAGAGAGAGCTTCCATCCACTAGTTTACTCCCCAAATCCCTGCAACAGTCAAGGTTAGGTCACGTTGAAGCCGGGAGCCCAGAACTCAACGTGCATCTCCCAATGTGGGTGGCAGGGCCTCAACCACACACGCCATCGCCGCTGCCTCCCAGGGGGACACTGGCAAGAAGATGGATCAGAAGCAGCACCAGGACTCAAACCCTGAACTCTGAAATGGGGCACGGGCACCCCAAGTGACAACCGAACCCCTGTGCCAAGTGCCCGCTCCCTCCAGTACATTCTACATCACTTCCATTTGATCTACACCAGGGATCTTCAAAGAGTTCATGGCAGGACCAACGTTGTGACGCAAAGGGTTAAGCCACTGCCTGTGACACCCACCTCCCAAATGGGAGCGTCAGCTAGAGTCCCGGCTGCTCACTTCTGATCCAACTCCCTGCTGATGAACCTGGGAAAGCAGTGGAGGGTGGCCCAAGTGCTTGGGCCCCTGCACCCACGTGGGAGACCTGGATGGAGCTCCTGGCTCCTGGCTTTAGCCTGCCCAACCCTGGCTGTTGTAACCATCTGGGGAGTGAACTAGTGGATGGAAGATTCTCTCTCTCTCTCTCTCTCTCTCTCTCTCTCTCTCTCTCTCTCCCCCCTTGCTCCCTCCCCCTCTCAGCTCCGATGCACTGCCTTTCAAATAAGTAAACAAATAACCCTTTTTCAAAAAGACTTTGTGGAAAGTGTGTATCGTGAAAAGCTATGAGTGTGGATTTCCAAACTTTTTTTGCACCAGAATCAACTGATCTCTTGATTCTGTTCTCTATGAACATCTTTGAAAGCCCTCTCATACTATGTAGTACAATAGACACGCTGTGTAGGTGGTTGTTCTATTGGGTTTTTAGGGACTCGTGACGGGGGGGGGGCAGTCTGCACACGTTCAATGCAGGTGCAATTTCCTTTTCTGCAAATATTTTGGTCCATGGTTGGCTGGTGGAACCCACAAGTGCAGCTCTCGTGAACGCAGAGAATCAAGGAGAGAGGTCAGCACCTCAGCCCAGCCCCGGCCGGCAGCTGTCCCACTGACTTGAGACAGGATGGGGCCAGCGCTACAAACTGCCCCGTGGGTATACACGAGAGACAAACAATGTATCCGGCACCCGGGGGAGGGGCACTCCCCAGCTAGGTGTGGGTCCCTGGCACCAGGTGTCCTGCTGCCTCCCTCGCCCTCCCTCTGTCGCCCGACAGCAGCCAGCAGACAATGAGGGGGAAAGCAAACAGAAGAAAACAAACAGTGCGGAAACTCAAGCCATGGAAACTGGCACCAGCGGCGATGCCACAGCGGAGAATCCGGCACCAGGTACGGTGTGGATCCACCTCGCATTCCCGAGTCCATGTTAAAACCACGCCAGAGAGAGAGACAGAGAGAGAGACAGAGAGACAGAGAGAGAGAGAGAGAGAGAGAGAGAGAGAGAGAGAGAGGCGGGCTGACCCCCATCACCAAGGCTGGACTAGTCTGTGTTGCTATGGCAACCGCAGGGCATCCTTGGAGATGGTCCTGACTCATTGGGGGCCTGGAGGGAGGGACCGCAGGTTAGACAGGGAGAGAGGAGAGAGCCTTCCGTGACCAACGCCGCCCTCCCCTGCTGCCACATGGGCAGGTACAGTGATGGCCACAGCTGTGCCCAGCACCAGGCGTCACCACCCACAGGTGAAACCAGCAGTGACGACCGAGGACAATGACTAAAAAATGGGCCACTTAAGTTGAAAGACACAGGAAAACCTTCTCTGTAGCCTCATGGGCTCATCAGGCCCCACTAGCGGAACCAGATCCCAACTGCGTGCCCTGTGTCTTTCATCCAAGGGAATACAAATTGGGCCAGACAGGTGCCCAGGGTGGGGGGTGGCAGGGAGCCCAGTCCTCGAGCCCCCCCCCCTTGCTGCCCTGCCCAGGGTGAGCATGAGCCGGGAGCTGGGACTCCAACCCAGGCCCTCCAAGGTGGGACGCGGGAGTCCCAATGGCATCTTTTTTTTTTTTTTTTTAAGATTTATGTATTTATTTGAAAGAGTTACACAGAGAGAAAAGCAGAGACAGAGAGAGGTCTTCCATCTGCTGGTTCACTCCCTAACTGGCCACCACGGCCAAAGTTGGGCTGATCCGAAGCCAGGAGCCTGAGCTTCTTCCAGGTCTCCCATGGGGGTGCAGGGGCCCAAGGACTTGGGCCATCTTCCACTGCTTTCCCAGGCCATAGCAGAGAGCTGGATCGGAAGAGGAGCAGCCAGGACTCGAACCGGCGCCTCAGGCCAGGGCATTACCCCTCTGTGCCACAGCACCGGCCCCAAAATTAAATCTTTAAAAAAAATAGGTAGCGGGCCGGCGCCGTGGCTCAACAGGCTAATCCTCCGCCTTGCGGCGCCGGCACACCGGGTTCTAGTCCCGGTCGGGGCGCCGGATTCTGTCCCGGTTGCCCCTCTTCCAGGCCAGCCCTCTGCTGTGGCCCAGGAGTGCAGTGGAGGATGGCCCAAGTGCTTGGGCCCTGCACCCCATGGGAGACCAGGAAAAAGCACCTAGTACCTGGCTCCTGCCATCTGCCATCGGATGAGCGTGGTGCGCCGGCCGCAGCACGCCATCCATGGCAGCCATTGGAGGGTGAACCAACGGCAAAGGAAGACCTTTCTCTCTGTCTCTCTCTCTCTCACTGTCCACTCTGCCTGTCAAAAAAAAAATAGGTAGCTAAAAAAAGAGCATCTACACTTGGAATCGCATTTCCTCTCTCCCTCTCCCCATCCATGCTTTATTTCTCTTTCTTGCACTTGCTCTCTGATCCTTTTTCTACCTGCCCAGGTTCTGGAACCTCTTAACCCAGCCCTGGGGAAACAGGTGTTACTCAGACCCATGAAAACACTTTCATCAAATAAATAAACCTTTAAGGAAAAAAAAAAAAAAAAAAACGCTTTCTCGGCTGAACCCAGAGCTGCAGAGTGTGGCACGGGAAGCAGAGAACCCAAACACCACTTCCTGTCGGCCTGCAAACGCACCTGTCGCTTTCCAGTGGGCGTTTTATGGGACGGAGAGAAAACAGAGATTTCCGGGCCCTGGGCAAACAGTGTCTGCTGCCGGTAGCCAGGGACCAGGCAAGTGTTAGGGATTCGCCTGGCATTAAAAACTCTTAAATGGGGGCCGGCGCTGTGGCGTAGCGGGTGAAGCTGCCACCTGCGACGCCGGCAACCCGGATGGGCACCAGTTCGAGTCCCGGCTGCTCCACTTCCCATCCAGCTCTCTGCTATGGCCTGGGAAAGCAGTGGAGGCTGGCCCAAGTGCTTGGGCCCCTGCACCCATGTGGGAGACCCGGATGGAGCTCCTGGCTCCTGGCTTCAGCCTGGCTCAGCCCTGGCCATTGAGGCCACCAGGGGAGTGACCCAGTAGACAGACTCACTCTCTCTCTCTCTCTCTCTCTCTCTCTCTCATCTTTTCCTCTCCCTCTGTAACTCTTTCAAATAAGCACACTGATCCAGGCAATAGGCAGAAACAAAGCCTTCTGTGCGAATTCAGGCCACATTTCAAGGCCACTCCATTCCAGACCACGTGGTCTCCCCCCCCCCCCGCCCCGGCGCTGCCCCATCTCTGCACAGCCAAGCAGAGAGCAAGGTGACCAAAGACACGAAGCCAAGGCCATCGCCTGGGGCTCCACAGACACGGAACGGAGCTCAGCGAGACCGCCAGGCCAGATGGCGAAAGCTGAACGCAAGGCTGACAGCAGCAAGCCCACGGGGCTCTGGGTCTGGAAAAGTCCACGCCTGGCTGGGGAATAAACTGTGTCCCAGCCCAGCCCTTCTCCCTGACCACCTGCCTGCGGCTTCCGCGGAGAGACACACGCAGGAGGGGAGACTCCCCGGCAGGGGGCGCTCTGGGGCAGGATCAAGGCGAGAGGGGACCGGGAAGCTGCCTGTCACTTAGCTACGGTGGCCACAAGGGACGTCCTGAGAAAGGTATATTTCAGTAAAGGCCTGACATAGACGAGAGGGCAGAGCCAGGGGAAAAGTCCCGAGGAAGCCGGAACAGCCTGTGCAAAGGCCCTGTGGCTGGCGCACGCCCGGTGTGCTCAAGGAGCAGCAGCGAGGCCAGCGCGACCCGCGATGGCGTGAATGACAGGAGTGAACGGCGAGGACAGGGTCTCAGCAGCCTCAGAGAGAAAGGCGGCAGTGAGGTGGGAGGTGGAGAGGTCTGAGCAGAGGGGTGTGAGCTGACTTGGGTGTTCACAGCGCCCTCTCGCGGTCAGATCTGCTAGAGACCTACAACCTGGGCTCCTTCCTTCATGGCTGTGGACGGATCCTCACTGCTCCAGGCGGATGGACCACCCATGAGAACGTCCACCTGCCCACCCCAATGTTACTCCTGACTGTCCGTCCTTTGGGGTCTCTCCCAGGGGTCCATGAAGGGGTTCCGCCCTTGCTCCTCACTGCCTAATGCCCTCTGCCCTCGGACAACCCTGACTCCCTGAATGATCTTCCCTGGTCCAGCTCCAAAGCAATCACTGGATTCCTCCAGAAAACTCGGCCAGTGCCTGCACCCCACACTCACCCCTGCCCCCAGCCCCTGGGCTTCCTGGGCCTCCCCTGGCCACAGGACAGAGGTCGACCTGGTCAGAGGCACTGCAAAGGGGGCGCCTCCATCACACCAACCAAGCAATGACTGAGCGGCGTTGTCGGGCGGATGCCTCCATCTTTGCCCCTGGCCCCACCTGGGCACTGGATCTGCTACCTTATGCTGTGTGACCTTGGGTCAGTGGCTCTACCTCTCTGAGCCACAGTTTCCTCACACTTAGTTTTGTCAAGACACCTGGAGCTGCCCAGGGCCACGTGGATGTCAGTGACATCATTTCCGGCCATACAAAATGATCCACTGAAAAATCAGCCAGCCCATCGGCTGGACTGAGTTCTGGGTCCCCCCCTGCCAGGCCAGATCCCATAATTCCATGGGTCTTGCATGGCTCCATGGGCTGGACGTTCCCCACGCCTGTCTTACATCTCCGGGTTCCACATCCAAGGATTCAATCAACCATGGTCGGGCAATTAGCAGAAGACCACAACCCACTGCACCTGCACCCACATTGTCCTGATTCCCTAAACCGCACCGTAGAGCGACCATTCACACAGGTGAGAGGCAGTGCGCGTAGCAGGCAGCTGCCCAACCCACTGCACCACAGGCTGACGCCACAGGCATTTCATTTCGTGCAGAAACAATGACAAAAAAAGTAAAATCCATGCCTATAAGGAGTCTTCTAAGAGTTCATGGAAATAATTATGCATGTTGGACTGGCGCTGGGGCACAACGGGTAGAGCCGCCACCTGTGGCACCGGCTTCTCATATGGGCACCGGTTCGAGTCCTGGCTGCTCCACTTCCCATCCAGCTCTCTGCTATGGCCTGGGAAAGCAGTGGAAGATGGCCCAAATCCTTGGGCCCCTGCACCTGCGTAGGAGACCCGGATGGAGCTCCTGGCTCCTGGCTTCGGATAGGTGCAGCTCTGGCCATTATGGCCAACTAGGGAGTGAACCAGCAGATGGAAGACCTCTCTCTTTCTCTCTCTGTCTCTCTCTCTCTCACTAACTCTGACTTTCAAATAAATAAATACATCTTAAAAAAAAAAAAAAGCTGCACTTAGTGGTTTCTCCTACCTGCCCCAGTCAATCAATCATCTCTCTTCCTCCCCCTCCTCCTCTTCTGTCCAACAAACTTGGCCTTGCCCAGGGGGAGCCAGGAAAATCCTCTCCCCGGGAGCCCCTGCCTGTCTGTGTTAGTGAGGACAACCCCAGCGGAAAGATCCAGGAATAGAATGTGGCTTGCCCTTGGCACACATTGGGGTGAAAAAAAAAGTAAATAAATAAATAAAACCCTCTAGACCCGAGCTCTCAACTTCCGTGAGGACTTTGCAGGTTCATGACCAATATCAAGTGCAGCCTAAGCCCTAGGGGCCACTCCCTACCCGTCAGGCCTCAGCTCATGTCTTCATCGTCTCCACTGATGCCAGCATCCCTGAGGGAAAATGCCCCCTGGGGGAGAGCCAGCGCCTGAGACTACCGAGTTGGGGTGGGAGGGTAATTCCTGCAGCCTGAGATTGGGGTGCCTGGTGCTGGGGTGCAGGAGCGGGCAACCCCATGGGAAGAGAAGAGCTGCTGGCGGCTGTAGGGGAGCTGCGATGCCTTCCACGGCCCTAGGGTGGCCCCAGATTGGGCGAGCATAGTGCCCAAGGAAGGCGACCCTGAACTTGGCCACCTGGGAGACCTCGCGAGAGCTATCCAAGGCACCTTTGGTGTTGAGAAGAGGAGGGCCGAGGTGTCGCCGGTAGACAGAGTCTCCGGCCTCCCTCTGGCCCGTTCAGCTTTCAGATCAGTGGGGGGGGGGGGGGGCCTGAGCAGGTGCCCCAAGTCTGCCCCACGGCTGGTCTCAGCCTCTGACCTATGAGGCCGTCAGCAGCCAGAGAAGGAGACTGAAAGAAAGAGGGGAGGGACCCTGGGGGGGGCACTCTCAGAACCCCCTCCCCCCAGACAACTCGGGTCGGAAATAAAAGGGAGGAGGGGCGCCTGGTGAGACCTCAAGGGCCCTCCCCGCTGGAGGGGACAACACTCAACATTGCAGGGTCCCGGGGATTTCCCGAGGCCCTGCCATGGTTGCCCACGCCCCCACAAACCGCGTCTGCCATCTCTCTCTCTCTCTCCCCGACGCGTTCACGCGGCACTGAGCGGGGCGCAGGAAAGGAGATCCCGGACGACGCGGGAAGTTCTCTCTGGGGTCCGCTGAGCTGCGGGAGGGAGCTGGGGGCCTGCACAGGAGTCCCAAACCCCGCCCCTCCATCCGTTCCCCTCCTAAAGCCGGCCTGAAAAGTAGATTCCGACTTCCGACTGGGAAGATGCCCCGTGTCCAGGAGCAGGTGGCTTGCTGGGTGGGGGGTGGGGGTGGGCGGCCCGGCAAATGGATGCTAAGGGCAAGTTGGAAGAAAATGGATCCTTAAGAAACAAGTAGAAGCCGGCGCGTGGTGCACCCCTAAAAAGGAAAAGGGGTGGTTGAAGACAAAAAAAAAAGTGGAATTTGACCCAGGGTGGGGGGGAGCGCGGACCCTGCTGACCCACCACCCACCCACCCACCACCACCGCTAACCAGGTTTTGTCCTCAGAGGGGGAGCTGGGAAAGATCCCAGATGCTGGTAGCTCCGGGGACCCCACTCACCTGTCTACTGGGCAGCAGCGCAAGCCCTCCGGGTGTCCCGAGGGTCCCACGCCGTCAGCCCCCAGGGGTCCAAGGCATATGCCACGCAGGCATCCATGGCTCACTTAAGGGAAAGGGGTGGGGGTGGGGGGCTGGTCCCGCGAGAGAGGAGGGGAGAGGGAGGAGAGAGGGCTGGGAACAGCCGTGTGTGTTCCCACAAAGGTGGACTGAGCCGAGCTGGCCGAAAGCGAAACAAATTAAAGAGGCGAGGGAGGGGGAGGAGGAGGGGGAGAGGGAGGAGGAGGAGGCTATGAGGAAGAGATGGGGAGGACCCAGCTCGTTCATCACTTCCCGATCGCGTCCAGCGGGGGCTCCCGGTCCAGGAAGCTCCCCTGGGAGCGGGCCACCCCCATGGCCCCTTCAGGGAGGGAAATTAAAGAGGTGTCTCTCTGTCTCCACGCGGTGACTTCCCGGCGGAGCCGGGGCTGGATTCTCAGAGATCCCCGCCCCCGCCCCAGCCCCTGAGCGGAGGGGAAAAGGGCTGGGGCGGGGGGTTAGGAAAAGATTCTCTCTCTTTTGTCACTTGCTCCTGCCAGGGGGTTGCGGGGAGGGGGCGTGCGGGCTGCAGTGTGCAATCGCGCTTGTGCTGAACCGGCTTCTCTCCGCCTGATTGCCACCTCAATTATTCACGCTGCTAGCAAAAGAGATCCTCAGGGGGCGCCTGGGCGTCTGGTGGGATCATTCTGGAAGTAGCGCCCCGCCCCCGGCTCCGCCCAGTCCAGACGGCTCCGCCCCGTCGGGGGGGCTGTAATTAGCACAGGAATGCAGTGAGGGAGAGCCGGGTCCTTACCGCTTGCAAGTCCCTAGATTTGTTCGCTGACCCTGGAGTTTCCAAAACTAGCATGAACCCAAGTGTCTTTTTAAAGGGTCTCCCGGGTTTTTTTAGATTTATTTTTATTTATTTGCAAGGCACTGCGAGAGAGAGACAGAGAGAGGTCTTCCATCTGCTGGTTCAGTCCCCAAATGGCCACAGCAGCCAGGGCTGAGCCGATCCGAAGCCAGGAGCCTGGCGCTCCATCTGCGTCTCCACTGTGGGTGCAGGGGCCCAAGCACTTGAGCCGTCCTCGGCCGCTTTCTCAAAGGGTCTCCTCTTTACAAATCCAATTTCGATGGCACTGAATTAGGTTGGTCCTAGTCCTAGCTCTGCTCCTGAGTCCAGCCGCCGGCCAGCCCAGGAGCTGGGAGGCAGAGGTGATGGCTCGCCCCCTCCACCCACGTGGGGGACTCAGCGCTTCCGGCTCTTGGCTTGGGCTTGGCCCAGCTCCAGCTCTTGTGGCCGTCTGAAGAGTGAACCTGTGGATGGAAGACTTTCTCTTTCTCTGCCTCTCCCTCTTTGTAACTCCTCATTTTAAGTAAAATAAATCTTTAAAAAAAAAAAAAAAAGATTTTGCTGTGCAAAAAAAAAAAAAAAAAACTGTTGGAATCCATGCCTACGAGAAGTTCATGGGAAATGTGGTACCACAAAAAAATTGTGCATGCATTTCCACTTCCTTTTCTGCACCATTCTTCCACGGACTTCTGGAAGTCCCCTGAGTTTTGTGTCTGAGAGCACTGATCCCGTGAAGAAATTAACCACAGGCGTTCACTGCTGGGGACAGGAGCCACTGCCTTGTTTATCTTTTTATATTTAGGGGATGTTGAACTGTGTGAGCATAGCACAGGTGAAAATGGCAAATTAGACAATGAGACCATGCATGCCAAGGGCTGGTATACTTTTTTTTTTTTTTTTTTGCAAAGAGCCAGATAATAAATCTTGTGGAGTTTGCAGGTCATACAGTCTCCATGGCAACAGCTCAACCCTGCTTTTGTAGAAGTAACCATGACAACATGTCAATGAATGGTCATGGCTATGTGCCAATAAAACTTTATTTATAAAACCTGGTGCCAAGCTGGATTTGGTCCCCGGGCTGTCATTTGCTGATCTCTGATCCATGAGGATGCCTTGAGATGTTTGTGGGAAAATGGAATGAAAAGTTTATTTTTTGGTGCCAAAAAATGTACATACATACATTTTTCATTATACACATGTTCCATGAATTTTTTTAAAAGATTTATTTGAGAGGCAGAGGCAGAAAAAGAGAGAGAGAGAGAGGTCTTCCATCCGCTGGTTCACTGCCCAGTTGACCACAACGGCCAGAGCTGCACCAATCTGAAACCAGGAGCCAGGAGCTTCCTCCAAGGCTCCAAGCCCTTGGGCCATCTTTGGCTTTCCCAGGCCATAGCAGGGAGCTGGATCAGAAGTGGAGCAGCAGGGACTCCAACCAGCGCCCGTATGGGATGCCGGCACAGCAGGCAGTGGTCTTACCTGCTATGCCACAGTGCCAATCCCTCCTACCAATGTTTTAACCACTTAGGCCAAACACGGACCCTAAAATGTATCATTTTTTAAAGACATTAATTTAGTTGAAAGGCAGAGTTACAGAGAGAGAGAGAGGGAGGGAAAGAGAGATCTTCCATCCACTGGTTCACTCTTCCTGGCTGCAGTGGCCAAGGTTGAAGCCAGGAGCTTGGAACTCCATCTGTGTCTCCCACGTGGGTGGCAGAGACCCAGGGACTTGGGCCATAATCTGCCTTCCCAGGTGCCTTAGCAGGGAGCTGGATTGGGAAGTGGAACAGCTGGGATTCGAACCAGCACTCAGGAGGTTTAACCTGCTGCACCACAACACAAGCCCCGAAGTCCCTTCCTGTGCTCCAGGATCCAGTGACTCATTCCAGGCTCTGACGCTTGTAACCTGCGTGTCCTCTGGCCGCTCAGATGATGCTCAATGATGATGCTCAATGCCCCACCCCCCCACCCCACCCCCCAGGGATTCTCTTTCCTGGCGGCAGGTCTTGGCCAGGTTCTCCCCGAGCAGGGCGCACGCTTTCCCAACCCTCTGGCTTTCAGCCCAGCTTGTGTGAATCACTCCACTCAATGGCGTGTGGGCAAAAATGGCGATGACTCTGGTCCAAACCTGAACCCTTGGCTGTTTTCCAATCTCCGTCTGCTCTTGGGGGGTGGGGGGCGGTGAGGGAGAGGAAGGCTCTCCCCAGCGAGGGCCAGGAGAGAGGACAGAGGCAGAGGAGGGAGAAAGCTCTGGGCCTGTTTCCTGTTTTTCCTAGTTGCTTTGATCAGCACTTGATACTGTGTTACAGAATATTACTACCTGTGTGTTGCTGTCCTCCACTCCAGTGTGAGCTCATGGGGTCGCTGGCTTGATTTAGCAGCATTGCCGCCACCTAGAAGCGATGGTAGCACATAGCAGGTGTTCAAAGAGTAGTTGCGGGGGTCGGGCGTGTGGCAGGCATTGGACTGAGGGGTTAAATCAGAGTGCCTGGGTTCAAATCCTGGCTCCACCTGCTGACTCCAGCATCCCTCCACGGCAGACTCCAAGAGACAGTGAGTGGTTGGTGATGGCCCGGGTAGTTGGTGTTCTGCCACCCACGTGGGAGACTTGGATTGAGCTCCTGACTCCCAGGATTGTGGATATTTGGGGAGTAAACCAATGGGTGGCGGTCTCTACC
Organism: Sylvilagus floridanus; assembly: GCA_949820135.1. NCBI lineage: Eukaryota > Metazoa > Chordata > Mammalia > Lagomorpha > Leporidae > Sylvilagus > Sylvilagus floridanus. The sequence goes on from OX463229.1 coordinate 12,518,973, forward strand.
ACCGCTCACCACTCAACTCCACCTATTTTTCCCTCTCTGCCTCTCAAATAAATAATGATAAAATCATAATAAGACATTTCCCTTGGAGAGAACTTTCTTGGCTATCCTTAAAAAAAAAAAGATTTGTTTATTTTATTTATTTGAGAGGTAGAGTTAGAGAGAGGGAGGGACAGAGAGAAAGGTCTTCCCTCCACTGGTTCATTCCCTAAGTGGCCACCAAGCCAGGAGCCAGGAGCTTTCTCTGAGTCCCCCACGTGGGTGCCCGGCCCCGAGCACTTAGGCCATCTTCCACTGCTTTCCCAGGCCATTATCAGGGAGCTGGGTTAGAAATGGAGTAGCTAGGACATGAACCGATGTTGATATGGGATGCTGGCACGCCAGATGGAGGCTTAGCCCAATGCCACAGCACCAGCCCCATGGACCCCTATCTTTATTATATGATTATTCAAGTCCCGGCTGCTCCACTTCTGATCCAGCTCTTTGCTGTGGCCTGGGAAAGCAGTAGAAGATGGCCCAAGTGCTTGGACCCCTGCACCTGCGTGGGAGACCCAGAAGAAGCTCCTGGCTCCTGGCTTGTGGATTGGTGCAGCTCTGGCCATTGCAGCCACCTGGGGAGTGAACCGGCAAATGGAAGACTCTCTCTCTCTCTGTCTCTGCCTCTCTTTAACTCTGCCTTTCAAATAAATAAATAAATAAATCTTAAAAAAAAAAAAAAAAAAAAGGCCGGCGCCGTGGCTCAACAGGCTAATCCTCCACCTTGCGGCGCCGGCACACCGGGTTCTAGTCCCGGTCGGGGTGCCGGATTCTGTCCCGGTTGCCCCTCTTCCAGGCCAGCCCTCTGCTGTGGCCCGGGAGTGCAGTGGAGGATGGCCCAGGTGCTTGGGCCCTGCACCCCATGGGGAGACCAGGAAAAGCACCTGGCTCCTGGCTCCTGCCATCGGACGAGCGCGGTGCGCCGGCCGCAGCGCGCCGTCCGCGGCGGCCATTGGAGGGTGAACCAACGGCAAAAGGAAGACCTTTCTCTCTGTCTCTCTCTCTCACTGTCCACTCTGCCTGTAAAAAAAAAAAAAAAAAGCAACTGCAACAAACCTGTACCCATCAGGGTGGGCGGTTAATCTGCTCCTCGAGACGCCCCCACATATCGTATTAGAACTTGGCTCGCACACTTGGCTCCCTCCTGATTCCGGCTTCTGGCTAAAATGCATCCTGGGAGGCAGCAGGTGACGGCTGGAGTCCTTGGGTCCCTCCCACTCCCACCCATGGGGGAGACGAAGATGGAGCTCCTGGCTCCTGGCTTCAGCCCCAGCCTATCCCCGGGGCCACGGCAACATTTCGGGGGAAACCCAATGGCCAGGGACACTCTCTTCTCCCTCTTTTTCTCTCCGTCTCTGAAATAGACAGACATGGCTATCTTTCAACGCACCCACCTTGCGCGTCTTTTCTGGTGAGCTCTGACTAATGGGTGCACCACCAGCCAGAGAACGCGGCCGTCACCCAGAAAGTCCCCTGGAGCCTCTGGGAAGTCAGCCCCGTCCACCCCTGTTCCCCAGGCAACGGCAGGTCTGATTCCCGACGTGCCGAGAAACCTTGTTGAAGATGTCACCTTACAGATCCACTCCAGGGGCTGGGACCTAGAGCTTTGAGCCACACGCTGCGTCTGGCTTGGGCTTGGTCTGACCAGGTCTGGGTGCCATCCTCTCACCCTCCCTGGGTGTACAGACCTTGGCTTGCCTAGTCCCCCGTGGGTGGGCAGCTGGCTGTGAACACAGCAGCACAAGTCTGCCTGTAGACAGATGTTCCCATGTATCCTGAGTGAACAGGTGCCCTAGTCCATGTTCTGTCCCTAAAACTGAATACTGGGGGGGCCGGCGCTGTGGCGTACCAGATAAAGCTGCCACCCAGGACACCAACATCCCACATAGGTGCCGGTTTGAGTCCTCGCTGCTCCACTTCCGATCCAGCTCCCTGCTAATGTGCCTGGGAAAGCAGCGGAAGATGGCCCAAGTGCTTGGGTCCATGCATCCACGTGGGAGACCCGGATGGAGCTCCTGGCTCCTGGCTTCAGGCTGGGCAAGCCCTGACCATTGTGGCCATTTGGGGAGTGAACCAGTGGATGGAAGACCTCTCTCTCTCTCTCTCTCTCTCTCTCTCTCCCTCTCTCTCTCTGTCTTTACCTCTCCCTGAGCCATCACCAGCTGCCCCCACAAGGCAGTGTGGGGGCATTAGCAAGGAGCTGACGTCGGAGCTGGAGCAGAGTATGAAACCCAGATACTCCAAAGCAGGATGCAACCATCTTTTAAGATTTTATTTATTTGGGGCTAGTGTGTGTGTCCTATCTGGGTTGTCTTGGACACCGACTTTGCGGCATGATTCAACGCAAAGTTGTCTATTTCAGAGTTCTGTCCCAGTAAGCCAGGAGAGGCAACGAAAGTGAGACTCCGGAGGAGATTCAACCCGAATCCAGGACGTCCCACTGTGGGCAACTGGACTTCCATCCGTTCATCCCGCTGGGGAGGAAGCGTGGGACAAAGATGACAAGGCTGTCCGGCCAGGTGAGGAGGGATCAGGGGTGTTGATCCCCCCTTCCCCCCTCCCAGCTCACCGGCCCTTGGCTGGGGACCACGCGTGGGAGGGAGAGCGTGAATTCCCCAGAACTTGTGGGCCAACCCCATCCATCACAACGGGTTCCTTGGGGATCAAAGAGAAATCCACAGCAAACGAGAGATGAAGGTGCTGGCTGCTGGAGACCCAGCCAAGGTTCAGAAACTGACACGGACATTCCAGAGCAGAAACAAACCCCCTCCCTCCCAACTTCCACCTCTTCTCCTGAGTCGCAAACATCAGACATTTTCTTAGCTATTCAGATCGCCTTGCCTGGAGACGTCACGGCCTCTCCTTTCCCTAGCAATATGCTCTTCAAACTGTAGATATGCAAGTTGTTCCCTTCCTATAAATTGTTTTTAAAAGTTTTTGAATGTATGTGTTGCCCCAGGAGTCAATCCTGGTGGCATATGGCTGATCACTGGCGAATACAAGCAGAAGAGGGGAAAGGCTCTGGTTCCCATTCCCCATGGAGGTCAGACCAGGTCGTGTTTCAGCTCCCGCGCGCAGAGCCCAGACAGAGCCCTGAGGCAGCCGTGCTGGGCGAGAAGTTCTGGCTTGGGGACCAGCTGGACGGAGTTTGAATCCCACGTCCGCCATCTGTTCATGGGGCGGCCCCGGAAGTCACTTCAGGCGGTTTAGCTTTGTTTTCCCTTTTGGGAAAGAAAAATAGGAACTCCCAGACAAGTTGATTTTAGGATTTGGGGATTATAATCTGTTCAAACAGACAGATGGATAGATGATGCAGAGAGAGGTTAATGATAGGTTGACAGGCGATACATAGGAGACAGATACACAGATGATGGATGCGTAGACAGAAATAGATGCTAGGATAGAGATATGACTGACAGATACAGAGACAGAATTATAGATACAGACATGAGAGATACATATGACGATTGGGAGATATAGATGAGTGATAGGTGATTGATAGACAAACGCATATAATGCATGATAGACAAACAGAAAGACAGATACATGGATGGATGGATGGATTCACAGATTAGATTGACAGATTCAGACACCAGGAAGATAAATAGCAATGACAGATGGCTTATTGGTAGAGTTACAGATGGGGGATTCAAGTCCCGGCTGCTCCACTTCTGATCCAGCTCTCTGCTATGGCCTGGGAAAGCAGTAGAAGATGGCCCAAGTGCTTGAGCCCCTGCACCCACGTGGGAGACCCAGAGGAAGCTCCTGGCTCCTGGCTTCAGATAGGCACAGCTCTAGCCATTGCGGCCATCTGGGGAGTGAACCAGTGGATGGAAGACCTCTCTCTCTCTCTCTCTCTCTCTGCCTCTTCTCTCTGTGTAACTCTTTCAAATAAATAAAATAAATATTTTTAAAAAGAATTACAGAAAGATGATAAATATGATATATATAGATAATTGATCAATAGAAAGATATAGATGATCAATAGAGAGCCAGACAGACATAGAATGATGTTAGACAGACATAGGGATGACAGAGGTAAACACGTTCCCCCAGAAGCAACGGTCTGATGTTCACTAACTCAGTTGTCTTAATTAACCCAGACTGTTCGAACACGACAGCACAGACTGGCTGCCTTACACAGGTATTTACTCCTTGTACTTCTGGAATCTGGGAGATCCAAGATGGAGGCCATTCGAGGGCTGGCCGGGCTCCCTCCCTGGTCTTGGGACAGCCGCCTTCCTCATCTCTCCCGTGATGGAGAGAGAGTGCTGATCTCCTCCCCTTCGTAGAAAGACGACACCACCCTCAGGACTTCAATCAAACCTAATTAACCCCCCAAAGGCTCCACCTCCGCCACCCTGGGGATTAGGGTTTTTAACCTGTGAAACTGGCAGGGGTGGGGACACAAGGATTCCGCCCCTAAAGTTAGCAAATTCCAACGGATGTACAGAGAATCAAAGGGTGAACGGGGACCAGCATCCCTGCGATGCCCATGTCTCGGTGTAGAAAACCCTTTCAGGTAAGCACCGCACCAGCATCGCCATGAGGGTGAGAGAGGAAAACGGAGGACAAAGCATTTGGCTTCTGGCAAAGACCTACTATGTTTTTCTAAAAGATTTATCTCTCTGAAAGGCAGAGTTATAGAGAGAGAAGGAAAGAGAGAGAAAGAGAGAGAGAGAGAGAGGTCTTCCATCCACTGGTTCACTACCCAGTTGGCCACAATGGCCAGAGCTGGGCTGATCTGAAGCCAGGAGCCAGGAGCTCCATCCGGGTCTCCCACATGGGTGCAGGGGCCCAAGGACTTGGGCCAGCTTCCACTGCTTTCCCAGGCCATAGCAGAGAGCTGGATCAGAAGTGGAGCAGCCGGGTTTTGAACCGGCACTGCAGGTGGTGGCTGTACCCACTATGCCACAGCGCCGGCCCCATCCCTTCTTTTCTCATCAAAGCAAGTGCCAATCCCAGAGAAGCAGAGCCTGACGGGCAGCCCCTGGGTGCATGAGCGGGGAAGGCAGGCAGGCACTGCTGTGGGCAGGGGTGGGGTGGGGGGAGTGAGCAGATGCCCTGGGAGGGGTTTATCCCAGCGGGAAGCTTGGAGACACAATGACAGGATGTGGCCCCTGAGAACTTGCAAACTAGAGGGGTGGGGTACCCACGCTCCGGACCCCTGGCCAGCTCTGGCAGAAAACTGCTCCTGCGGCTGCGTGTTCCGCCCGCACATCGAGCTGATGGAGCACATCGAGCCCATGGAAGGGTAATGAAAAGATCAGGTTACTAACCCAGCCATGACAACACCTGCCTGGGTTCCATCCCCAGCTCTGGCTCCTGCAGACCCCAGGGAGCAGCGGTGATGGCTGAGCGACCCCTGCCACCCACGTGGGAGCCCCGGATTCAGTTCCAGGCTCTGGACTCTGCTCATGCATGGCCCAGCCCTGGCTGCGGGGGCGTCTGGGTAATGAACCAGCAGGCCAGATTGGCTCGCTCGCTCGATCTCTCTTTGCCTCTGCTTCTCTGTAACTCTGCCTTTAAAATAAATAAATAAATCTTCTAAAAAACACCCTCGGGTTTCTTTTAAAATAATAATAATAAGCCCATTGCTGTCTCAGCACCCGCCCTGCACCCCACTGCTGAGGGAGGGCTCCTTGCCCTGGGACAAGGTGGGTGGACAAATACACCACACGTGCCCCTGGCCAGGAAAGGCCCTCTGTGCCGTGTGCCCTCAGAGACACATCCGGGGAAGACGCACGCTCTTCTGCCTGTCAATCAAACACCTGTAATCACCAGGCACTGGGGCGCCCAGCAGAACGGCACAGGGTTGACTCAGAAAGACAGAAGAGCTGCGGATCGTGGGAGGGAGGCAGTATAGCGATAAGAGGGTACTGACGCCCCAGGGGACAGTGGGATTGGCAGGCTTGAATGCTTCTGTGTGCAGGTAGAGAACTCCAATCCGCAGCTTGGGAGAGACAGGGGCTGTGTCTAGGGACACGCGTAGTGGCTGGAGGCAAGGAGGGAGCTTTTTCCCTGGGAAGAGACATTCAGGCAGCCCAGGACAGTGAGCCTGAAATTACAGCTTCACCACACATTGCTTCAGGGAAATGTATTTTTGAAAAAAAATATTTGAAAAGAAAAGACACAGAGAGAGAGAGAGATCTTCCATTCACTCTCCAAATGACTGCAATGGCCAGGGCTGGGCCAGGCCAAAGCCAGGAGCCAGGAGCTTCCTCTGTTTCTCCCACGTGGGTGCACTTGGATCATCCTCCGCTGCTTTCCCAGGCCATAGCAGAGAGCTGGATCGGAAGTGGAGCAGCCGGCACTCGAACCAGCGCCCCTATGGAATGCGGGCACTGCAGGCGCCAGCTCTACCCACTACGCCACACAGCACCGGCCCCAGAAATGCCCAGTTTCAAGCAACTAGCATTGGATGAGGGCATTTCTTATCATGTCCTAGCACGGCAGAAGGCAGCCGTGCAGGAGAATCGAGAGAACCCGCCAGCCATCAATCCATCCAGGAAGGGCACACAGCCCGCCTCCACACATCAGCACCTGGGGGATTAAGTTCCTGAGAGACACGTTCAAACGAGAACAGAGTTCTCAAAGCTTGGTGTGCATGAAGCCAAGACAGGAACTCGCTGTAGCTTGTCTCGGTTCCACACCTGGAGGTCCGACTTAGAGCAGCACACCCAGGTGTCCGTGGACGGCATAAACGTCCATCGTTCCCTGGAGGTACGCGGCGCCCTTGTGTTATCTTGACTTGGTCGGGGTTTTCAACGGCTGTTCTTTGTGCTTAGCCGATGATAAATGGCTGTGGGTGACGCTTGTGATTACGGATTTAATTTGTTGGGGATTGTTTGGCAAGGCCTCCAGTGTTTAATAACACTCATTTGCATCAGCAGTGTTTTGGGTCTGTCATTGTTCAATAAATCGACTTCTAAGTCATGTATGCGTTGACTGAGAATAGAAACCATCTTTACTCTTGTTGCTAAAGCGGATCTATGCACAACACCCCGACTATTAGGATGCTTCAAGACACACACTTCCTTTTTCTCGTGAGATTAGTTTTTCGGTGGCAGCTGGGAACAGGTGTAGCCTTGATTCCCTTATATTAGAACAAAACAAAATGTAGAGCCGATAGTTTAGAGGACTTTGCCTACAGTTGTTTGTGTATTTATTTGAAAGGAAGAGTAACAGAGACAGAGAGACAGAAAGAGATGTCTGTCCACTGGTTCATTCCTGGCTGGGCCAGGCTGAAGCCAGCAGCATGGAATATGCCATCCGGGTCTCTCACGTAGGTGGCAGGGAGCCAAGCACTAGGGCCATCATCTGCTGCCTTCCCAGGATACATTCACGGGGAGCTGATTTGAAGCCAAACTGCCAGGACTCAAACTGGTGCACCCATATAGGATGCCAGATAAAGCTGCCACCTGCAGTGCCGGCGTCCCATAGGGGCACCAATTGAAGTCCCGGCTGCTCCACTTCGCATCCAGCTCTCTGCTCTGGCCTGGGAAAGCAGTGGAAGATGGCCCAAGTCCTTGGGCCCCTGCACCTGCGTGGGAGACCTGGATGGAGCTCCTGGCTCCTGGCTTCGGATTGGCACAGCTCTGGCAGTTGCATCCATCTGGGGAGTTAACCAGCGGATGGAAGACCTCTCTCTCTCTCTCTCTCTCTGCCTCTCCTTCTCTCTCTGTGTAACTGACTTTCAAGTAAATAGATAAATCTTTTTTTAAAAAAAAAAAGTCTGCACCTTTAATCCATTGGCCATTAATATTTTTTAAAATTTATTTTTTAAGGAGTACAAATTTCATAAGTACAACTTTAGGAGTATAGTTATTTTTTCCACCATACCCACCCTCCCACCCCACCTCCTCCTCCCTCTCCCATTCCCAGTCCCATTCTGCACTATGATCCATTTTCAATTAACTTTATACACAGAAGACCAACTCTATACTAAGTAAAGATTTCAACAGTTTGCACACACACACAATTATAAAGTACTGTTTGAGAACAAGTTTTACAGTTAATTCTCATAGCACAACTCATTGAGGACAGAGGTACTACATGGGGAGTAAGTGCACAGTGACTCCTGTTGTTGATTTAACAATTGACCCTCTTATGTATGACATCAGTGATCACCCGAGGCTCTTGTCATGAGCTGCCAAGGCAATGGAAGCCTCTTGAGTTCACTACTCCATCAGTATTTAGACAGGAGCATGATCAAAGTGGAAGTTCTCTCCTCCCTTCAGAGAAAGGTACCTCCTTCTTTGATGGTCATTAATGCTAATACACCAGAGAGCGAACGTCCACATGAGTTTTGGGGAACCCAGAGCTGCTACATCCATCACAGATCCCTCAGGACACTGGCACCGTGAGTCACCCCACTTATGAATATGGAATATGAAACCCGGAGAAGAGAAATTCCCTCTGCTACTGGGTGTCAGAGGGAGGATTCGAACCCAGGAACTTGACACCACGGACACAGAATGACATGAGCTCACAGTGAAAAAGTCGGCACAACCAGGAGAAGCCGCTCCGAGTGAGAGTGAGAAGCTGTCAACAGCAGGTCTACACCGCCCCAACATCTAAAGAAACTGGGGGTTTTTCAGATACGGATGACACTGCAGCCATGGGTGACGTGACCTAAGCAATCAAAGTTGCAGTCACCAAGGCGATCAAACAAGAAACACCAGGAAAGAAAGAAAAGTGTTTTTGCATAAGAGTTGTGAAAAATGAAAATATTACTGCTGGGATGAAAGTGATTACAAAGAAGATTAAACACAGCCCAAGAGAAAATGCCTGACCTGGAAGACACAGCGAAAGAGATCAGCTTGAACTGCAAGGCTCCGCTAAAGAAATCAGCTTCATTGGAACAAGGAGACAATAAGCTATGACATAGCTAGGATGTGGCCAGTGCTGTGGCATCATGGGTTAAAGCCCCGAACTGCAGTGCCACCAGCATCTCATATGGGTGCCGGTTTGAGTCCCGGCTGCTCCACTTTCAACCCAGCTCCCGGTTAATGGGAAAGCAATGCAAGCTGGCCCAAGTACTTGGGTCCCTGCCACCTAGGGGAGACTTGGATGGAGCTCCTGGCTCCTGCCTTTGACCTGGGCCAGACCTGGCTGTTGTGCCCAGTTGGGGAACGAAGCAGGGGATGGAAGCTCTCTCTCTGTTCTCCGTCTCTCCCTCTCTCTTTCTCTGCCTTTCAAATAAATAAGCAGATCATAAACAAATCACTCTTCCAGTCCCTTGGCCAAGGCAAGTGCTCAGAGAACATAGCCCATGCGCCCTGAGGATGAAGTCAGAGGCATTCGCACTTCGGGGTTTAAGCTTTTCTCCCAAACATGGCTGCAACGCTAACCTCCCCTGTGAGAAATGTTCATGATCCAGAGAACGTCCCTTCCTGGTCCCTCAGCGAACATTTCTTGCCTGGGAATCTTGGCAGGACAAAAACTCAAGGAATTAATTTTTTTTTACATCAAGCTACTCCGGAAATCAAGATTATTAACGACTAATAGCAGCTGTCAGGGACTTGGCGAAATGTCGCTACTCCACCTCCCTGCACAAGGAGAAAGAGGCAAACACGGCCAGGTGCTTAACTCCCAGTCCTGAGGGCCCTGCAGGTGCGCCCACCACGCCCCCCCCCAACCCCCAGGGCCCAGGAAATTACCTAGACCGGAAGGAGCTCCTCGAGAGCCAGGCTCTGGCCGAAGCACCTGCCCCAGGAGAGAGAGAGACAGCCCAGGGCAGCCCAGAAGGAACCCACTGTTTCAGCCTTGCTGGGGCAGGGCGTGGCCAGGGCTGGGCGTGGCCAGAAAAGCAAGGTCTGGCCAATGAAAGTGGCAAAGTGACTTGGGTAAGTGCAGTGTTTGCAAACCCATCTCCCTGGGGGAATGACCAGACCGTGAGAGGAGCTGTTGGAACGGCTGTGGGTGGAGCAGGTGGCAGCCTGGGGCGCTCCAAGGCAGATCCATGTGTCGCAGAACCCACTGCCCGGGGTCGGCGCCGCGGCTCAACAGGCTAATCCTCCACCTTCGGTGCCGGCACACCAGGTTCTAGTCCCGGTCGGGGCGCCGGATTCTGTCCCGGTTGCCCCTCTTCCAGGCCAGCTCTCTGCTGTGGCCCGGGAGTGCAGTGGAGGATGGCCCAAGTGCTTGGGCCCTGCACCCACATGGGAGACCAGGAGAAGCACCTGGCTCCTGCCTTCAGATCGGCGGCCATTGGAGGGTGAACCAAAGGCAAAGGAAGACCTTTCTCTCTGTCTCTCTCTCTCACTGTCCAACCCCACTGCCCGGTCCCCCACAAGCCACTGTATTGGGGGGTTCTCTGTTGTGGCAGCGTACTTGAAAGGCCTATAGAAAACAGATCTTCTCTGGCTCACTCATCAGACACCTGCAGCAGCGGGGCCTGGGACCCGGGACTCGGGGTCCCCCATGGGGATGGCAGCAACTGTCGGAGCCCTCTCGGCTGTCTGCCCCGGCGCACACTAGCAGGAAGCTGGAGCCAGGGGCACAGCGGGGCTTGAACCCAGAGACACTGTGACATAGGACACAGGTGTCCCGAGTGCTTCCTGTTAGAGCCTCGTAACCTGCTCCCTGATAACGCCAGGAAAATGCATTTCATCTTTGCAACCCACAGAGGGTCTCTGTGAGTATACTCGGACAAGGTTAAACGGTTGGCCCAGGGCCACAACCCACCCACCCAGGAAATGGCCAGCCTCATCAGATCTCCAGGTCTGGTCCCTACCTGGACAAGAGACCACCTGGGAATGTCACTGCTGCTGTAGGCTTTTAAAAGTAACTATATTAGGCCGGCGCCGTGGCTCAACAGGCTAATCCTCCGCCTTGCGGCGCCGGCACACCGGGTTCTAGTCCCGGTCGGGGCGCCAGATTCTGTCCCGGTTGCCTCTCTTCCAGGCCAGCCCTCTGCTGTGGCCCGGGAGTGCAGTGGAGGATGGCCCAGGTGCTTGGGCCCTGCACCCCATGGGGAGACCAGGAAAAGCACCTGGCTCCTGGCTCCTGCCATCGGACAAGCGCGGTGCGCCGGCCGCGGCGGCCATTGGAGGGTGAACCAACGGCAAAAGGAAGACCTTTCTCTCTGTCTCTCTCTCTCACTGTCCACTCTGCCTGCCACAAAAAAAAAAAAAAAAGTAACTATATTAGGGGCCGGTACTGTGGCATAGCAGGTAAAGCCACCGCCTGCAGTGCCAGCATCCCATGTGGCCATTGGTTCGAATCCCAGCTGCTCCACTTTTGATCCAGCTCTCTGCTATGGCCTGGGAAAGCAGTAGGAGATGGCCTAAGCCCTTGGGCCCCTGCACCCACGTGGGAGACCTGGAAGAAGCTCCTGGCTCCTGGCTTCGGATCGGCACAGCTCCAGCCATTGCAGCCATCTGGGGAGTGAACTAGCAGATGGAAGACCTCTCTCTCTCTCTCTCTCTCTCTCTGTGTGTGTGTGTGTGTGTGTGTCCTCTCTCTATGTAACTCTGACTTTCAAATAAATAAATAAATCTTAAAAATAAGTAATAAATAGGCCGGCGCCGTGGCTCAACAGGCTAATCCTCCGCCTTGTGGCGCCGGCACACCGGGTTCTAGTCCCGGTCGGGGCGCCGGATTCTGTCCCGGTTGCCCCTCTTCCAGGCCAGCCCTCTGCTGTGGCCAGGGAGTGCAGTGGAGGATGGCCCAAGTGCTTGGGCCCTGCACCCCATGGGGAGACCAGGAAAAAGCACCTAGCACCTGGCTCCTGCCATCGGATGAGCGCGGTGCGCCGGCCGCAGCGCGCCGGCAGTGGCAGCCATTGGAGGGTGAACCAACGGCAAAAGGAAGACCTTTCTCTCTGTCTCTCTCTCTCACTGTCCACTCTGCCTGTCAAAAAATAAATAAATAATAAATAAGCAAATGATAAGGAATAATTTTCCAAAACATTTTCCCCATCCTGCACTCCCCATCCCTCAGAAACAAGTCAAATTTCTATATTCAGGGTTTTGATTTTTTTTCATAGGCAAATGCTCTTTTGAGCCCTGGCTTTCTTCCAGGAAAACGCAATGCGAGCAGTCACCACGGAACTGTGATGTGCGGTGCCACTCCCGGAGAGCCGGTGACAGCTGTCTGGCCCTCTGTGGTTCCTTGCTCTGGTTCCCTAACCCAAAATAACACTGACTCGGGCCGCTGTGGGCAGCATCGCGACTCATTCTGTCTCGGAAAGTCTAAATGCCCTCAGCCTGAAGGGAGATCTTAATCAACCGTGGGGACAAGAACATTCGGCACCCAAAATTCTATCCGGGGATTCTATCTTTGTAGGAAAAAGCATCACATTCTAAAGACACGAGCACGGGGCCGGTGGGGAGGCGCAGGGGGTGAAGCCACAGCCTGCGAATCCAGCATCTTGTTTCAGAGCGCTGGCTCCAGTCCCTCCTTCCTGCCGATGCACCCGGGAGGCAGCAGGTGAGAGTCCACGTGCTTGGGCCCCTGCACCCATGTGGGAGACCCGGATGGAGCTCCTGGCTCCTGGCTTCGGATTGGCTCAGCTCCAGCCATTGTGGCCATCTGGGAGGTGAACCAGTGGATGGAAGACCTCTCTCTCTTTGTCTCTACTTCTCTGCCTATCTGCCTTTCAAATAAATAAATAAATCTTAAAAACAATAGCCCTAAGTTCATGTTGCAAAATTATTTAGGTACTAGCTATTGTTGCTAGCATCATCCGATGGCTTTTAAGGTTTAGGGAATCACAGCCAATTTTTTTTTTTATTAATTTATTTGAAGGGAAGAGAGAGGTCCATCTTCCATCTGATTCATTTCCCGAACGCAAAAGCCAGGACCTCCATCCAGGTCTCCTATGTGGGTGCAGGGACCCAAGGACTTGGACTATTTTCTTGTTTTCTTTCTTTCTTCTTCTTCTTCTTCTTCTTTTTTTTTTTTTTTTGACAGAGTTGGAGAGAGACAGAGAGAAAGGTCTTCCTTCCGTTGGTTCACCCCCCAAATGGCCACTACGGTTGGCGCACTGCGCCGATCTGAAGGCAGGAGCCAGGTGCTTCTCCTGGTCTCCCATGTGGGTGCAGGGCCCAAGCACTTGGGCCATCCTCCACTGCACTCCCTGGCCACAGCAGAGAGCTGGCCTGGAAGAGGGGCAACCGGCTTTCCCAAGCCATCGCAGAGAGCTGGACTGTCAGTGGGGCAGCCGGGTCTCCAACCGGTGCCCGTACGGGATGCCAGAGCTGCAGGCAGCGGTTTACCCGGCTCGCCACTCAGCTACCACTCCCTTTATTAAACTTTGCTAGCATGATTGCCACTAAAAAAAAAAATACTTTCCCCCCTCTACAAAATCCATAATATGGCTGCTGCTGGGCACTGATGCCCCCCCGCGCCCACTCAGGCAATCGGCGACTCCAAACCCCAAGCCCAGGAAGAAGCCAGCACACAGCCGCCTCTGCTTCTACTCCTCGGTGCCCCTGGAGCATCGAGGCGACCCGACCCCAGATGCACAAGGCTGGGCTGACGGGGGCGGAGTCACAGCTCCATCAGTCACTGGTTAAGGGCCACTCAGGGGGCGGAGTCAAGACCCGTCAGTCACTGGTTAAGGGCCACTCAGGGGGCGGAGTCAAGACCCGTCAGTCACTGGTTAAGGGCCATTCAGGGGGCAGAGTCACCCAGTCGCCAAGCCTCAGCGCCTGCCCAGCGTCTCTGCGGCCTCTGTGAGTTGCCCTCGCAGGGCTGGACGTCTCCTTGGATCCCCACAGAGGGCACACTGCGCCCGTCAATCAGAATCCGGCAGTGGGGAACGGCAGGTGCGTGACCCTGGGCTCCTGGGCGTGTCTCCCCAGCAGTGGACGTCTTGGAGCCCGGGGGTGGACGGCTCCTCCTTGGAGGCCACTCCTGGTCACATTCCCCGCCCCCTTCCCTGCTGCCCTACAGACAGCTGACACGCTGGGCGCTGCTGGGCTGCCTGAAGACCCTGAGTGGGGGCCAGGCTGGGCTGGCCCCTGGGGCCAGAGCTCTGACCTCTGACAGCGCAGAGGGGCCGTGGCAGGGTGAGGATGCGGCCATTCGTCCGTGCACCGGGGCCAGGAGCAGGACAGGGGGGAGAAAACCAATTATCAGAGCAGCGGGGACCCGGTCCTAAGGTTTCCAAGTACTGAGATGACCAGCGATGGCAGCCCCTGAGGTCAGCTGCCCCCGCCCCAACAAACCCATGCTGCACATTTACAAGACCTAAATATACATCCCATAGGGGCGCCGGTTCAAGTCCCAGCTGCTCCACTTCCCATCCAGCTCCCTGCTCTGGCCTGGGAAAGCAGTGGACGATAGCTCAAGTGCTTGGGCCCCTGCACCTGCGTGGGAGACCCGGATGGAGCTCCTGGCTCCTGGCTTACTATCTGTGAAGCTCTGGCCGTTGTGGCCAATTGAGGAGTGAACCAGTGGATGGAAGATCTCTCTCTCTCTCTCTCTCTCTCTCTCTCTCTCTCTCTCTCTCTCTCTCTCCCCCCTCCCCCACTGCCCCCTTCCTCTCGAGATTCATCCACCCAGTAGCAGGGTTCAGTGCCTGGCTCTTTTTCATGGCTGCCTAATATTCCATCGCAGCACAGTTTTGCGGATCTATTCCTCTGCTGACGGACACGCGGGTGGCGCCCCCTTTAGGCTGCTGTGACTAACATTACCCCGAACCGATTTAAGTGTTTGTTTCCAATTCTGTAGGGTAAAAAAAAAAAATCTTATTTTTTTTTGCAATCTTTTGCAAAGTCTGAAATGATTTCCAAATAACATCCTTTTTTTTTTCATTTTTCAACCGAAATAAACTAAAAATCAAAAGCTAGGTCGAAATTGTAGATTAAATCACACCCGCGGAGCACGTTAGAAGCTGGGGCAAATTTACAAAATAAATAAATTTCCTAGGCAGAAGCAGGGAGCCTCGACACGGATATGGAGCTCTTGCGCCCCCGCGCGGCCAGCCCGCACCACGACACCGGAGGTACCAGCAGCTCCAGCTCTTTGCCAGGTGTGCAAAGCCCCCTCCCCACCCTGCACCCCTGCACCACCCCCGCCCCCTCCCCGTCCGGGCAGTAGATATTCTCCGCCTTGCAGCCCGGGTGGTCTCGGCTCCCCAGTGACTCAGCTCCTAGACCATCAGGAAGCAAACGGACGAGTGCCAATAAAACTTTATTGACAAACACACAAGCAGGGGGCCAGAGCTCACTGCCCTGGCTCTGATCCAAAACCAGAGACACAAAAGCCAAGCTTTAACACCTCGGTCAGCACGACCCCCTGGAATGAACGCAGTCAGCTCTAGACAAGCCGACACAAACGAGCTGTTGGCCTTAAAAACGTTAACGTTGCAGCAGCCCAGCGCGAGAAAGGTCGCCGGGCTGCGAGAAAAAGATCACGGGAATACACGAAAAAGGTCGCAGGGAGGCACGAAAAATGTCAAGATGCCGCACGAAAAAGTTCGCAGGACTTCCTCCATTCTCTCTCACCTGAGCCTTAACCGCTGGGAGGTCCTTACCGCGGGACGCGAGTTCGAGTCCCGACTGTTCCACTTCCCTGCTAATGCACCTGGAAAAGCAGTGGAAGATGGCCCAGATGCTTGGGCCCCTGCACCTGCGTGGGAGATCCGGATGGAGCTCCTGGCTCCTGGTTTCGGATTAGCTCAGCTCCGGCATTGCAACCACCTGGGGAGTGAACCAGTGATGGAAGACCTCTCTCTCTCCCCCTCTCCCTGTAAACACATCAGTCTTTCCCGAAGGCGGAGGCGGGACAGCGGGTACGCAGAACTTCCTGGAAGAAAATCTGACACCGGTCCTACAGCTTAGCGACTGGACTCAGCCC
The DNA here is from genome assembly GCA_949820135.1 of Sylvilagus floridanus. NCBI lineage: Eukaryota > Metazoa > Chordata > Mammalia > Lagomorpha > Leporidae > Sylvilagus > Sylvilagus floridanus. The sequence continues at coordinate 12,534,816 of OX463229.1, forward strand.
CATCAGGGACCTTGGCCTTGTGCAGTGGGGAGGGGGAGGAGAAGCTCCGGCACCCGAGTTCCAGATTCCCGAGGCCCTGCCGTGGACGTGGAGAGCGAGGGCTGAGAGCGTGGGCTGAGTCCCCTGCGTGGCTTAGCACCCCCCACATGGGCCGAGTCCCACCTGCGTGGCTTAGTCCCCCCCACGTGGGCCGAGTCCCCCTGCGTGGCTGAGTCCCCCTGACTCACTCTGAGACACTAAGCACAGACGCCGTCCAGAGCCACCCGGAGCGCCCAGGCCACAGAGGAAACGGGGAGGGGAAGCGCCCTGTCCAGCGGGGCCGCCCAGACCGCGCGTGCCCGCGAGCGCAGTGCGCCGGACCCTGACCGGCCTCCGCCTGCGGTGATGGACGGAAACTTGGCTTCGGGCCAGCCAATCAGAGAACGCGTTTGAAAAGCTCCACCCATCGTGGGCGCTCTGGCCCCCGTCCCGGTTGCCTTGACAGCCGCGCCAGGCGTCAGGGCGGGCCGTGCGTGTTTGCGCATGCTTTTGCGGCGCTCCGCCCGCACCCACAGTTGCTTCCTGGCCCCGCCCCGGTTGCCTTGACAACCTGCCCGGGCGTCGGGGCAGGGCCTCGCGCGTGCTTGCGCATGCGCTTTGCGGTGTGCCGCCAGCGTCCGAGGCTGGACCCGGTTCCCCGTTCGTAGAAGTGGAAGACGCACAGCTGCCCCGCAGAGGGCCCGGCCAGGCGGGGTCCCGGGATGCCCCGTCTTTCCTGATGGCACAGACACCTGCCGCCCAGCTCACTGCGGCGAGGGCCGACCGGGCGCCGGCCACCGCCCCGTCGGCGCCACCCAAACGTCTCCGACGCCGACAGGGCAGCCCACAGCCACGCGCGTACGCACACACGCACGAGGCCAGCGCCTGTGCAGCTCACACACCCGTCACTCAGCGGCGGCAGCGCGGGGCGCGGCGCTTCCGGGAGGGCGGCATCAGAAAGTGGGCCTCCGATTGGGGCTCGCGCGGAGTGGGCGGGAAAAGGGGTGTGGCTCCGTGGGGGCGGGGAATACCCGCTCTGCTCCATTCCGGTGCTTGTGAGTGCGCGGGCTGTGGACTCTCAGCCAATCAGCGCGGCGCTGCTGCTTCGCCCCGTCCCCGCCCCGCGCCGGCGCCTGCGCACCGCGGGTCAGGTCGCCGCGATCCAAGGCGAGCTTCCGGGACCGTCGCGCAGTGACGTCAGGGGAGGGCAGGTAAGTGCGGGCTCTCAGGGGTCAGGGGCTGCCCGGCTCCGGGACGGACACGGGGGTGGGCGGCTCTCGGCTGGTGACCCAGGTCCCCCGGGCCCCCGCTGCGACCCCCGACTTAACCCTGGGCCCCTATGACGTCTGATGCGGCCCTTGTCTTCCTCCCTTGGAAGGGAGGTCTTGCCTTTAAGCACAGTGACGCTGTAAAATGATGCTCGGAAAAACAAATTAAGATTGATTTGTTTATTTGAAAGACAGAGTTGCAGAGAGAGGTAGAGGCAGAGAGAGAGGTCTTCCATCCGCTGGTTCACTCCCCAGATGGCCGCAACGGCCAGAGCTGGGCTGAGCAGGAGCCGGGAGCTCCATCCGGGTCTCCTACGTAGCTGCAGGGGCCTAAGCACTTGCGCCATCGTCCACTGCTTTCCCAGGACATAGCAGAGAGCTGGGTCGGAAGTGGAGCCGCCGGGACTCGAACTGGCGCCCACATGGGATGCCAGCGCTGCAGGCGTCGGCTCAACCTAACATGCCGCGATGCTGGCCCCTGGATTCCAAGTGTTTTTGCACCAAAATAAACATAACCTTTAATCCCGTGCTCCATGAAGCTCTCTCGTGTAGCCCACTGTGGAGTTGACCCCTCCTTCCCTCCCTCCCTCCCTCCCTCTCTCTCTCTCTCTCTAGGAGACGAACACAGCTCCTCGGATGCCTCCCCCATCGGGCCCGAGACTCCTCTGAACTGGCTCCACCGCACGGCCCGCGAGATCCTCCCCGGGAAGCCGTGGTCCCTGTGCCAGGCTCGATAAAGCCCGTTGCGGGTCAGACACCTTGAAGGCCAAGGCCAGTAGGCAGCTCCCAAGATGGTGAGTGGAGGGAAGGCCGGGCACTCTCTGGGTTCCCGGCTCCGTCTCTGTCGGGGCTGCCTGGAGCCCCGCTCCTCTGGCCCCACCCCCCCCCAAGTCGGCCTCTGCCACGGTCACAGCCACTCTGGCCAGCTCTCGGCCTGGACGTCTTGCTGCAGAGATTCCGAAGTTTTGCGGCGCGCCCAGATCTCCCGGGAAGGGGTGGGAGGCAGCAGTGTTTATGTATTTGAGAGGTCTTCCATCCGCTGGTTCACTCCCCAAATGGCCGCAACGGCCGGAGCCGGGCCAGACCGAAGCCAGGAGCCAGGAGCTTCTTCCAGGTCCCCCACACAGATGCAGGGGCCCAAGCACTTGGGTCATCTTCCACTGCTTTCCCAGGTGCATTAGCAGGGAGCTGGATCAGAAGTGGAGCAGCTGGGACTCAAACCGGGGACACAGACAGGGAGGGGGTGCAGCATCCCCAAGCACTGCCCCAGACATCCACCCCCACCCAGCTTCACCGCCCAGCAACACCGGGTGGGGTGGTCCCTGACCTGGCCGGGGTGCAGCGCTGCTGAGTGGTGCCGGCTGTTAAACCCATTTTGACTGAAAATAATTTCCATCTCTGTAAGCTTTAGGGCCACGTGTCTCTGTCCTAGGCCAAGGAGCCCCTGTATACCGTGGAGCCAGGCAGCTGGCTCCGGCACCTGGCCAGAGAGGGTGGGCGGGACCCCACAGGAGCCCAGGGAGGGCTCCCCATTCGAGATTCCAAGTTGGCTGCTGCCAGGTGCCCTCAGCTCTGTAAGCGACGTCTGAACTTCCCCTTGGACTTGTCCAAAGCAGTGACACTGACCTTGGGTTTTTTCCCACCCCTGGCCCTGGCCCTCAGCCAGATCAGACCCCCTGGACCAGACAGAGGCAGCCCCCTCCCCCCTCCCCCTCTGTGACCACAGGTTCCACGGCCTTGGATTCAGCCAATCACAACGCAGGGATATTTTGGGGGCGGGGTGGGGGTGGGATAGTCAGCAGCACTGATGGCGTAGGAGATGACTCTGGCATGAAGACGGAGGCCCCCACCCCCCCACCTCCCTTACCTCGCCATCCCCAGAGGCCGCGTGCACCTGCCAGTCTCCCAGAGGCGGGCTCTGAGTCACTTCTCTCTCCTCTGTCCTCCAGGGGGAACGGAAAGGCGTGAACAAGTACTACCCGCCCGATTTCAACCCCAAGAAGGTAAGGGGCGGCTTCCTGCCTTCCTGGGAGTCTGGGGTGGGGCGGGGTGGGGGTGGGGGCTGCAGTGGCCATCTGGAGACATCCCCTGCGTGCATGTATATAGCAGAGCTTAGGATGCAGTGGGATGCGGGGGTGGGGCTCCCGTGGCGGCCTTGTCGCCCCCTCTGCCTCCATTTAGGTCGTTCCACACAGAGGTCCTGCCCCCCCACCCCCACCCCCACCCCATCACCTTCTGGTTCTCTGCATGCCTTAAACCCTGCCCACCGCAACCAGGAGTGGCCGGGTCTCCCACGTAAAGGAGGGGTTAGAGCAGGCCGCAGTTCCTCCCCCACCCCCGCCCCATGTCAGGAGGGCAAATAAAATGACCCCAGGATGGGGATCTGGCTCATGGTGGCCCCCAACCCCAAAACTTGGAGGTCCAAATGCCCGTTAGCCCCAGCTGATAGATAAACGGGGAAACTGAGGCGCGGAGGCCGAGGTCACACAGCTTCTTCCAGCTGCCAGTTGGGGATGCGAGAAAGGTTGGCCTTCGTCCATGGGGTCCCCACCGTCAGCGAGAAGCAACAGGGTGGGGGCGGGGGAGAGACCCTGGCCCCTGCAGACAGGACTCGCTGTTGCTCTGCCCTGGGTCGTAGATGGTGCTGAGCGACTGCAGATTTGTGTATCCCAGGGAGACCATGGAACCCATCCCCCGTGGGTACCCAGAGACACCTGCTTTCCTGAGTCTTAAAAAAAACTGAGCTAAGCAGGGACGGGGTTGGGTGGTGAGAAGAGAGAGAGAGAGAGAAAGAGAGAGAGAGAGGTCTTCCACTTCCCAGCTGTCTACAACAGCCAGGGCTGGGCCAGGCAGAAGCCAGGAACCAGGAGCTTCTTCTGGGTCTCCCACGTGGGCACAGGGGCCCAAGCACCCGGGCCATCTTTCGCTGCTTTCCCGGGCCATAGCAGGGAGCTGGATCCAAGGTGGAGCCGCCGGGACTTTAACCAACGCCCATGTGGGTGTCTATACAGCCGCGCTGGCCCCCGTTCTGATCCCGAGCCCCCCGCTTCACCAGGATCCCCTTGCCCCCTGCAGGGTTGGGGGCCAGGGTTCTCCCGGCCCACCCTGTGGGGCGCTCAGCTGGGCTCACCTGTCTCCCCGCCCCCGTCCCCTCCACACAGCATGGCTCGCTCAACCGATACCACAATAGCCACCCGCTTCGGGAGCGGGCCCGGAAGCTGTCGCAGGGCATCCTCATCATTCGGTAAGGTGTTGGCTTCCCCTGGGGACCCCCTCCCCACCTGCTCCCCACCACCGCCCTGGATGCAGTGTTGCAGGGCTGCAGTTCCCTGATGCATCAGTCAGCTGCCGCCGCGTAACAGGCCGGGCTGGGCTGGGCTGGGCTGAGCTGCCTCTGGGCTTTGGGGCAGCCCGGCCAGGGGGGACCAGCTGGCCTTGACCTTGTGCGACCTGGTTCTGCTGCATGTGGTGTCTTATCCTCCAGCAGGGCCGCCCAGGGCCTGCTCGCCCATCCCCTACGGTCCCCATGTTACGAGCTAGGTCTCCACTGTCCACGGAGACCCAGGTGCACCTGTTGTAGTGAGAAGCCCCTCGGCGCGAGACAGCGTTCCTGGCCCCGATGCATACCCCGCAGGACATAGTCTCGCCTGCCGCCAGCACAGGGGGCCAGCTGACGGGTGTCGCCTGTGTCTGCAGGTTCGAGATGCCTTACAACATCTGGTGTGATGGCTGCAAGAACCACATTGGCATGGGTGAGTCCCGCCGCCCTGGCCTGCCCTGGCCTGCCCTGCCCTGCCCTGCCCTGCCCTGGCCTGCTGGCTTGTTTGTTCTTTGGATGGATGGGTGGGTGGGAGCATGGATTCCAAAGGCAGAATGACAGAGAGACAGAGAACTAGACTCTGCTAGTTCACTCCCCAGCTGACTGCAGTGGCCAAGGCTGGGCCAGGCCCAAAGAAGCCGAAAGCCTGGAGCACCATCCGGGTCTCCCACGTGGGTGCAGGGACCCGGGCACTCTGGCCCTCTTCCACTGCTTGCCCAGGCGCATCAGCAGGGAGCCGAATGGGAAGTGGAGCAGCCGGGACTCGAACCGGCTGCCCCACAGGGCTTGGATGAGCAGGAAGTTGGGGCTGGAGTGGGGCTTGAGCCCAGGTACCCCAGTGTGGACGCGGCATTGTAAGTGGTAAACTCAGCCCCCACTGCCGAAGTCCTTGCGTTGAAACCCGGTCTCTGCCTGTCTCCCTGGGGCCTCGGGGGTGTAGGGAGTGGGCTGGGCCCTCACTGCTGGGGGGTAAGTAAGGAGTGAGCCCCCAGCACGTCCCTGTGTTCACAGCCCCTGGGCACCTGCCCCTTAAGTCACTGGGCCGCAAACAAAAGCAGCCGCGTTCTCTGTGGCCATCCTGTGGTTTAGACGGGGAAATTGAGACCCCGCAGTGGGTGCCGGAGCTGGGATTTGAACCCAGGCCTCCTCCGCTCCGTGCAGCTGGAACAGGAAGCGCCCCTTTTCCCGCCTGGAATTCCTGTGCCAGCGGAATTCGGGCCCTGGGCCGGCCACCCCTCCCTCTGGCTCTGGGGAAAGTGGCGGGGGCAGGGGTGGCCTGGCCTGACCCTCGACCCCCTCCCCCCACCAGGTGTACGTTACAACGCGGAGAAGAAGAAAGTGGGCAACTACTACACGACCCCCATCTACAGGTGGGTCTTCCCTGGGGGCGGCGGCGGGGTGTGCTCCCAGCCTCCTGGGTCTGCTACACCCCAACAGGCTTCCAGAGGCGTCCTGGTCTGTCCCCCCAGGGCACGCCCCCTGCCCAGAGCCATCCAGAGCTCCCACCTTCCTCCCAGGGCCCCGCCCCCCGTGAGAGCTCAGCTCGCCCCAGCACCCAGCCTGAATGAAGGAGTGCATGAATGGACAAGGGGATAATGGGTGAACGAATGGATGCGTGGATGAACCAGTGAGCCAGCCTTGGCTCACGGGGGGAGGTGAGCCCTGGGCAGCCTGTGTCACCACAGCCCCACTCCCAGGTATAGATGCTTGCCCCCCCCCAGTCTGCCGGCTGGCCCAGCCCTGCTCCCCGCCCTGCCCAGGTTCCGGATGAAATGCCACCTGTGCGTCAACTACATCGAGATGCAGACGGACCCCGCCAACTGCGACTACGTGATCGTGAGCGGCGCCCAGCGCAAGGAGGAGCGCTGGGACATGGCGGACAACGAGCAGGTGCTGCCCACAGGTGAGCGCGGCCCCTGCCCCGGGGTGCGGGCCAGCCCGGACTCCCCCACCCCCCGCCAGGCCCCGCTGAGAGCCCCTCTCTCCCTCCCGTACAGAGCACGAGACGAAGCAGAAGCTGGAGACGGACGCCATGTTCCGGCTGGAGCACGGTGAAGCCGACCGCGGCGCGCTCAGGAAGGCCCTGCCGACCCTCAGCCACATCCAGGAGGCCCAGAGCGCCTGGAAGGACGACTTCGCGCTCAACAGCACGCTCCGCAGGAGGTTCCGGGTGCGCACCCTTCGGGCTCCCCAGACCCAGAGTCCCATCCGGGTCTCCCACGCACACGCAGGGGCCCAAGCACTTGGGCCATCTTCCAGAGCTTTCCCAGGCCGTAGCAGGGAGCTGGGTGGGAAGTGGAGCTGCCGGGACTCGAACCGGCGGCCATAGGCGTTTGTGGGCAGTTGCCTAATCCGCTATGCCCCAATGCCATGGTCCCTTCCCCCACGGGTTTGGAAGAGCCTCCCAGGGAAAGCAAGCTGTGGGGGTGGGGGTGGGTGGAGGGGCTGGACGAGGCCCAGGCGCCTGACGTCTCCGGGACGGGCACCTGCCCCAAAGCAGAAGGCACAGGTGCAGGCGCGGCTGCTGCGCTGGCGGGGACCGTGCCCTAGGGGGCGCTGTTATCGCTGCCGAAGCTGAGCCCGGAGGACTGGGAGGCGAGGCCTGACCCCCGTGCCCCCCACCCCGACCACCCCCCTGCGCAGGAGAAGAAGAAAGCCCTGCAGGAGGAGGAGCAGCGGGACCAGGCGCTGCAGGCCAAGGCCAGCCTGGCCATCCCGCTGGTGCCCGAGACGGAGGCCGACCGCAGGCTGGCCGCCCTGCTCCGCTTCCACACCCCGGACTGTGAGTGCGGCTAGGGGGCCGCGGGGGGCGGGGGCGGCCCCGGCCTGCTGCCAGCCGCGCCCCCTCCTCCTCCTCCTCCGCAGCCTACGAGGACCGGCAGAAGCTCAAGCGGTCCGAGATCATCAGCCGCTCCTGGTTCGCCTTGCCGACCGGCTCCGGCTCCAGCCCCGGCCCCACCGGCGGCGGCAGCAAGGCCAGCAGTGTTCTCAGGAAGCTGGCCCAGAGCCGCAGGCCCGCGCCCGCCGCCATCACCGTGGAGGACCTGGGCATTGTGCGGCGGAGGTCGCGGGACGTGCCCGGGAGCCCCCAGCCCGCGGCCGAGACCCCCAAGCCCGGGGAGCCGCGGGGGGCGGCTCAGGACAGGCCCGCGGGCGCCCTAGACTGTCCTCAGGAGACTGCTGAGAACCCCAAGACCGGGGCCGCTGAGGGTCAGGCCCGGGAGGCGGCCCCCAGCCCTGAGCCCGAGCCACGCCCCGGCAGTCTCAGCTCCTCCCTCGTGGCCGACTACTCGGGCTCCGAGAGTGAGTGAGTGGGTGGGTGGGTGCACCATCGGCCTCGCGGGCTGCTCTGGGGTGCCTGGGGGACCCTCGCATTAAAGCCCTGTGTCTGCCCTCTGCCCTGGGTTACTTGATGGGCCTGGGACTCCAGGCGGGCATTCTGGAGGCAGCAGCACGGGGAGGGGACACCCAGGATGCACACTCACGCCGGTGTGGCCTGGCCGCTCATCCCAGCCCGGGGTCGGAGGGACGCGTGGCCCAGCCTTGGCGGGGCAGTGGGGGACACTGTGGCCGACGGAGCCCCGCCCTCGTGGGCCCAGGGTCCTGCGGGATCTGGAATCTGGCCTGACCCCCCCCCGCGCCCCCACCTCTGGCAGGTGGGAGCCCCCCTGCGGGGTGGGGGGGGGTCCCGGTTCAGTCCAAGGCGCATGCCCGGCTAGGCAAGCCTGGCGCCTACTGGTTGCCTCGTAGGATTTGGGGGCAACACCGCGCCCCTACGTGTGTCCACACTCCCCCTACTCCCTAAAAAATAAAAAATAAAAGCGGCCTGGGTCGTGGTTCTGAGTTGGACGAGGGTCCTGGGAGCTGGAGCTGGTGTGGGAACCTGCTGTGCGCAAGCGCTGTCTCTCGCAGGCGCCCCGCCCACCCGCCTAGCCTCTGGCCTCCGGAGGCCTCGCCTTCGCGCGCACGCGCCCTGACGCGCAGGTGAGCACGGGGCCAGCGTAGCTCCGCGCTGCGCATGCGCCTTTCTCTCTCGCGGCGTGCCCCGCCTCCCGGCCTAAATACCCTCGCCCGGCGCATCGCCGTGGCGCGCAAGTGAGCGCGGCGGCTGAGCCATGGCGTTGGAGGCGATCCGCTACTCCAGGGGCTCCCTGCAGATCCTCGACCAGCTGCTGCTGCCCGAGCAGAGCCGCTACGAGGCGGTGGAGTCGGTGCGCCAGGCCTGGGAGGCCATCCGCGCCATGAAGGTGGGGCGGGGGCCCGGGGTGCGCGGAGCGTGGAGCGCGCGGGGGCGCAGGGCCGGGGTGTGCGCGGCGGGGGTCCCCCGAACCTGCCGCCCCCTGACCCGGGCGGCCCGTCCCCTGCAGGTGCGCGGCGCCCCGGCCATCGCCCTCGTGGGCTGCCTCAGCCTGGTCGTGGAGCTGCAGGCAGGCGCGGGGGGCCCGGGGCTCGCTGCGCTCGTGGACTTCGTACGCGAACAGCTCCGCTTCCTCGTCACCGCCCGGCCCACCGCTGTCAACTTGGCCCGCGCCGCGCGCGACCTGGCGGACGCCGCGGCCCGGGAGGCCGAACAGGAGGGCGCCACGGAGGAGGCGGTCCGGGAGAGGTACGGTTTGCCTGGGGCAGTAACTTCGTGTGTGGGGAGGGGGGTAGTTTTCTGGTTTTCTTTTTAATGCACGGCGACCCGTTTTACAGATGGGGAAATTGAGGCCTGGCGCAATTGAAAGCCCTTGGCCAAGGTCCCAACTGCCGGGCTGAGAGGCGACCCCAGGACCCTTGCAGTCAGTGCTTTAAGTTGCCTCCCGTGAGCTCTAGCCGGCCTTCTCCTGTCCGTGGGTTCTCTGGACTTTGGTCACCTTTCCACTGCCCCTCTGTCTGCCTCCTCCCTCACGCTGCAGGCTGCGCCATTCCCCCACCTCGTTCCTTGGCTCCTGCCCCAGGGCCTTTGCACACGCCTCGGCTGCATCCCCTTCTGGGATGATTTCACCTCCTTTCCACCTCGTTCTATGGTCTGCTCATCACCGGCCAGCCCCCTAGGAGGCAGAAGACCCTGTGCCTGCTGCCTGGGCACACACACCAGGAGGCTCCCCCGACCCCTGGAAGAGCAGCTGTGGTCAAAGAGGAGGGGGTCGGCCACCTGGCAGGCTTACGCGCCTTCTCGGCCCCAGAGTGATCCGCTACGCCGAGGACATGCTGGACAGAGACCTCCGAGACAACCGGCGCATAGGTGACCTGGGAGCCCGCCACCTGCTGGAGCGGGCGGCCCCCGGGGGCGGCAAGGTGACCGTGTTGACCCATTGCAACACCGGGGCGCTAGCCACGGCCGGCTACGGCACGGCCCTGGGTGAGTGGGGGCGCGGGGGGCGCGGGCAGGAGCCGGGAGCCAAAGGGACCGGAGGGGTGCGGGTTGCAGGGTGAGGTGGAGGAACCAGGGAAGACTTCCTGGGGGAGGTGGCCATGCCGGCGCGAGGGAGCCCGGGGTGGGTGGGGGAGAAGCCGCAGCCCGGGCGCGCAGCCCTGACCCCGGCCGCGGCCCCTGCAGGCGTGATCCGCTCGCTGCACAGCCTGGGCCGCCTGGAGCGCGCCTTCTGCACGGAGACCCGGCCCTACAACCAGGGGGCGCGGCTGACGGCCTTCGAGCTGGTCCACGAGCGCATCCCCGCCACGCTCATCACCGACAGCGCAGCGGCGGCTGCCATGGCCCGCGGGGGCGTGTCAGGTGGGCGGGGCTCCGCGGGGGCGTGTCGCGGTGGGGCGCCATCCTGCAAAGGCCTGTCCGATGTGCTGGACAAGGTGGGGTTCTAGTCCAGCAGGGCGTGTCCGGTGGGCGGGGCTCCACCCCGCGGGGGCGTGTCCGGTGGACGGGCCCCGGGCGGCCAGGGCTGCTCTCCGCTGACCCCCCGGCGACCCTGCCCCTGCGCCCCCGCAGCTGTCGTCGTGGGAGCCGACCGCGTGGTGGCCAACGGCGACACGGCCAACAAGGTGGGCACCTACCAGCTGGCCATCGCCGCCAAGCACCATGGGATCCCCTTCTATGTGGCCGCACCCAGCTGCTCCTGTGACCTGGGGCTGGAGTCCGGCGGGGACATCGAAATCGAGGAGCGCCCAGGCCAGGAGCTGACCGACTGGTGCGGCGTCCGAGTCGCGGCGCCGGGTAAGCAGGGCCCGGGTCTCCCCGCGGGTGGCAGCGCCCCGGGTCTGGCGGCTTCTATGGACGTCTCCCCCTCTCCGCAGGGATCGCCGTCTGGAACCCCGCCTTCGACGTCACCCCACACGAGCTCATCACGGGAGGCATCGTCACGGAGCTGGGCGTCTTCGCTCCCGCGCAGTTGCGCACCGCCCTGAGCTCCCCCCCAACTCTAGCCGAGTCCCCGCCGCAGTAAATAAATGAAAAAATCGATTTTATTAAAAACACTCTCTCTCGGGTTCGATCGGCTATGCCTGTCTCCCTCTGACTCTAGGTTCGATTGGTGCTGCCTTTCCCCTTCCCCCAATTGTCCCTGGAGCCGACAACCATGTTTGATAAATCACAGAAATGCCCATTAGGGGCTAGCTTATAACAGCAGCCTGGCTATGAGCAGGTGCGGTGCTGGCCCTTTAAGGCTCTTGCCCCGCTGTATCCCGTGAACACTTGCGCTCTTCCGCCCCTCACTATATCCCGGAGTGCCCTGCGCCTTCCGGGGTTGCAGGAGCCCGCCCCTTCCGGCTGCCTTCCGCCATCATGGCGCAGGGGCAGCGCAAGTTCCAGGCACAGAAGCCGGCGAAGAGCAAGGCGGCGGCGAAGGCCGCGGAGCGCGCGCGGGGCCCGCGGAAGGGCGGTGAGGAGCGGGCCGAGGGCGGCGGGGCGGGCGAGGTGTTGGGCCCACCCACGGGTCCCCGGCTTCATGCGCCCGTGTCTCTTCCCCCCCCAGGCCGGGTTATCGCCCCCAAGAAAGCGCGCATCGTGCAACAGCAGAAAGTCAAGAAGGTGAGCGGGCAGCGGAGGGGGACTCCGGGGAGCCCGGGGGCGGAGCGTGGGGCTCCGGGCAGTGGGTACAAGCACCGCGCCGGCCGCCCTGGGCCGTGGGTGCTGCCCGGGAGAGGCGCTGGGGGAACCGCAGCTCCGGGAACTGGCGGCTCTCAGCGCTGAGCCCAGGGGGAGCTAGCCGTCCGTCCCCGGCACGCGCGGGGCGCTGAGCCCACGGAGGAGCCGGGAGAGGGCAGCCCTGGGGTCGGTGGGATCGGAGCCGGGCCTGCCTGTCGCGGCCGCCAGAGGGCGCCGGTTAGCGCCTGAGGGGTCATCCACGCGCGGGTCCGTTCCCAAATGCCCACATTGGTCAGAGCCGGCCAGGAGCCCCATCCGGGCCTCCGTCGTGGGCGGCAGGGGCCCCAATACACTCGAGCCGTCACCTGCTGCCTCCCAGGCGCACGCGCAGGGCGCTGGGTGGGAAGCGGAACTGGCGGGACTCGAACCAGGGCTACAGCGGGGATGCCGGCGGGGCGGGGTGGGGTCCCAGGCCCATGGCTCTGTGCTCGCGTCCGCAGGAGCTGGAAGTGGGGATCCGGAAGAAGATCGAGCACGACGTGGTGCTGAAAGCCAGCAGCAGTCTCCCCAAGAGGCTGGCGCTGCTGACGGCGCCGGCCAAGAAGAAAGGGGCGCCGTCTTGACGGCCCCCGCGGCCTGCGCGCGCTGCCCTTACCCCACCCCCAGCCCCCAACAATAAAGCAAAGGCCCTGCGCTCCCGTCCCTGGCTCTCTGGCTCTCGCGGTTGTCTGAGCGCGGGTCCAGTGCTTTCCGCACCCCGTCTCCGCTGCCAGGCCACGCCTCCTTCCTGTGCGTGCATGCTGCCCTGGGAGCCCCCCACCCAGCTCTGAGTGAGGGGGTGGGATCGCTGCACCCAGAGACACGGGTGACGTCAGTAGTGGCCCCAGAGCCTGCACCTGCTCCAGCTGCCTGCCAGGGTGCGCATGCGCATCTCCAGACTCCAAAATGGTGGCAGCAGGTGCCCTGGGGCCTCTGAGCTGAGACCCGGGCTGGCATCTTTTAACAAAACGCTACCCCCTGGGAGGCGGCAGGTGGGGCTCAAGTCCTTGCGCGCCTGCCTCCCCGCGACACCTCCTCCGGGAAGCCTGCCGCGCCTGGCCTGTGTGCCCAGCTCTCACAGCCCTGCTGGCTTTGCTCACAGTAGGCGCCCAATGTGTCCCTTGGCCTGAGCCGGGGTCCCCAGAGCCTTCTCCGCGCCACACCCCCTTACTCGGCTCCGAGCCTGCCCGAGGCGCGAACAGCCGGGAGCCCGGACAGAGTGATTCCAGACTCAGGGCGCACGGGGGCCTGCCCGGCCTGGGGCCCGAGGACCCCACACTCACACTTCCAGCCCCCACCCCCCGCCGGGTCACAGAACCCCTGCAGCTGCCCGGTGCGCGCGATGGATGCGCTGACCCCCATGTGGGTCGCAGTTGTGATTGAGACTTCTCTGTCTCTTCCTCTGGGGGGGGGGGGTCAGGGCAAGCCCCCTGGACGACAACCCAGAGACAAGGAAAGGCTTTGTTTGGGGAGCTGGGGGGGGGCGGTCTCCCTAGGCCGGCTCACACCTCATTTGCCCGCACGACTCCCACTCCTGTAAGGCCTGGAGGCAAGAGCCCCCCAGACTGCGCCACCTCCTGTGACCCTTAGTAACCTCAGGTCACCCCAGAGCCTCACTCTATCAATCTGTGAGATGGGAGCACAGACCCTAAAAGTGTGGGCAAGGCAGGCACCCGACGGACTGCGAGCTGGCCCTGTGTCCTGTTGACAGAACCCCCCGCAGCTCAGCCACCGGTCAGGACCCCAGGCTCCGAGGGATCCCTAGGCCGGGTCTCCGAACGCCATGCACTCCGGAAGGGAGAAACCTTAGGAAGCCAATTGCCCCGACTGCGCGGGGCAGGGGGTGGCAGAGGGAGGGAGAGCAGGCTGGCCAGTGAGATCCGGGGGTCTGGCCCCCGGCTCACCGCGGCGTTTCCCACGTGGGTTTGGGGTCAGAAGCTTCGAATGCCTAGACTGTGAGCTCACCCTGGGCTGCAGAGAGGGAGGAAGCAGGCGGCCCCGCCCACGCCCCTTTCCGGAACGTTCTGGGAATAGGACAGGCCCCCCAGCCCAGCCCCCCCATGTTTCTCTGCTACCCGTATTGCTCTACCGCCTCTCCGGGGACACCCAGGGGCGCAGCATGCGCCTACAGCCACATATATGGGCAGTAGGGGGTGGGGCCCGCAGCTTGGCCTCCCCGGGTCTCTTCCCAGGGTACCCCAGTTTTGCAGCCCCTCAAGTCTCTCTAAGCACCCAGCTCGGTTTTGGCAAGGAAGGGCGGCGTCGGTAAGCCAGGGGCTCCAGGCAGCCCCAGCCCCACCAGGCCGGCTCTTCCGGCTGGGCAGCCCGGGGGAAGTGGCTCAGCGTGACCAGGCACAGGTCCAGGAGCTGTGGAGGCGACGTTCACCACGCGCCCTCCGTGCACAGCGCCGCCCGGAGGCGGAACCTCGGCCGCGCACCTGGACCGCCCCAGCCCTGGGCGCCGCGTCCGGGTCCTAAGTCCACAGCAGGCGAGAGCTCCCCGAAAGACCAGCACTGCCCAGGAGGGTTACAACACAAGTCCCCTAGAGTTATTTGAAAGGCAGAGTTACACAGAGAGAGAGATCTTCCACCTGCTGGTTCACTCCCCAAATGGCTGCAAACAGCCAGGGCTGGGCCCTCTGAAGTCAGGAGCCAGGAGCTCCATCCGGGTCTCCCACGCAGGTGCAGGGGCCCAGGCACTCGGGCCATCTTCCACGGCTGTCCCAGGCGCCTTAGCCGGGGGGGAACTGGATGAGGAGTGGAGCAGCCGGGACTCGAACCCGGAGCTCCGCTATGAGGGTGCTGGTGTCGCAGGCTGCCCCTGACTTGCGTGTCCCCTGCCGGGCCTCAGAAACCCGCCCTGAGCCGACCCCACTTCCAGGGCTGGGCTGGGGGTGGGGGTAACCCTGAGCGCGGTGCAGGCTGGGAGTGGGGGTTCCGGGAGAGGCAGATCGGGGGGTCCCTGCCAGAAAATGACCACTGGGCACAGGACGGAAGCCAGCCGCTGGGGTTTCTCTGGCTCCGTCAATCATTCCAGCTGGGTGGAGGCGGCTAACCGATGGAGCGTCTGCTGTATACCGGCTGCTGCTGGCATCTGTGAGCCGGACGTCGTCGGGGGAGAGGAGGCAGAGACTAAACAGCCGCCAAGGCTGGCCAGCGGACAGGAAGTCGCAGGGTTCTCTGAGGACACGGGGTGTGTGGGGAGGGCCGTGGCCAGGCCTAGCTGAGTCAGAGTAGCCCTCCCCCCCGGGGGGAGGGGGGCTCCGGGTTCGAGAATCAGCGATTTCAGGTGCTGTCAAGGGGACAGTAGGAGTCCTGGGGGGAGGCGCGAGGCCTGGGGCTCCGGACCCCCCAACTGAGCTCCAGTTCTGCAGCCCCCACCGGGAAGCTTGCCACTCCGCCCCCCGCGCCCCCCAGAGATGCTGGGCGAGTTTCCTCGGGTCGCACAGCGCCGAAGGGAGATGGGGCCCTGCGCTGTCCCGGGACACCGCAGGCCCGGCCCCCGGAAGCGACCCTCGGTCAACAAAGCCGAGTGTGGGCGCAGCCCCAGCAGCCCCGGGGCGCGCTGCGCAGCCGGAGCGGGGCGGGGGAGGAATGTTGTGAATGAACCCAGGGCCCGCCCCGAAACTCCGCAGACGGCCTGCGCCGCGGGGGTTCTCCCGCCCTGATTGGCCGGCGGCTCTAGGTGACGGACAGCGCTGCTCGCTCCGCCCTCTGATTGGCTGGGCGCGAGGAGACTGGCGTTGCAGTCACCCAATGAGCAGAGGCAAGCTCGGAGACGGGGCTGGGGGTGCAGCCAATAGCCGGGGAGGGTCGCGGAGGCCGAGGGGGGGGGTCCAATGGGGACGGGCGACGAGGGCGGGCCGACGGCGCAGGATAAAGCGGCGGCCCAGGCAGCTTCATTGTTGTGAACAAGTCTTAAAGGGGCCGCATCACCCGGCCGGCCCTGCGCGGGGCGCGGGGTGGGTGCGGCGGGGGTTCCGGGGCGACCGAGTGCCGAGCGAGAGCCGGAAGGCGGGCAGAGGTCGCGGGAGCCGACGGGAGCAGAGCGGGCATCTACTCGACCCCCCTCCGCACCCCGCCCCGGCCCCGGCCGGATGGACCCCCCCGCGGCCAAGCGCAGCCGGGGCTGCCCCGCGGGACCGGAGGAGCGCGAGGCCGGGGCCGGAGCTGCGCGTGGCCGCGGCAGGCCCGAGACGCTGCTGGACCTCAGCGCCAAACGAGTGGCCGAGAGCTGGGCCTTTGAGCAGGTGACCGGGGGGTGGGGGGGCGTGGGAGGAGGACAGGGGTGGGTGGCACTCTCCGCCCCCATCGGAGACACCCCTGAGACCTTTAACCCGCCCTCATCTCATTGCTGTCCCTCAAGCCCCTTGACCCCAGCCCACTCTCCCACAAGCTGGGGTCCCCACTGGGGTACACCCCATAGCCCCCACTCCTCTGCCCTACACCCCAGGAGAAGACTCATCCGCCATCTGTCTGGATCCCCGGCTCAGGACCCCCCTCTTTCTGCCCCCCACCCCGTCTCCATCCTGCCACTTGCAAAATCACCCTGCCACCCCAGCTCTGGTTCCCCCTCCTCTTTCACCCACTCCACTCTTTGCCCAAAGTCAGGGGCAAGCGGGGGCGAGGCCTGGGCAGTGGTACCTGCACAGGTGCACCTGAGCCCCGCCTCTGGAGCTTCTTGGGGGCACTGCCGGAACATCCCAGGGCTGAAGCCCTCGGAGCCCCACTCCACAGCCCCCTGCGTGGACCGTCCAGAAGCCTGGAGTCCACGGAGCTGTCCACAGCCCCCCCCCCCCAAGCCCTGGGCATCCCCTGACCGACTTCCGGGGCTGATGATGGGGGTTGGGGGGGGAGGATTCTCTGCCCACTGTGGAGTTAGTACGAAGGGGCTGGGGCCGGTTGTGGATGGGACCGGCTCTGATTCACAGACCGGAAAATCCCTCCTTAGTCATCAGCCGGCCGTCCCTGAGGCCTGGGCCAGGCAGCTAGGCGGATGGGGGCCAAAGCGAGCCCTGCCCGTCCATAAGGTGGGAGACACGTAGGATAATCCTACAACCACCTCGGAGGCGCTCAGGCACCTGTCATGGCCAGGCTGGGGGCGAGTGGCGCCCAGGCAGCCTCCATGATGCTCCAGGAGCTGTGTGAGCAAACTTGGGCACAGAGAGGCTGAGGCACCTGCCCAAGATCGCCCAGCCCAGGGAACAGCAAACCCGGATTGGAACGCCAGCTCTATCTGCTCCCCTCATTGCTGGGAGCCCGCGGTGGGAGTGGGAGGGTGGGGGAGGCAGGCGGCCCTGCCCTCCTGGGAGCCCAGCAGCTCTGGGACCCTGACAAAGTAAACACACCTCCCTTGGGAGCCTCAGATGCCCCCTGACTGTAAAGTACGGAAAAGGGGGAGTGGGTGCTGTTTAAGCCAGTGCCTGCATCCCGTATGGTGGGCGCCCGAGTCCCGGCTGCTCCACTTCTGATCCAGCTCCCTGCTGATGCACCTGGGAGAGCAGTGGATGATGGGCCAGTATCTGGACCCCTGCCATCCACGCCGGAGACCCGGATGGAGCTCCAGGTTCCTGGCTATTGTGGGGAATGAAGCCTTGGGTGGAAGTTCTCTCTGTCTCTTTCTCTCTCTGTCTCTCCCCCCTCCATCTCTCCCTCTCCCTCTCTCTCCTCTCTCTCCCTCTCTCTCTCCCCCTCTCTCTCTCCTCTCTCTCCTCTCTCTCCCTCTCTTTCTCTCTCTCTCTCCCTCCCTCTCTCTCACTCTGCCTTTGCAAATAAATCTTTAGAAACAGGAAAGGTATTTAGCATCAACTCACTGGATACACTGGTGTTCAACATCTCCAGAAAGTTCTAGAATGCTGATGACGGGTCAAGTGCCACCATTGCCCTTTACACCCATGAATGCATATTTTTTTAAAAAATATATTTATTTGGCCAGCGCCACAGCTCAATAGGCTAATCCTCCGCCTGCGGCGCTGGCACCCCGAGTTCTAGTCCCAGTTAGGGCGCTCGATTCTGTCCCGGTTCCTCTTCCAGTCCAGCTCTCTGCTGTGGCCCTGGAGTGCAGTGGAGGATGGCCCAAGTGCTTGGGCCCTGCACCCCATGGGAGACCAGGAGAAGCACCTGGCTCCTGCCTTCGGATCAGCGCAGCTCGCCGGCTGAAGCATCGATTGGAGGGTGAACCAACGGCAAAGAAAGACTTTTCTGTCTCTCTCTCTCTCTCACTGTCCACTCTGCTTGTCAAATATATATATATATATATATATATATATATATATATATATATATATATGGAGGAGTTACAGAGAGAGATCTTCCATCTGCTGGTTCACTCCCCCACACACGCATGGCTGCAACAGCTGGGAGCTCCATCTGCGGGGGGGCAGGGCCCAAGCCCTTGGCCCAGCACCTGCTGCTCTCCCAGGCGCATGAGCTGGAGGCTGGAGCAGAAGTGGAGCAGCCGGGACTCGAACCGGCGCTCATATCAGATCCCGGCAGCCTCGCAGGCGACACCTTAACCCGCTGTGCCCCTGCCCCTGCGGATTTAACCTTGGCGGCCCCCAGGAGGCGGCGTCGCTGTTAGCGTCGCCCTTTGGACCCCGGGGCTCAGCGGGGCCCCGAGACGCCCCAGGCTGCCATCCAAGGCCGCACGTCCCTAAGCCGGCGGCTCTCCCCCGCAGGTGGAGGAGCGCTTCTCCCGGGTGCCAGAGCCCGTGCAGAAGCGCATCGTGTTCTGGTCATTTCCGCGCAGCGAGCGGGAGATATGCATGTACTCGTCGCTCGGCTGCCAGCCCCCCGAGGGCGAGCCGGACGCCCGCGTGCCCTTCACCCGCGGGCTGCACCTGCTCCAGAGCGGGGCGGTGGACCGTGTGCTGCAAGTGGGTAAGTGCGGGGGCGGGGCCTGGCTCGGCTCTGGCAAGGGTGGAGGCAGGGCTGGGGAGGAGGGGCGGGGCCTGCCTACCTCTCAGGTATAAATATAGGCGGGGCTGCAGAGGGGGCGGGGCCTGGCTACTCAGGCCTGGGTGGAGGTGGGGCTGGGGAGGAGCTTGAATGGGGCGGGGCTTGTGGATAGGTGGGGCCTATCTACATCTCAGGCTTGGATGGAGGCGGGGCTGCGGGGGAGAGGATGGAGCTGCCTACCTCTCCGGCATCGGTGGGCGGGGCCTATATATGTCTCAGGCTTGGGTAGAGGGAGCGAAGGGGGCCTATCTACATCTCATGCTGGGGTGAAGGCAGGGCTTGGGAGAGGCAGAGCCTACCTACTTCTCAAGCATGGGTGGAGGTCGGGCTAGGGGAGGAGTTTGAGTGGGGGCGGGGCTGGTTGAAGGGGCGGGGCCTATCTACATCTCAGTCTTGGATGGAGGCGGAGTTGGGGGAAGAGCTTCAATGGAGGCGGAACCTATCTCCATCTCAGGCTCGGATGGAGGCAGGGCTGGGCGAGGAGGGGACAGGGCCAGAAAGGGGCGCCCAGCATGTAGGCAGCAGAGTCCAGGTGAGCGGTGAACGCTGAGACTGCAGTCCAGGTGGAAGCAGGAGACCGCCGCCGGCTTCTGCCCCGCCCAGGGGTCACCATCAGGAGCAGCGAGGTGAAGGGTACATCTGACATCCTGGACCTCAAGACAGCTGAGCTGGGGGCGGGAAGGAGACAGCCAG
Source organism: Sylvilagus floridanus (assembly GCA_949820135.1). Classification (NCBI taxonomy): domain Eukaryota; kingdom Metazoa; phylum Chordata; class Mammalia; order Lagomorpha; family Leporidae; genus Sylvilagus; species Sylvilagus floridanus. The sequence continues at coordinate 12,554,134 of OX463229.1, forward strand.
AGGGTTCCACGTGGAGTCCAGAGCCAGAGCCGGGACTTGAACCCAGGGCCCTCCAATGTGGGATGCGAGCGTCGTAACCGATTGGCCAGACGCCCACGTCAAAAAGACATTTAAAAAGACTCGGAAGAGAGGAGCTTCAGGCCTCCCAACACAACGGAAAGAGACGTGGCGGGGCTCGGGCCAGGGGACTCAGACCCCACCCCACCCCAGGGCGCAGGCCACGCCTCCCAGCTGGGCCCTGGCAGCCTTGGAGCCCCTTAGTAGCTGAGACTTCACAGCGCCCCCCCCCCCCCCGCTGCCCAACCAGGCGGATGGGGCCCTGGGGTGACAGCCACGCCCCGCTGCTCCCGCAGGCTTCCACCTGAGCGGCAACGTGCGGGAGCCGGGGTGCCCCGGGGAGCCCGAGCGCCTCTACCACGTGTCCATCAGCTTCGACCGCTGCAAGATCACGGCGGTGAGCTGCGGCTGCGACCGGCGCGACCTCTTCTACTGCGCCCACGTGGTGGCGCTGTCGCTGCACCGCATCCGCCACGCCCGGCAGGTGGAGCTGCGGCTGCCCATCTCGGAGACGCTGTCGCAGATGAACCGGGACCAGCTGCAGAAGTTCGTGCAGTACCTCATCAGCGCCCACCACACCGAGGTGCTGCCCACCGCCCAGCGCCTGGCCGACGAGATCCTGCTGCTGGGTTCTGAGATCAACCTGGTGCATGGTAAGGGGGTCCCCGGGGAGACCCCCAGCGCTCAGCCACACAATCCAGATGGCTGTGTAGACACTGAGGGTGGGGCTGCTTCCCGGGGTCCCCCTCCCCCCTCTCTTAGTACCATGACCATAGGGCTGTGGGGCCTAAGCCCGGACCCCCACGGGCCTCAGCTCTCCCAATCCCGCCAGGCGCCCCCGACCCCACGGCGGGCGCGGGCATCGAAGACGCCAACTGTTGGCACCTGGACGAGGGACAGATCCAGGAGCAAGTGAAGCAGCTGTTGGCCAACGGCGGCTACTACGGGGCCAGCCAGCAGCTGCGCTCCATGTTCGGCAAGGTGATGGGCGGGGCGGGGGCGGGGCTGGGCGGGGCCGAGAGGCCGCCGGCGCCCGCCCCTCGCTCACCCGCCCGCCCCCCTCCACCTGGCGGCAGGTGCGCGAGATGCTGCGGATGCGAGACTCCAACGGGGCCCGGATGCTGATCCTCATGACCGAGCAGTTTCTGCAGGACCCGCGCCTGGCCCTGTGGCGGCAGCAGGGCGCCGGCATGACGGACAAGTGCCGGCAGCTGTGGGACGAGCTGGGTAAGCTCGCCCTCAGAGGCGGAAGGGGGCGGTGCGGGTGTCGCTCGCGGCTCGTGCACTTATTAGGCACCTGCTATATGCCGGGCCCCGGCGTGCGTGGAAGCGAGAACGGGAGACCTAAACCTCGGAGGCTGCAGCTGCATCCCGGGGCTCCCCCCACCCCCAGCCCTTGACAAAGCCTGCACCTGCGGCCTCCCTGGGTGCGCATGCGCAGGAAGCCGGCTGGGAAGCAGAGGCAGGCGCTCCATCCCAGGCAGCCCGCTAGGGGGCGCAGGCGTCCCACGTGATTCTACATCATCTCCAACGTCTAATGCCCGATACAGGGATGCTCTAGCCATTGAGGCTGTGCGCTCAGAAGGGCACAGCGGGGCCGGCATCCATGCTGTGCCTCCCTGCTGCCTCCCCAGGGGCCTTGTGGGTCTGCGTGGTCCTGAGCCCCCACTGCAAGCCCGAGGAGCGGGAGGGCTGGCTGCAGCTACTCAGCACGTGGGACAAGCTGGACTTGTGCCCCCTGGAAGAAGGCAACTACTCCTTCGACGGCCCCAGCCTGCAGCCCACCGCAGCCCCCGGCCCAGGTAGTAGAGGGGTCCCTGCACCCACTCCCCAGCCCCGTCCCCGCACACACTGACTTAGGAGCCTGCCCTTCATGGCACTTAGCCATTCAGAGACTAAAGGAGGGAGTGTATGCCGAGGTCAGGGGCAGTGGCAGCCCTCTGGGATGGTGAGGCGAAATGCGTAAGATACCTGGTCAGCTTTGTCTTCAGGCTCTGACTAGCTATGGTGGTGGAGAGGGGATGAGAGAGAGGGAAAGGGACAGGGGGCACCAAACAGGAAAGGGAGAGGTCGAGAAGACTGAGAGACAGAGGGATGGGCGGGGGGAGAGAGGCCTCAGTTTTTCATCCATATAATGGGTTGTTACACACGCCCTGGAAGGCCTGCACTAGGGACTGGGGAGGTGACAGAACACCAAGCACTCTGCCCAGGGTGGGGGGAGCTGGCCGCAGCTCCAGGGCTAGGGCCCCCTCACTGGGCCACGTTGGGCGCCTCCCCCGCAGGCTCCAAGGAGGAGGAGGAGGCAGCCACAACTCCCCGCCACACAGTGTTTCGCCGCGCCCTGCAGGCTGGGCAGCTACACTGGGGTGACGGCCACTTGCAGAGGATCCTGGCCAGCGACTCGTACGGCCCCAGCCTCACGAGCGGTGTGGGGGCCGAGAGGCTGGCCTTCGACCCCCAGGGCCGCCCCCTCTGGCTGGGCGAACCTTTCCCCACGGCCTGCGCCCGGGTGGACACCCTGCGAGCCCACGGCTACCCCCGGCAGGCCCTTCGACTGGCAGGGGCCATTGTCAACACGCTGCGGGTGCAGCGGAGACAGCAGCTGGACAGCTACAAGCAGCAGAAGAAAGGTGGGCGCGGGGTAGGGGGGGCACCGCCCTGGGGCACCCCCTGGGCCGCAGGTGTCTCTGGCGGAAAAGGGGAGTTGGCAGCTCCCGAGGCCGCCGGCAGGGGGCGCTGTGGCGCAGCCGCCGTCGCCAAGCTCCGGGGAGGGGAAGGGGGCTGAGGGCCCCCGCCCCGCCCCCCGCAGAGGAAGTACCCCCTCCCTGCCCTCTTGCCCTGCCCACAGAGCTGCTGCAAAAAGGGGCTACCTGCATCACCAACGTGGAAGGCTGGGTGGGCCACCCCCTGGACCCCATTGGCTGCCTCTGCAGGGCGCTCCTAGAGGCCTCCTGCCTGGAGGAGGAGACACTGGCCCTCTACCCAGGTACCCCACCCCCTCGATCGCGCCCCCCGGCCCTTCCAGCCTAGACGGTGGCGCCAGCCTCTTCCGCAGGCCACCCCTAGGCTGGGGTGCAGCAGGCCGGCCTTCCTCAGCGCGGGTCCCGTCTCCCCCAGACCCAGGCTCCGAGAAGCGGAAGGTGGCCTACCAGCACGTGCCCGTGCCCGGGAGCCCCGGGGAGTCGTACCTGGCGCTGGCGCTGGAGGTGGCCCTGCTGGGGCTGGGGCAGCAGCGGGCCCTGCCCGAGGGGCTGTACGCCCAGGACAAGGTGGTGCGCAACGAGGAGCAGCTGCTCGCCCTCCTGGACCAAGTGGACTTGGACGAGAGGCTGGTGCAGGTGCTGCGCAAGCAGGCGGGGCTGCTGCTGGAGGGTGAGTGCCCCGCCTCTCCCGGCCCCCTTCCCGACCAATCAGGCCTTAGCAGGTCGGCAGTTGCTAGGCAGCTGTGGGGCTGCGACTCGGGAGGCCCCGCCCCTGCCTGCCTTGCAGCCAATGACGCAAGTTGCTGGGACAGGACGGGGAGGTCACGCCCCCAGCCTCATTGGAAGCTCCACCCCCGCTCCGCCCATGGCCTCCACCTATTGGTCCTTATGCTGTGAAGCCACACCCCTAGAGAAGGGCTCTCTCCCGCTCCATCCTGGCCGCACTCCTTACTGGTCACCTTGCTCCCAGGGGCCTGGGCGGCCGCAGCTCCACCCAGCTCAGGCCCGTCTGCACCCAGGGGTGCCCGGGGGCTCTCCTTTGGGGTCCCCAGGGACCGCTCTGGTCCAGCCCAGGCTCCCCGCTTGGCCGGGGGCAGAAGCGAGCGCACAGCGGGGAGCTGAGCCCCAGGCGGTCTCTCTCGCAGGGGGTCCCTTTAGCGGCTTTGGAGAGGTGCTGCTCCGAGAGAGCGTGCCCATGCACACCTGCGCCCGCTACCTGTTCACCGCCCTGCTGTCTCCTGACCCCGAGCTGGCCTATCGCCTGGCGCTGCGAGCCATGAGGTGAGCACAGCTGGGCTGGGGGTGGAGGAGGGGACGCTGGGAGCCGGCATCAGAGCCCCACCCTGCAGCCTGGACGCACAGCCTGGGTCACGCACCACTCACCTCGGCACTCAGAGCTCCTGAGCGCGTGCCGCTGTTAAATAGAAAGATGTGCGGCTTTGTGGGAGGTTTTATTTATTTGAAAGGGTGACAGAGAGGGAGAGAGAGACAGAGAGGAGTCTTCCCTCCAGCCATTGAAGGTGTTTGTGGGGTGACCCGAGGGTGGAAACCAATCTCCCGCATTTTCTCTCTGTGTGTGTCTGCTGTTTAAGTAAAATGAAAATAAATAAAAATTTCAAAAGTATGTATGTGGCCAAAAATCGGAGGGAGCACACCTTGGGAAGGCCTTTCTGGGCTGAGAGCCCGTGCAAAGGCCCTGGGGCAGGACTGCATGGGTGCGTTTGGGGACACAGAGGGAACAGGAGGACAGCCATTGGAGGGGACTGATGGGGACAGCGGTCATCAAGCCCCTGGGGCCCTGGGTACCGGAAATGGCCATCAGAATCGTGTCCCGTCCCCTTGCTGTAAACAACACATCAGTGGACATCTCGCACATGCGGGGGGCAGGCTCAGGATGGGACAGGAGACCCCGCAGGGCTGGCTGCCCCCTGCCCAGCGCGGGCCCTGTTTCTGCTCTCTCACCCCAGGCTGCCCGTGCTGGACACGGCGTTCACAGCTGGAGAGCCTCACCCCACCCCACTGGACTCCACCGACAGCAGCCGCTTCCCCCGCTGGCTCATCCTGGGCCACCTGGAGACGCGCCAGTGCGAGCTGGCCTCCGCCATGCTCACAGCCGCCAAGGGTGAGGACGGCGGCCGGCCCGATCCCACCCTGCCCCCCTCCCCTTCCCACTTGCCCGTCCCACCCCTCTGCCCAAATTCCTTAAGCAACTTGTACAAGGCTGCTTCCAAAAGCCCAGAGTTCGTGTGTTGTTGAGTGTTGGACCGAGCAGCTCAGCCGAACTCCCACGTCGGAGTGCGTGGGTTCGAGTCCCCGCTCCTGCTAATCCAGACCCCTGGAGGCAGCAGGTGCTGGCTCAACATGGCTCCTCGTGGCTCCCTGCGACCCATGTGGGAGACCCGAATGGAGCTCCTGGCTCCTGGCTCCACCCTGGCCCACAGCAGGCATTTGGGCAATGAACCAGTGCACGGGAGCATGTTCTCGCTCTTGCTCTCAAATGCAAGACGAAACAAAAGGAGCGATTAAGTTTGTTTTGGTGCATGTATATATACATATAGAAGTCCATGCACACTTTGTCGTACTATGCAGAGACTAAAGCAGGTGCCCATTTAAGCAAAGCCCTGAAGGTGAGGAGCCAGGAGCTCAGAGAGCTGCCGGGGTTGTACCCATTTCACAGATGGGGCGGCCAAGGCCCCGAGAGAGGACGTGACTAGCTCAGGGCCCGCAGCTGGTGCATGGCAGAGCAGGGATTTGAACCCCCGGCATTCCGCGTCTTAGATCAGTGCCCTCGAGCAGAGCGGGGCAGAGGAGAGAATGGGAGATTAGGAGTGCCTCTCCCGCGGCGCCCCTGCCACTGCGTGGACGAGCCATTGGAACCGGTCACGTGGCCGCAGGGGAGGGTGCGCCGGCCCTGATCGTGTACCCCTCCGGCCCTGCCTCCGCCCAGGAGACCCCAAGTGGCTGCACGCGGTGCTGGGCTCCATCCAGCAGAACATCCACTCCCCAGCGCTGCTTTTCAAGCTGGCGCAGGACGCCTGCAAGACGGCCACGCCGGCCAGCGCACCGCCGGACGCCACGCTGCTGGGCATCGCCCTGGAGCTCGGCCTTCAGGTGAGGCCAGGGTGGGCGGGGAGGAGGCGTGGCCTGGGGGCGGGGCCTGAGTGGAGAGGCCGCCCCTAGGGGCGTGGCCCGGCTTGTAAGCCAGTGATTGGGCCACAAGAGGGAGCAGAGCCTGGGGGGTGGGCCCTGGGGCTTGTCTGCTATTGGTTAAGGACCCTGGGTGGGTGGGGCTGAAGCCAAGGATGGGCAGAACCTGCCAATCAGAAGCTTTTGTGGGGGCGGGACCTGAAGGGGGAAAAAACCACCCCCACCCCTGCTCTCGAGGGGGCGGGGCTAATGCTGAGGAACAGGGCGGGGGCTGGGCAGGCCTGTGGGTGAAGGGTCAACCGCAGGGGAGTCAGCCCTGGACAACCTCCTGGGGCAGGAACGGGACAAAGGATGGAGCTTCAGAGACGAGACTCAGTAGTGCGGGGATCTCAGGAGGCAGGACCTGGGTTAGGACCCCGAGGAGGGGCAGCCGTGGGAGGTGTCCCCTCGCGGAGCTTCAGAGGCTCCGGGGGTGGGCGACAAACCATCTGCTGGAGCGAGGCTTGGAACTTTCCAGAGAGGGCATGGGTCGGCTGATTCCCTGCGATATATCCCTAGGACCCCCACCCCACCCCCAGGAAGCACCTACCCCCTCGTGCAGTTGAATTCACACAATAACGCTGTAAGGTAGAGTTAGAGAGAGGGAGAGACAGAGAGATAGAGAGAGATCTTCCATCCGCTGGTTCACTCCCCAGCTGGTCACAATAGCCGGGGACTGGGCCAGGTTGAACCCAGGAGCCAGAAGCTCCATCTGGGTCTCCCATGTGGGTGCAGGGGTCCAAGCACTTGAGCCGTCACCTGCTGCCTCCCAGGTGCGCATCAGCAGGGAGCTGGGATTGGGAGCAGAGACGGGACTAGAACTTCCGGCACTCTGATCTGCGATTCGGGTATCCCAAACAGTGGCTACACCAGACCCATTCCATTTTACAGATAGGCAAACTGAGGTTGCTTATCTAGGGCCATTGGAACAGCCTCAGTTCTCCTCCCCCTCAACCCCTGTCCCTGGGGTCCACAGACCAGCCCAAGGCTCTGGTGCCACCCCCGCCCCGCCCCGTGTGCCCTTTTTCTCCCCTCTGCTGGCCCCAGGTTATGCGAATGACCTTGAACACGATGACGTGGCGGCGGAGGGAGATGGTACGCTGGCTCGTGAGCTGTGCCACTGAGATCGGTGAGCGCTCCCCAAGGGCCCCCCACCACCTGTCCCCCTGGTGCGGTAGTTAGAAGTAGTTAGCAGAAATGTGCTCTGGGCTGGCCTGGGAGGACATTCCCTTCTGGGGCCCGCCCCGGTGCGCCCCGGTGACCTGCCAAGTTCAAGTCCTGGGCGTAGATTCCCCAGACAGGTGGACTGGAGGTTTGCGCAGGGGCGGAAGTTAGCCGCAGGCGGTGATGGTGGTGATGGGTGGGTAGGGGGGTGTTTAGCCGTGTCCGGGTCCACCCCAGCCTCTCTCTCTTCCCTCCCCGCCGCCACCACACCCCCCACCAGGCCCCCAGGCCCTGATGAACATCATGCAGAACTGGTATACCCTCTTCACGCCTGTGGAGGCGGCCACCATCGTGGCGGTGACGGGCACCACGCACGCCACGCTGCTGCGTCTGCAGCTGGACACGGCGCAGCGGGAGGAGCTGTGGGCGTGCGCGCGCACCCTGGCCCTGCAGTGCGCCATGAAAGACCCCCAGAACTGCGCACTGCCGGCCCTGACCCTGTGCGAGAAGAACCGGGCGGCCTTCGAGGCTGCCTACCAGATCGTGCTGGACGCGGCTGCCGGTGGCCTGGGCCACGCTCACCTCTTCACCGTGGCGCGCTATATGGAGCACCGAGGCCTGCCGCTGCGGGCCTACAAGTTGGCCACGCTGGCGCTGGCTCAGCTCAGCATCGCCTTCAACCAGGACAGCCACCCGGCCGGCAACGACGTGCTCTGGGCCTGTTCCCTGAGCCACTCCCTGGGCCGGCACGAGCTGTCCGCCCTGGTTCCGTTGCTCATCCGCAGCATCCAGTGCGCGCCGATGCTCTCTGATATCTTGCGGCGCTGGACGCTGTCGGCGCCGGGCCTCGGCCCGCTGGGGGCCCGGCGTGCCGCCAAGCCGCTGGGCGCCGATCGGGCCCCGCTCTGTCAGCTGCTGGACGCCGCGGTGGCCGCCTATATCACCACCAGCCACTCGCGCCTCACGCACATCAGCCCGCGGCACTACGGCGACTTCATCGAGTTCCTGGGCAAGGCACGCGAGACCTTCCTGCTGGCACCCGACGGGCACCTGCAGTTCACCCAGTTCCTGGAGAACCTCAAACAGACCTACAAGGGCAAGAAAAAACTCATGCTTTTGGTGCGGGAACGTTTCGGCTGATGCAGGACGGGGACCGGAAGGGACATCGGGGTTGCGGGACGGGTAGGGGGTGGGGTATCTCGGGGATCCTCCCCCTGCCCCCCCTACCTGCGCACAGCAGGCCCCTCGACTCTCTGACACCTGCTGGTGGTGCCTGCCCGCGGGGGCCCCTGTGGGCCTCACAACACTGGAGACCCCAAGGGGACGTCTCGGTATGAGGTCAGGGTAGGAGCCCAGCGAGGAATGGCAGGCGGCAGCAGGTGCACCCCTCCACCAGCGTGCCAGGCTTCGGGAAGAAAGCCATACCGCTGCCTTGGAGGCCCAGGAAGGGGTGTGTGTGTGCGTGCGTGCTTGGGGAGCTGGTGTGAGGCACCCTGAAAACAGGCAGCCCCCCCTGGGGGCCTCAAGTCAAGGCAGCCGACCTTACCCGAGCCCCGCGCTGGTATCGTATTAGGGTATCTACATCCCCCAAACCCCACCTCCCATCCACTGCTCAGGGGCCCCCTTCTGACACCCCGCGCCCCCTCCTAGGCTGCCCAGCCTGGACCAATGTCTCACTGCCCCACCACTATCCCACTGAAGGATTTGTAGGGGCCTCAGGCCTCGGCCACATACCTCACCCCCATAGCCTCCCATCCAGCCAAGGGTTCCATTCCCTCGGACACCAGAGTGGGCTTGGGGGGGACCTCATGGTGCCCCCGTCCCCCACCTGCTCATCACTGGACACACAACTCAGGAACCACAATGCCCTCCCCAAGCTGGTGACCACGGATCGGGCACAGGAGAGCCAGGGACCCCCCCACCCCCAGCCTGGAAAGGGGGGTGTATCATCCGGTGCTGTGCCCGTGCCTCCCCGCCACCTCCGCTGGCTTCTCCCTTCTTGTATATTAAGGAAAAAAGATCACCGGCATTTTTGTAACTTTTTTCTATTTATTGAACAGTATATTGTATTTCCTGGTTTCCCTCTTATTTTTTTTAAAGATTGAAAACAATTTTTTTTCAACTTTGGTTTTTGACACTTCTGCGCCTTCCCCTCCCCCCCCACCTGCCCCCAGGGTGGGGGTGGGCAGCCGCTGCCCCCTTTGCTCCTTCAAGGACAGCAACAAAAAATTTCTGGCCATAGCTTCAGCGAGGGTTGCGCCAGCGGAGCGGCTGCGGGTCTCAGCCTTACAGGCATAGTCCGGCTGTGGGGGGAATTCCGCCCATTTCGCAGGCTCCAAAGTTTTACTAAGGACAGGCAGAACACCCCCAGAAAGCACTTATGGGAGAGGGTGCCCTGGCTCCAGACACCTGCTACTGGGGCTACTGGTCGCCCCCAGTAGCAAGGGAGCCCGGGAGGCCGTGCCAGGTGCTGGGTGGGGCCGGGCAGGGACACCGCCCCGCGCACTGGCGGGAATCCCGGGCCGAAACCGGACCTCAGGAGCGGGGCTGGCTGGGTGTGTGGTCTCGCGGGGGTGGGGCCGGGACTGATGAAGCTCAAGACACTAGGGGAACAGCGAAGACCCTCGGTTGTCCTCCGTGTCTGGCTCCCCTCGGCGCCTTCCTGTCCCTGGAGGCCGACGGACAGACTTGTGTGCGGTCCGCGGCCCCTCGCTGCAGTGCCGCGCGGCCGGGGGCGGGGCTCCGGCGGCGCTGGGCCCCGCGATTGGCTTGTGGCGACGCCCTCCGCACCAGCGGGCCAATCGGAAGCGTTCCTGCCCCGCCCCGCGCGTTCCCGCAGGTTAGGTTTGAGCCGGCCGATTCCAGTCCCGCGAGGGCGCGCACGCTCCTGAAAGCCACCTAGGGGGTCTGGGGGCTCTGGGGGCTGTGAGCCCGGGCTCCCCTCCCACGTCTTCCCCTAAATAGCTTCGAACCTGAGACACCACTTTCAGTCACCTGCAGGGGCGCCGGGCGGGTCCCACCCAGTCACCCGCAAATTGTCCCCCGACTGGCGCCTGGGGTTCCCCCACCAGCGCTGTCAGGTACCAGGCACCCTACTTCCCCGCAAACCTGAGTTATACCATAGATCTCAGTAACCCCTCCCCAACCCCCCCCAAAAATGTCACCAGGATCGCTACCTCCAAGTGTCACCTCTCGCGCCCAGCCCCGTCCACCACCCCCATCAGGGCCTGGTCCCACCGCCTGGATCAGGGTGTCACCCTACAACCAGGACACCCTCCCGGCTGGGCTGTGTGACCAAGCGGCCACCTGCCCCAGAGCCAAGGGGACAGAACAGGGAGTCGAAGGTGACAGAATCGTAGGACACCAGACCTCTGGGAGCACAGTTGAAGCTACATTTATTTCACTGGACAGCAGTCGTGACAAACTCCGCCCCTCCCACCACCTCATTCCTCCTCACCCCCATCCACCCTATACTCCCGCAGGCCCTGGGATAAAGATGACATCCGGTGGCCCCGATGATGGCTAGAGGGCTTCCTTCTCACTCCAAAGGCCCCACCACCACCACCACCGCTGAACCAGTGGACAGAATCCCAGCTGTTCCCACCCCTAAAAGCCCAGAGGGGCTCAAGTTCCAGGCCACCTGTGACCTCCCTGGGCCCCCCACCCGGGGCAGGTGTCTTTGCCCCTCGCCACGCCCCCCTTCCAGGACCGGGGGGAGGGGGGCAGGCAGGATCAGTCTGATGGAGGCGTGGGCGTGATGGAGCGCTCAGTCCCAGACGCGCAGCCAGGTGAAGGCAGGGGCCGCCGGCGTCCAAGCGGGCTCGACTCCTGTTCCTGCTGAACTGAGCCAGTGTCCAGGACATCAACTGTGTTTCAGCTCAGTAGGTACGGGAGGCGGAGCCCAGGGCAGCGATGGGCAGGCAGGCGGAGGTAGGGGCCAGAGGGGCGGAACTTAGCCACTGTGAACACGACTTGGGGGGGACACTGTTCACAAGCAGCTAAGCCCTGCTCCTCGGGCCGGACCGGGCGGTGCTGTCCTGCGGTGGCAGCGGCGGCGGCAGCAGGGCACAGGGTCGGTTGGAATTCCCTGGCAATGTGATTTGTGACTTACAGCAAATCCCATCCCCAGGAACCCCAACCGGCCGTGGCACAAGGGACCGGGGGGGTGTGAGGGGGGACGGGGCGAAGAGGACCACCGGCTCGCACCTGGAGAGCAGAGAAAAGACAGAAGGCTTGAAGTAGCTGACCGGGATGTGGCGATGACTCCGTCCGTCCAGAGGGGGGCGCTCCTTGGCCTGCAGGCAGGGGAGCCCACACTACGCAACAAGGGGCACCCCAGCCCCGCCGCTGCCGCCCCCACCAAGAGGCGCAGTCTGCAGGACCACCCAGAGCCAGCCTCCTACCCCAATCCCGCAATCCCGAGCCCCACCCGGCCCCGCCACTCCCTGCTCTGGCCAGGCCAAATGGGGCCATAGTGAGAGGAAGCTGAGGGGGGGTGCGGGCAGCCGAGTGAGGAAGTGAGCTCACCCCAGCTGGCGCCACTTCCTGAAAGCCAGAGAGCAGGAGGAAACCACCCCCCCCCCGCCGCCGCCGCCGCCTGCCCGGGGCCCTGTCTCCTCCGTGGCTCAGGTCTCAGCCTCAACCCATGGGGGTAGATGCCAGCAGCCAGCACACACACACACATTCCAGTTCCCCTGCCTCTGGGCATCCCAGAACACACAGGCCCTGCAGTCCCAAAGACACAGACAGGCCTCCACCCCATGAGCCTCGAGCCAGATCCACGGCCGCACTCTGCCCAAGCCTCAGTCTTCCCATCTGTGGGATGGAGCCAGGAGCCCCCACCGTGTACTGCATAGCATGGTGAGATTTGCCCCCAGCGAGCACCTGGCACGAGGCACGCTGCAGAATGTTCCAGAAAGCGCGGGCCCCTTTGTTGGCATGTTGCCATGGACATCCATGGGCAAGCAGGGTGTTCCCCCAGATTCCAGACTCAGCCAATGGGGTAGCGAGGGCTCGCGGAGACGGCAAGGGTCACTGACCCTCGCTGGAGCTTAGGCCAATAGGCCAAGAGCCCAAGGGCTAGGGCACCCCAGTCCCGAGCCCGTCCCTTGGCTGCTCTGTGACTTCCCTCTCAAGGTCCCCCCCAAATTCCCCCATTGCACCCATAGGCGCGCTGAGCACACCCTGAGTGATACGGGCACTCAGGACGCGGACAGCTGGCCCCTCTGCCAGGCAGAAACGGGCCGCGCGAAGCCAACAAGCACACCCAGGCTCGGAGGACCCCGGCACCCGTCCACCGGGAGCCAAACCCGCAGCCAGCGCGGGCGCATGCGCACTCAGACCCGCACTGGCCACCCTGTTCCTTGCCACGCCCCGGGCCTAGCCCTGCCCGCTTCGGGTCTGAGGGTGCCCATAGGGGAGGAAAGGGGGGCAAGCAGGCCCCCACAGGCGGCCAGCCTCCCTCCCACCCCCACCCCTCCGTGGGCCGCCTCCGGAAGTGACACAGCACAATCTCGTCCCAGGGACGAGAAAGGAAAGGGCAGCCATTTGGCTAGGGCCCTTTCCTGTGGGGTTTCCCCTGAACGGAGCCCAGGGCCTCCGCCAAGGCCACTCCCCATTCCCCGCAGGCGCAGAAGAGATGGGGGGGGCTCGCGTGGAGCGGGGGTGGCACTGCCACGCAGGTGCCCAGGAGCCGGGGGAGGGAACCAAGCCCCCTGCCTCCTGTAGTGGCTTTCAAGTTCCTGGGGGCGATGGTGTCCAAAGACGGAGAGGTGGGGTGGGGCCGGGCCCCTGGGTGCTTGGAGGTGGGGGGGAGGCTGAGCGCCCCCTGGGGTCCCCCAGGCCGCACACACCGGGACACCGAGCCAGCTATGTGGGTATCAGGACGCAGGCCCGCCAGTCTGTGCCAAGCCAGACGGACAGGACAGGCCCAGCCCCACACTGCCCCAACAATGAATCAAGGGCAAGCTTCGCCGCCGCCCCCAAGCCTGGTCCCCAAATACTTTCCACCCTCACAGAAGCAGCCGGGATCGGAAAATACCAAGGGCTTCAGGCCCCGCCCTGCCCGCCCCGCTGCCGCCCCCCGCCCTCCCCACCCTGTCACTAACGCTTTGCCTAATGCGCCCAGACTTTAAGCAGAGGCTCCGCGCGCCTGGGCCCCGAGCCAGCCAGCCTCCGACCTGAGCTGCCCAGCCGGGCCCAGCCTGCGCCGCCGCCGCCACCGCCGCCTGACCACCGGACCCCCCCACCCCCACCCCCACGCGGCTGCCACCACGACCAGGCGCCCGCCCCCCGCCCCGGCCAGACGTTGCGCCCCTCCCCGCCCCTGCCCACCCGGGGGCATGCCACCCTGCCCCCGAAGAAACACCTTCTCAAGTGGGTGGGCCCCAGTGCCCACCCCGGGGCTGGGGCGGGGGAGGGGCGAGCCAGGAAGGGCTGAGGACGGGAGGGTGAATCACTTGTTATAAATAGGGAAACCAGGAGTCACATCCCAGGCCCCTCCTTGGGCTTTTTCATTTTTCCCAAAGCAATCCCAGAATTCCCAGGGGGGTGCCCTAATGTCCACGGGGGTCTCCCCCTGCCCCCCATCCCGATTCCATCCCAGCCACCTCTGCTTGCTCCGCCCAGTCCCCAGCTTAGACTGGATTTGGGAGGAGAGGGGACCCCCTGGCTTCGAGAGCAGCCTCCTCTCTCCAACACCCCGACAGTTCTCACGGCCAAGGCTTTGTCCCCGAGGACAGCCTCAGTTGAGTGAGTGACACCAGCCAGGCCACAAGGCTTGCTTGGCATCGACCCCTCACCACCAAGGACACTGTCCCCACCTCCCCCCACCCCCCTGGCCGCCACCGCCGCTGCTTCCTGGACCACCCAGCCCTGCTGTGCCGAGGGCCACCACGCGGTGACCACACCCAGGGTGGCGCCAGCTCCGGCACCCTCAGGCGAGGCGCCGAGGAGCGCAGTGTGACTCAGCCGTGCCCAGCATGGCGGCAGCCTTCTGTGCCCAGGGAGTTCTCACACACCCACGCCCACTCCCTTTCCAAGCCCGGGCCACCGCCACCCCGCCCCCAGCCTGCTCCAGACACGCCGCGCATTCACCTGGGACAGCCAGTCGGCCGATGGGCTGCAGGTAGTGCCCAGAAGGGAGTCGCAAGCTCCCTTCCGTGTCCCAGCGCGCCCCATTCACAGATGGACAAGTTGAGGCCCAGAGAGCCAGTTTAAAGCAAAGCCAATTTTGACCTTGGCCTTAAAAAAAAAAAAAAAAAGCCTTAAGAAGCATCCAAGTACCACCTGTGTGCCAGGTACCAGGTCATCCCAGTGGCAACCTGACCCGCAGTGGGGTCCTGCCGGGAACCAGTCTCCATGTCCACCAGGTGGGCACAGCCCAGGGGGGCCCCTGGAAGACTCCTGGGGCGTCCGCTTCCGCTTGTCTTTCCCCTCCAGCAAAAGCGAGAATCTGGGAGACTCAGAGGCCGGGCCAGCACAGACAGGCCCGACAACCCCCCCTCTCGGGGGACACGCCCTGTCACGCATGTGCTCCCAGTGCCAGCCTCAAGGCTCGGCCGGCAACTATTTTAGGGGCCCCAGCACGGGCAGGCTGGGGTCTCGAGGGAGCTCTCGGGGGATATCCTGAAAGGGATCAAGGGTTACCCCCACCCCCTGACACACACACACCAAACCCTGGAGGCCAGGATGGAGCTGGACCAGACCCCAAGGCCTGTGCCTGTCCGGCACAGCAGCGCGATGGCGGCGGCGTGTGAACACATGTACCCAGGCCGGCCCGGCAGGGTGCGGGGGGGGGGGGGGCAGCACAGGATGTGTCCCATGTCACCTCGCCTTAAAGCCGGGCACCTGTTGGCACTGTGCTCCAGCTCGGGCTGCCAGAGGACACTCCTGGTGCCAAGGGGGAGCCCCCCGCCTCACCTCCCTACATCACAACCACCGTGCACACACCCGCAGCAGCTGCCTGGGGCTGGGGAGGAAGATGGGGTGCAGGTGACAGCCCATCAAATGCCAGCCAGGCATGGAGGAGGTTGCTGGGATGGGGTCCCACAGGGCTGTGAGCTTTGGTGCTGGCTGGAGCTGAGAGAGGGGGTGCCCAGGTCCTTGCGCCCTACCTCTGCAGCCCAACAGCAGGGGGACCCCATGAGGCACAGGGCTGGGCCCTCAGCCCTCCAGAAACCCACCCTGCCCCCCAAACCCGGCCAGCCTTGAAGAAGCTCTCCTACCCTCCCCAGCTCCAGGCTGGGTTGGGCCCACTGGGTGCCGCGGGCGGCCGGGACAAGTTAAGAACTTGCATCCCACTCTTGCTCTTATCCCAAAATCTCGGGGTGAGCCCCCCCTTCCCACCCCAGTCATTCTTCCCGTCTTCAGATCAGTCAAGGTGCCTGCACCCAATTCAGCATCACACACACACACACACACACACACACACACACACACCAGCTCCCAAGTTCATGTTCAATCCCAAGGGCGGCAGGGAGGGTGGTTAGGAAAGGGACACGCGCCTTCCCACTCCAGCCACCCGGACCTGGCCCGGCCGCCTCCTCCGGAGACGCTGTCTGGGTCTCCCAGGGAGGGGTCTACTTGGGTGACAGTGGGCGGGATGGGGGCCACACTCGCGGAACGGCACCGCCCCCCCACCCCCAGGGAGGGAACAGGGCCCGGGCCGCCCTCCTCTTGCTCCGTAGGGGGCGCCTCGGGGCTCTGCGCCGCCGCCGCCGCTGTTGCCGCCGCCGCCGCTGTTGCCGCCGCCGCCGCCAGGCGCACCGTGCCCGCCCCGAGCGGCGGGCAGCGCCCCCTCCTCGCCCAGGAGCAAGAGAATCCCCCCACCCCACTCGCGGCCGCCGCGCACCCCGCTCCGCCCGCCGGCCGGGCGCGGGAAAGTTGGTGCGGCCGTGGCCCCCGCGCCCTCGCTCCCCCCGGGGCCCGCCTGGACTTACCCCGGGCGCACTCTCCGGGGCCCCGGCGCTCGGCCGCCGCCCCGGGCCGGTCCCAGGCGCAGGCGGAGCAGGGCCCGAGTCTGGGCCCGGGGTTGGGTGGGTGCAGGGGGAGTGCCCGCGCTCCGCCCCACGCACTGGCCGGCCCGCCGCGGGCCCCGAGCGCTTTTAAAACCTCCCCGGCCTCTGCTCCCCGCCCCAGGCCGGGCAGGGGCGGGCGCGGGGCGGGGCGGGCGCCGCCGTCAAGCGCCCCCGGAGCCGGGCCCGCCCCCAACCTCGTCACTCGGGTCCCCCAACTCCGTGCACCCCGTGCCCCCACCGCTGGTCCCAAACCGGCCGGGACCCTCAGCTCTGGGTCTTGAACTTGAGCCCCAGCCCTGGCGAAGCGAGCGAAGCCACTGGCTGCGGTGTGAGAGTGGCTGGATGGGGGTCCCAGCGACCCCCTACCTCCCACTTCTGGAGCCACTCAGCCTATATACTATGGCCCTCCTCCGAACCGGCAAAATTGGGAGATGGGGTCCGGGTGGAGCGTCAGACCCAGGATCCAGCTCCCTGGAGACCCCTCCTGGGGAGGGGGGGTCCCAGCTCCAGCCTCCTAACTCTGTCTCCTCACTTCCTGCATTTCCACAGCGCCTTCTCTGGCCCTAGGAAGTCCCTCTTGTTATCCCACTCAACCTTCTCCTGCTGCCTTCCACAAAAACTTTCTGAGTCCAGGCCCAGGAGGGTCCCTGGGTCTGGTCCCCTCCCCACCACGGGACTCTGGGTACCCTGTCTTTCCACACCCACCCAGACAGCTCCCAGGGAGACAGGCTTCCTCCTCCGTGTGTGTGTGTGTGTGTGTGTGTGTGTGTGTGTCTGTGTGTGTGTGTCTCCCTCCTCATCCTCGGGGGAACACGGCAACATTGTTCCTCTCAGAAGGGCCCTGCCTTGGCGCCTGGCCCTGTGCCCAGTGGGAGGCCAGGGACAAAACTCCACAAAGGGGCGGGCTGGTTGACCCCTGGGGCTCCCAGCTCCTGGGCAGGAAGAGGGGAACTTCTGGCCCTGCACCCCTGGGGAGGGGGTTACCCAGTAGCACGCCCAGGTAGGGGGCTGGAGCCACTGGCTGGACACCCGAGACCCGGTGGGGCTGGGGAGAGAGGAGGGAGGCGGAAGCCACACGCCCACTCCCCGACATGGGGCCTACCTAGCCCTGGGTGGGGTGGGGGGACTCCCGGGTCTTGCCCTTCCTCCCAAGGGGCAGGCTGCAGGAACTGGCAGGTTCAGACAGGAGGGGGCAGAGCTGCCCGCCCGCGGGGCCCTGGAGGAAGATTTGGGGTGGCACAGAATTCCCCAACAACTCAGGGCGGGGCCCGGGGAGGCAGGAGCCCCTGCCACACGGCCTCCTGAGCCGCTCCCAAGAGTTTCCCTGGGGAGCGGGGGTTGGGAGTGCAGCGTCCCCATGCTGGTAACCAGAGGAGCACATACACTGGCTCGCCACTGTCCACAGATGGTCCCTGTCATGGGTGCCCGTGTATTCATTCAGTCACTGAGAGCCCCCACTGTGCGCCAGGCACTCTTTGGGGGCATCGGAGAACACGAAAAAAAAAAAAAAAGAAATCCCGGGGCTGGTGCCGTGGCATAGTGGGCAAAGCCGCCACCTACAGTGCCAGCATCCCACATGGGCGCCGGTTTAAATCCCGGCTGCTCCTCTTCCAGTCCAGCTCTCTGCTGTGGCCTGGGAAAGCAGTGGAAGATGACCCAAGTCCTTGGGCCCCTGCACCTGCATGGGAGACTCAGAAGAAGCTCCTGGCTCCTGGCTTCGGATTGGTACAGCTCCGGCCGTTGTGGCCATTTGGGGAGTGAACCAGCAGATGGAAGACCCTCTCTGTAACTCTGCCTTTCAAATAAATAATCTTTAAAAAAAAAAAATCCCTACCACTGTGACACCCCGTATCACACTGACACCTGGTCTGTGCAGGGATCCAGGTATTCGGACACATCAGGTGTGTGTTGGCTGCAACAGGCTGGGGGGGGGGCAGGAAGGAAGGGGTGGAATTCAGGGAAGGCATCTTGTGACAGCTGAACAAAAGCTTGTAGGGATAACAGAGTTCCAGGCCAGTGCAAAGGCCCTGGGGCAGGAATGTGCCTGGGAGTCATTGGAGAAACAGCCAGGAGTCCAGTTTTTCCGAGGTGGGGAGAGGGGCAGAGCTGCTGGCCAAGTGACCGCACGTGTTCATGTTCTCGGAAACTGTTGTTTTCCCATCAGCAAAGCAGCTCTGAGGAGCCCTCTGTCTGCTCAGGGTGGAGAGAAACCAGGTACACCCAGGGCCCGGGGCGGTGGGGTTGGGTCGTGACCCCTTTGAGAGGTCCAGCGGGTCTGTCCCATCCCACAGGTCAGCCCCGGGGCCCCATGGCAACCGGGCACACAGAGACATCAAACAAGGCCCGCCGAGGAAGTGTGGCGTCACTGAGGTCGGCATGGCCCCACCCCCGCCAGGCCCCGCCCCCTGGTGGGCCCCTGCCTCCCGTCGCCAAGGCGACCGGCGGTGTTATGGACCGCACAGGGATCCCACCACATCCCTAACCCCGGCCTGGCTGGCGTCACTGCCCACATCCGGCGGTGGATGGGGGGGTGGGGGAGACGGAGGGACACCGCGGTGGCCTCAGGTCCCTGCCAATAACCCTGCTGTCCAGCGGCCTGGAGCGGGGAGCTCCAGCAGCGACTTAGCCCGGCCACTTAGGGTTCACAGGGCAGACAGCGAGCGCGTGAGGATCTGGGGGTGGCGGGGACCCCTAAGCCCTCTCCCCAGCGAAGGGTGGGGTGGTGAGCCGGCCAGGAATAGCCCCCCAGAGCCCGACCAGAGCGGCGGCGAGGGGCGCGCCCCCCTGGCTGCCCTCCGGGGGCTGGCGGGAGCCGGCACGTGCAGGGTTAACGAAGTGGATATGGTGGGGTCTCCCCCTGGATCGCATCTTCCCCCGCCCGCACGTGTCCCCGGCCCCTACACACACACACACACACACACACACACACACACGAGCGCGCGCGCGCACTTTCCCGGGGATTTCGGGCCCCCAGCCCCTCTGACGTCACTGGGGGTTGCCATGACAACCGGCCGAAGTTCCCAAATAAAAATGACCGCGGGCGGGGGTTAAGTTTCCAAGGAGGCAGCCGACGGGTAAACAATGGCGGAGGCGGGCGGGGCCGGCGAGGGACCTCTCCCCACCCACCCACCCAACCCACCCACCCAACCCACCCAACTCTGTGAGCACCCGGGGGTCGCCGTCCGGGCCCCCCCAGCCCCGAGACCCCAGGACCCCTCCGGCACCCAGAGCCCACTTGGCGCGCTCTTCAGGGGAGCCACAGGGCCAGGGGGCGGGCGCCGGCGGGGGAACAAAGGGGACCCGGGGGCCGCCCCGCGCACGCCCCCCCCCCCCCCCGGCCCGCCCGCCGGCGCTCCCAGCTGCCGGCTCCCACATCTGGCGGCCGCGCGCGCTCGCTTCCTGTCGCCCCGGGCCGGCTGGAAAGGAGGCAAAAAATAACCCGCCCCTCCCCCGCCGGCGGGTGCAGACGCCGGGGGCGGGGGCCTCCCCGCCTGGAGGTGGGGGGGGCGGCTGAGGCCGAGGACGCTAGGGGGCGCCTGCTGCCTCTCTTGTGTCCAAGCCGCACGCTGTGGCCTTGTTAGGGGGAGTGGGGTGCAAGCGTGGGTCACCCAAATTAAAAAAAAAAAAGGCTCCCGGCCTCAGTTTACCAAGCTGTAAAAAGGGAGGCTATCCCTCACTTCAAAGTTCAACTTGATCAATGGCTCTTAGGGGTAATCGGTACCCGCCCCCATCCTCAGGGACCCCTGAGGCACCCCCCACCAAGCATGCTTGGCAGATAAAACAACCAACAGCCCATTGCATGTGATTTCCAGATAACGGATCTTTTTAAAATATTTGTGCAGAGAAACCGGGCTCTGCTCCGCCGGTTCACTCCCAATGACCAGGACTGGGCCAGGCACAAGTGGGGAGCTGGGAACCCCGTCCCACGTGGGTGGCAGGAACCCAATTACTCGACCCATCTGTGTTGCCCCCACCCCCCCGGGGGAGGTCTGCACTAGCAGGAAGTTGGAGTCAGGAGCCCCAAGCAAGTCCCCAACCCACGAACTCCTACGTGGATGTGGCTGCCCTAACGACCAGGACCCCCCCCCCTTATTATATATTGTGTATCCATAATCCGAAATCCTTAGCACGAGAAATGTTTCAGGTTTCAGATCTTGGAATATTGGCCTCTGCAGCATGAACCCTGTGCGTGAACGCAAGCCTCCTCGTGTGGGGTTTTCCACTGGGGAGGGGCGGGGGCCCCTAAACGTGCGCACTTGGGAGCAGCTCCCATCTGGGATCTGGGATGAGGTGAGCTCAAGCTGCAGGAGTTCTGTGTAAAATGAAGTGGTTTTTATCCGTGGGACTGGCATTGCCGCTTGGGGAACTGTATCTCCTATCGGAGCTGACTTCAGGGCCTGGCTGCCCCGTGTCCCATCCAGCTCCCTGGGAGGCAGCAGGAGACCCAGCGGCACTGGCATCCCTGGCCAAACACTTATCCCCTTCCACCTGCCTTAGCCTTTGTACCCATTCTCCAGAGAGGGACCATAAAGTCCAATCGCGTCTCTCCCTTCCTCCCCCCATCCCTCCCCAGGTCCCCACCCCAGGCGGACGGCCGCCCAGCCGCAAGGGGGTATGCACCTTGCTGGGAAGGGCTGGGGAGCCCTCCACGCTGCTCCGGTTCAGCCTTAGCTCTGCCGCTGTGCGATGCAGTTTCCCCATAGATTGGTTGAAATACACACGCAGTCATTCAGTGGTCCTCACCCAGGCAGCGGGTTGGCAGAAAGCCAGAGCCCCCTCCCCAACACCTCCCAGCTCCCCCAAATCACCCTAAGGAAAAAACGCCTCCGACCCCTTGGTTCCAACTCTGGCCCAGCTCCTCACCACCACACTCCAGAAGGCCACTGCGTCTGTCCCCGGAGCCCCCGCGCAGCGCCCACCCTGGGCAGGGGACTCGAACCCGGATCCCCGCCTGTGCAACCGGGCGGGCGGGCGGGCGGCGGCGGCCGTTGCCTGGCAACGCGCTGTTTGTTGGCGCGGGGGGCGGGGCCGGCGCCGTGACTCACCGCGGCGTGATGCGGGCGGGCACGGCGCCGGCAGCCTGGCGGGCGGCCCGGGCGGCGGCGGCGGCAGCGGCAGGGCCAGGCTGCGGGGGCGCCGGGGCCCCGAGTGGGCGCCCCTGCCCTGGGGCTGCGCGGTTCGAATCCCAAGGCACCATCTCTCCCTCCCTCTCTCTCGCTTTCTCCCTCCTCTCTGTCTCGCTCTCTCACTTTGGGGCTTGCCTCAGTTTACCCACCCGTTGCCTGGAGGCGACCCTGGCGGCGGCAGTAACCCCCTCCCTGGTGCCTAAGGCAGCTGACCTGGGGGTGGCGGGGCAGGGTGGGACCCGGTGGGCCCCTCCTCCCCGTCCGCTGCCCCAAACCTGGTTTTGGGAGAACGAGGAGGAGCCAGGTGGCAGGCCCCGCCTCCGGGGCAGGTGACCGGAAAGTAGCCGCCTTCCGCGCTCAGTCCTCCCACCCCCCCCACCTCCCCGGGCTGGGACCCGCCGCACCTGCTGTTGCGGGCTGGGGCCTGGGCCTATGAGTCAGTGCCCAGCAATGAGGCCTGAGTCACGCAGGGCGGGGTCCCCCCGCGGCCCCACCCCCCAGCCGCTCCCACAAAGGTTCTTTGAGTTTCTCACCCGCCCCCCCCACAGCCCCCAGGCCCGCAGAACCCTGGAGGCCTGTGGGGGGCTGGGGGGGAGGCTGGCTCTAGGAACAGTCAGCAGGGGGCAGCTGGGCCACCCTGGGGGCCTGGGGTGGGAGAGGGGCGTCCAGGGCCCTGGAGTCCTGGGGTCAACCTGGGGGCTTGGACCCTACTGCTTGGTTCTTTGCAAGCCCCCATCCCTTAGCTGGAGAGAGGGCTAAGTCCCATCCGCTGGTTCACCCCCTCAAATGCCCACCACAACTGGGTCTGGGCCAGACTGAAGCTCCATCCGGGTCTCCCACGGGGGTGGCGGGGGCCAGAGCACTCGGGCCGTCTTCCACTGCTTTCCCAGGATGTGCTAACCTAGCCCACACCTCATCCGGGATTTTTGAAAATGGAAATGCAGGCAAAAAAAGAAAAAGAAAAAAAGACCACGACTCACCAAATACCCAGATTCGCAGTGGAAACAAACATAAATAAATAAAGTACTTAATTAAATAAACCAGGATCCTGGAACAGGGCTGGAATTTGGAAGAAGTGACAGAAGTGAGTCACAGCAGGACAGGCTGGGAGTCGCCCGAGGTCGATCTTGTCGCGGGGGGGGGGGGGCAGCGCTGGGGCATAGCGGGTTAAGCCCCAGCTTGCAGGGCCGGCATCCCATGTGAGCGCCGGTTCGAGTCCTGGCTGCTCCACTTTTAAAGATTTATTTATTTGAAAAGCAGAGAGAGAGAGAGAGAGAGACAGACAGACAGACAGAGGAGTCTTCCATCCGCTGGTTCACTCCCCAGATGGCCGCAACAGCCAGAGCTGGGCCGATCCGAAGCCAGGAGCCAGGAGCTTCCTCCTGGTCTTCCATGCGGGTACAGGGACTTTCTTCCAAAAATAAACAAACAAAAAACTCTCTGAAGCCTTGCCTTAGTTCAGTCTGAACTCCTCACCAGCTGGCAAAGCCCCGTATGACCTCACCTCCTCTGAGAAGTCTCCCCTGCTTTCCACCACCTTCCTCCAAGTACCTCTCTCACGTCCCCTGCTCTCTGCACTGGACACTGCCTGGTCGCCCAGTAGCAACACGACTGTCCCCCTACCAGCAGGCCACGCCTGGGGACCGTCTCCACCGTGAGCAGCAGGTGTGCCCAAGGACCTGGTCTACACTGCAGGGTAGAAAGTGCTGACACTGGAGACCCCAACGTGTGTGCACAGGAGACAGCAAAGACCTGGAAGACGTGAACCAGGGTGCCGTGTGGCTGTGCAAAGGCCTTGTGGCTGGACACGCCTGGAGAGAGAGGGAACTGAGGGCAGGGCGGGGACTGGCAGAGGGTGCAGGCTCCGGGGAGGGCTTTAGCTTCTGCTCCCAGCAAGGTGGGAGCCACACGAGGCTCTAGGCAGAGGTGGGACCGGGCTGGGAGTGGGTGCCCACAAGCGCCCTCTGCCGGCCCTGGGCGGAGGGGAGGGGACGGACCGTGGGAGTTGACCAGAGCAGGGAAATCATGGCTGGATCTGGGCGAAGATGAAGGGTGCTGGACGCGCGTGGGAGCCCAGGAGGCGGCGGGATTCTGGGAGGAACAGTCACGGAGGTCGTTAATGGGTTGCTGAGAGCTGAGAGCCCGGGGTCCCCCACAGCCGGGTGCACACAAAGGGACCCCTTATCCTGTGCCTCCCTGCAGCTCCTCTGGGGGCTCTGGTTGGATGACGAGTTGAGAGGCGCCCCCGCCCACATCTGGGTCCCCAGGAGACCCTTTGAGGAGGTGGCCAGGGGCGGTGGGGGGAGTCTCCTGGGGCGGGGGGTGCAGGAAGAGCCTTTGCTGAGTCATAGCCCAGAGATGCCCGCGTGAGTCAGCACTGGCAGGACCCCAGGAACGGGGAATGGCGGTGGGCAGGAGGGCAGTCCCCACGCCCCAGGAACCAGGCGCCGCGGGACAATCGTGGTGGGGTGGTTCAGGGGCGGAGGAGCCGGGGCGATGCCCAAGCATCCTCTCTCTCGTTCTGACCCAGTTCAGGAAGGCAGAAGTTGCCTGCCAGGCCCGGAGAAGGCATTGCAGCAAGAAGGGCGGGAGCTAGATCCTCACAGGGACGCGGAGCAGCTTCCTCGTGGGGCCTCTGCGTTCGGCCAGCGGAGGTTCCAGCCTACCTAGGGGCTTGTGCAGGCGGACAGAATCTGAGCCCGGGCCTGCGAGCCGGGTGGGGGCGCCGCCGGAGCAGGGCTGCGACGGGCTCTGGAGTCTGCTGCCCCCTGCTGGTGGCGGCGCGGAAAGACTTGGTGAAGAAGTCAAGGCTTGGACTCTCTCTGGGCGTTTGAGGGGGAGGGGGGACCAGAAAAGGAGGGTCCCGTGGAAGATGCTCCTACCTGCAGCCCCCTCCCCATATAGAATCATTGCTCCCTCAAACAGCAGCCCTGGCGTGCAGGAGGTGAGACTTGTATGTGCTCGTGACGGGTGACTGACTGACTGAATGAATTCAGCCCTCTCCCATCTCATTGGCTCACATCCCCTCCCGCCCATGGCCCCCCAAATAAACCTGTGCTTGGTACAGAGCAGGGCTCCGCTTCCTGGAGGTGGTGTGGGGGGCACAGAAATACAGAGAACGAGTTATGGGGTCAGCTCAGCCCTGGCTCATGCAGGCTAACAGGACTTCTGTCCATCTGTCCACCTGCCGTGGCCGAGGCCGTGGCCGGGAACTGCCTGTGTCCTGGGGAGGGGTCATATCCCTGTGACTTAGTCACTTGTGTGCTGTTGGGGGGGTTGGCGTGCGTCTCGGGGAGCTCACGGGAGCCCCACGCGGTGGTCAGGTTCAATGCCTGCCTCTTGGATGTGTGTACGTGTCGGCGCCACCTGGCCACCCCAGATACACCCGCGCCTGTGTGTGCGTGTGTGGGCTCCACGGGGTCTCCTGTGCTTCTGGGGAGTAGGGTGGGGTCGGGGTGGCGGGTGCTCCTGCCCTTGGCACCTGGTGTGTCTGCCACCTCCCAGGGTGTGTGTGTGGGGGGAGGTCTGTCTCCCTGGGCGCTGAGCCCGAAGCCACACACCTGGTGTGTTTGTGCAGGAGCTGTATCCTGGGTCCCTGCCTGCCAATCTCCCTGCGTCCCCTCGGGTCCCTGGCTGTGCTGTGGCTGTGCACGCGTCTGGGGACTTCCGGGTGTCCCTCTCCATGCAGCCTCGTCGCTGGACAAGCCCCTCCCCAAGCCCCGTGGGTGTGCGGCCCCCTGCACTCTGCTTCCCCCTCGGTCCGCGCTCCTTGAAAGTCGGCGTGCGCTCGGGTCCCTGCGGGTGCCCGCCCGCGCACCCGTGTGCCCCCGCCACCCCGGGGAGCCGCGTCCCGGCTTCTCCCCTCGTACCCCCACCCCCACGCCCACCCCACGGCGTGCGTCCCCCGGGTGCGCCCGGCCCAAAGGCCGCCGGGCGCTCACGGCCACGGCTGAACCCCACCGCCCCGCGCGGTGCGGGGCGGAGGGAGGGGGCGGCGGCGGGGAGCGCGGGCGCGTCACCGAGACAGACAGGCGGGCGGGCGGGCGGCGGCGGCCGCGGGTTCGAGCCGGCGCCGGAGCCCCCCGCGGCCCCCTCCTCCCCAACCCCCCAGCCCGGCCCCCGGAGCCGCCGCCGCCGCCGCCGCAATGCAATTTCCCGTGCAGGCGCCTCGGCTCCGGGGGGCCTTTCCGGGCGGGTTTTGGAAAGAAGAGGGGGCCCCAACGGCGGCAGCCCCCAACGAGGTGAGCGCGCGGGCGCCGGGCGGGCCGGGGGCGCGGCGGGGCGGGACGCGGCGGCGGCCCCCGCGCCGCACCTGCTCGCGGCCCGCGGGGGCGCCCCGGCCTCTGCGGGCCGGGCCCTCCATTGTTGCTGCGGCTGGCGAAGGGGGCGGGGAGGCCCCGGCGGCAGCTCCGCCGCCCTCGCCTTCCCCGCCCCGGGAAAGGGGGCGCCGCGGGCGCCAGACCCACAACCCCAGGGGGCCGCCTGCTGGGGCGGGCGGGGCCGGCGATGCGTGGTGGGCGGGCGGCGGCCAGCTTTGTTCTTGGGGGCGCGAGCGGACGCGGCCCTCGGAGGCCGAGGTCGGGCGGGCTCCTCCGGCCAAGTTCACGGGCGCGCGGGCCTGCGCGGGCCCTGGCGGAGGGCCGATCCCGGCGGGGGCATTCTTCCCTCACCCCACCCCACCCCAGCTCCGCCATGGGCTGGGGGCTGCCGCGGCGCCCACCCGCCGGCCTGTCCCGGGCAGCCGGTGTTTGCAGGGCGTGGCCTGGGGCCGAGGTTTGAGAACTCTCCCTCCAAAACTGGCCATGAAAAGGGGAAAGAATGGCCCCGATTCGTAGGGCTACGGGAGCCCGTTTAAAGCGACAGAGCGCTTTGCCCAGGGACCCGGCTGTGCAGGGCAGAGTCGGGGGTGGGGGTGGGGGGGGCGGGAGACGGAGAAGACCCCTCATTGGCTGATGGAGGCTGAGAGGTGCCCCCTCCCCATCTGCTTCCCCCACAAATACAATGACATATTCCCAAGTCCCGATGAAGACCCCTCCCCAAAACCCCGCACCCCCCTACACACACACACACACACACACACACACACACACACACACACACGGGCACCCATTGCCCCAAGCAACACTGGGATTCATGCTTGTTCCACGGGCAGGGCGTGCACACGCATCGCATCACCCCCAAGGGCCGACCCTCACCCGCCCCTCCTCTGTGAGATAACGGGGTTCTGATTCCAGCTGCCTGCTTGGTGCACACCCTGGGAGGCAGCTCCTGCTTGGGGTCCCTGCCCCCCGCCGCTTCTGGGAGGCGCAGTTCCCTGGATTCCAGCTTTTCCTGGCCTGGCCCTGGCTGTGGTGGGCTTTTGGGGGAGTGCCCCTCCCCCGTTCTCTCTGCCTCGCGGAAGAAAGAGAGAGAAGGGGAGATGTTTATTTGGGTGCAAAAGAAAGCAGCAGTCTGTGTATAGTTTTTCCACAATACACATTTGGAATGAATTTTTAAAAGATTTATGCATTTATTTGAAAGGCGGTGTTACAGAGGGAGAGGGAGAGAGAGAGTGGGAGAGAGAGAGAGAGGTCTTCTATCCACTGGTTCACTCCCCAAATGGCTGCAACGGCCGGAGCTGGGCCAATCTGAAGCCAGGAGCCAGGAGCTCCATCCGGGTCTCCCACGCGGATGCAGGGGCCCAAGGATTTGGGCCATCTTCTGCTGCTTTCCCAGGTGCATTAGCAGGGAGCTGGATCGAAGGCAGAGCAGCAGGGACTTGAACCAGCGCCCATGTGGATGCTGGCGTCATAGGTGGAGGCTTAACCTGCTATGCCACAACACCAGCCCCTTAGTGAACTTTTGAATACTTGCATGTTTTTTTTTTATTTGCACTACAATACAGAAACTTTTAGAAGTACTCATATGTGCACACTGACATGCACACACACAGACCCACGGGGAAATCACATGCAGCCGCACACATCCCAGTCCCCGGATGGGTAACAACCCTGATATAGCCACCAAGCAGGGCAAACTCCTTGCCTTCCCAGAGCTGAGATTGTAGTGGGATGGGGGAGGGGGACACCAGTATGGGGTGACACCAACACACACACACACACACACAGACATATAACTACCTGGACTCCCAGACACGCTAGGGCAGCCCAGCCCACTAGCAGGTGCACTAAGATACTGGCCCCAGCCCGTGAAGCTCAGGGGAGTGTCTCACCAACTCCATTCCCTGCCGGCACCCCAGCCAGCTTCGGGCTTGCCAGGCTCCACCCACTGGTGTCCCAGGTGGTTGCAAAGGAAGCCGGGAGGAAGTGAGGGAGCACCTGAGGCCAGGCTGGGAGCACCCACAGGAGGAATTCCCCCAGCGGCTGTCTGGCTGGCTGGCTGGCTGCCAGTGTAGACAGCCAGCCGGGGCCACCCACAGCACACCACAGACTCCCCTGGAGCAGGGCTGGGGCTGTCGTGGCATCTGTAATAGGCTTTACTTGCCTGGTCATGGCCATTCCGGTGTGTCACCAGGTGGACATGACATTGGGGCATGTGACCTGTGCACGAAGCTCCCAGCCCCTGCCCCCTGCCTCCCCCCAGCTCTGCCCCTCTGATCTTGAAAGGGGGGCTTGTTCTGAAACTTGATGGCTGAGCTGCTCCCAGCGCATCTCCCACTAAGACCACTGCCCTGGTGCCCCTGACCCCCAGACCTGTGCCGGCGGCCCTGCTTTCCTGGCGCTCAGCCCCACCCCATTCCCCGGAACCAGGGCCAACGACTGCCTGGTGTCCCCTTCAGACCCAGCCACGTGGCTGGCTGGCTGGTTGGTGGAGCAGCTGGGGAGGGGACAGCAGCCACCAGACACAGACACCCCCCAACAGGGATGGGGGCAAAGCTGTGGAGCGACCGCAACCGCTGGAGGTTCCCTCAGTTTACCGTTGGATGAAATGGGTCTCCTTGTCTGGCACGTGGTCAGCCACGCCCCCCAACCCTGTGTGTAGGGGGAGTCAGGAGTGTAGGGGGAGCCAGCCAGAGCCCTGTTCCAGGCCTGACTTCCCCCAGACCCACAGTGGGAATGATGGGGTCCTGCCGGCCACGTGGAGGGGTCACAGACCCCTGGCAGGAGGCTGAGTGGGCAGGATCTGGGGCCAGGGCTCCACCTATGGGTGGGTAGGGCTTCAGAACTGGGGACAGGCCACCGCCTGTGGGTGAGTGGGGCTTCAGATCTGGAGCCAGGGTTCCATCCACAGGGGGGCTTCAATAAGGCACCTGAGGGGTGTCTGGATTAGGCCTGTTTGGGGTGGCCCAGGGGACTCTGTGGGTGCCCTGTGGGGTTCCCCGAGGAGGGGGCAGTGCTCTGTGGCTCTGAGGGAGGGGCCAGACGGGGCAGGGACCCAGAGGAGAGGCTGGGGGGGCCGAGTTTATGGGGGTTGAAGGCAGGGGGTGGGCTCTTGACAGGGGATGTCCCAAGGATAAGGCTTATGGGGACGGGTCCCGGGGAGGGGGCTTTGGTTGGTGGGGCTCTGGGTGGGGGGATCCCCCTGGGGGTGCTGTGCAGGCTCCTGGGGCTTAAGTGCAACCGGCTTTAGAAGTTCCTTTGGGGGTTCAGTGGTCCCTGGCAGGTCGCTCTTGCAGGGATGGGGGGCAGGGGAGGTTCCCGACCACCCCTTTTTGCTTCCCAATGCTTGGCTGTGAGGTTGGGGAAGCTGGCGGGGCTGAACTTGGCTTTGGGGGAGGGTCCCCGAGGGGAGATGGGTGCTGGGCGAGGCGGCATTTTGCAACATGGCAGCCACTGGGTCCAAATGCTTCCATGAGCCTTCCCTGGTCTTAGGGCTCCCCCCACAGCACACCCCGCCCCTCCTCTGCGGGGTGGGATGTGGGCGGTTTCACAGGCTCATCAACAACACTGCAGGCCCCACAGGCCTAGGTAATACATTGTATTCAGACTCCTTGTTTATCACCCTTGCAGAATGGGAAGGGACCCTACTGCCTGGTGCTCCACCTCCACCCAACCCCCCAGGTGCCCCCCCAGAACTGGGAGAGGAGGAGGGGGAAGGAGGGACATTTGCATCTCTCAAGTCAGAGCCTGCAGTTGGCACCTAGTGTTTGCAGCCCTGGGACCCTGCCCCCCCTTCCGCCCAGTCCGGGTCCCTAAGATTTTTGCCAAGGGTTTGGGGGAACATTCAACCTGTCGGTGAGTTTGGAAGGCTCAGGCAAACCATCGACCGTTGAGTGGACCCTGAGGCCTGGAACCAGCATCTTCTGGAACCTTCTAGATCTGGGGGCGCCCCGCTCCCACCTCGCAAAGGTCACAATCAACATTCATTGTTGTCGGTGGGTTGTGAGGACACAGGCCAGACCCACGGGCAGGTGAATGTCATTGTGGCTGGGCCAGACAGCCTGAGGGGGTGGGAGGGGCGCACTGAGGAAGGGAGGCTGGGATCCAGTATGGGGAAGGAGGCGGGCAGGCGGGTGGGCTCTGCTCCCCAGCAATGAGTCCTGGCCCAGCTTTCTCCCCTCGACTTTCTGGCTGTGAGACCCCTGCGTGGGGAACAGGTGCAGCCGCCACATCCCACCTCTTGGAGCACCCTCTTCCACTTGGGATCCAGCTCCCTGCTAACGCGCCTGGGAAAAGCAGCAGAAGATGGCCCAAGTCCTTGGGTCCATGCAGCTGCGTGGGAGACCCTGGGAGACCCGGATGAAGCTCCTGGCTCCTGGCTTCCTCCGTTGAGGTCATCTGGGGATGAGCAGCAGATGGAAGACCTCTCTCTCTAACTCTGGCTTTCAGATCAATAAATAAATCTTTAAAAACAACCACAACAACACTGCCCTCTGATTCCCACTTTGCGCCATGTCTGGCCCTCCCCTCCCTGTCCCAGCCAGGCCAGGGCGGGAGCCACAGAGATCCAGAGCACCCCCCTTCCCCAAAGAGCCGTGAGGCAGGAACCAAGCCCTTTCCCCTTCCTCCTGTAGCCCCGGGGAAAGGAAGAAAGACGTTACTAAGTTGCTATCAGAGTTCCCAAACCACCCACTGGGTGATGCTACAGGGGCAGACTTGGTACCAGAAAAACAGGAGGATCCCCTGCTCCCCCAGCCCCCCAGTGCCCTGGGGGCTTGGAGGAGGGCAGTTATGCAGCCCCTCCTGGAGTTTGTGTCCAGCTACCCAGCTCCTCCCACCAGGACTAAGCGTATTCCCTGAACAGGTGCATTAGTGGGGGGGCAGCCCCCCTCAGCCCCCTCCCCATGACAGCAAAGAGCCTCCTCCTGTCTGCTCCGCCCCTCACCCACCCCTTGGAGGTTAAAGGGAAGAATTGAATCAAGAGGGCCAGGTTCTAGGGAGACAGCAGCTCCGGGGCAGGGCCCTCTGCACTGTTCAGCCATGGGGACTTTCGACCTGTGGACGGATTACCTGGGTTTGGCGCGCCTGGTGGGGGCTCTCCGTGTGGAAGAAGATCCCCAAGCCAAGCCAGAGCCCCAGCCCCAGCCCACAGCGGCCAAGGCGGAGGATCCGAAGCTGCCCGGCCCTGAGCCCCCGCCACCCGGCCCTGAACGCCTGTGTTCCTTCTGCAAGCACAATGGGGAGTCGCGGGCCATCTACCAGTCCCACGCACTGAAAGACGAGGCTGGCCGGGTGCTGTGTCCTATCCTGCGAGACTACGTGTGCCCGCAGTGCGGCGCCACGCGGGAGCATGCCCACACCCGGCGCTTCTGCCCGCTCACCGGCCAGGGCTACACCTCCGTGTACAGCTGCACCACCCGCAACTCCGCCGGCAGGAAGCTGTTCCGGCCCGACAAGGCGAAGGCCCAGGACCAGCACCAGCGGCGAGGAGGTGCCTGGGCAGGTGGCTGGAGGGTGGGGGTGGGCGCAGGGGCACCATCCTAGGCTCCTGCCTGAGCCCTTCTGGGGTCCCCTGGCATGTGGGGTTGGCATGGGAGGGTTCTAGCAACCTTGTAGGGAAGTTGGGGGGCGGGCGCTGGGGTTTTGCTGTGTGAACTTGGGCTAGTTGCTCTCTCTCTGGGCCTAACAGGGGAGGGGAGAGGCCAGCTTTTCCAGCCGGCTGGGAGGTTTGCGGGCCACAGGGTTGGTGGTGGTGGTGGGGCTCCCATTCACCTAGGGAGCTGTGTGGCCTCAGATCGTCCGCTCAGCCTCTCTGAAACCTGGCTTCCTTGGCTGTTGGCTCGTGTGCCTGTTCTGTGGCTGGACCATCGGCGGACACAGAGATGGGACAGGATCACGTAAAATGCAGGGTGGATGTTGGGTGCTGAACCGGTGGCGGGGAGGGAGGTGGTTTGGTGGAAGTGCCTGAGCCAGACTTGGTGGGGTGGAGGTGTCCGGGAAGGCTTCCTGTAGGAGGTGGTGTCTGGGAGCCTCACAGAGGTCGTGGGAGGCCCGGGGTTGATGTGGCATGGTTTGTGTGGTGCAGGGGGAGGGGACCAGGTTCAGAGACAGTGGCCAGGCCTGGAGAGCCCTTAAGGAACTTGGACTTGGATCAAGCTCTCTGCATGTCAGACTCAGGTTCAAGGGCATTGGAGGCAGAGGCTGCTGAGCCCCCTCTTCCCCAGCTGAGGGATCTGTGGTAGCCAGGGATAGGGCGGGTGGGCCGGTGGGCTGCAGGGGGGCGCTGTGGTTTGATTTTGCTGTGCAGAGGTTAGCTTGGGGTGGCTCCTTAAGGCCAAGGCCGACACAAAGACATGATGTCAGATGCAAATTCTGACCCACCCCCACCCCGGGCCTGGAGAAACTGGAGCTGAAATGGCCGGGGTGCGTCTGGCTGCAAACTTTGTAAAAGTTCCAGCCCCAGCTGCTCCACTTCCGATCGCGCTCTCTGCTGTGGCCTGGGAAAGCAGTAAAAGATGGTCCAAGTCCTTGGGCTCCTGCACCCACGTGGGAGACCTGGAAGAAGCTCCTGGCTCCTGGCTTTGGATCAGCACAGCTCTGGCTGTTGCAGCCATCTGGGGACGAACCAGCAGATGGAAGACCTCTCTTTCTCTCCCTAACTCTGCCTTTCAAGTAAACAAATCTTAAACAAACAAAAACCAGCCAGGACTTGACCCAGGCGCTCTGTTGTGGGCTGTGGCGGCTTAACCTGCTGTACCACGTGGGGTTTGCTACTTGGATGGCCTGGGGCAGGTCTGACAGCTGGACCGGAACTCCATCCGGGTCTTCTGCGTGGGTGGGGGGAAGCCCCTGAACCTTGTCTGCTGCCTCCCCGGGTGCACGGCTTTGGTGCGCGCCTTAGCAGGGCGCTGGAACTGGGACTAGAGCCCAAGGAACTCCCATACAGGATGCCTGTCCGTCCTGTGAGGTTTGATGGAGCGAGCCCCTTGGAAGACACACACGAGGGGGCAGCAGGGTCGCTGCCGGGACTTGCGCGGGGATCTCTGGATGTGTCTCGGGGGTTGCCGTCTCAGCAGCCGCCGCCGCTAGGTGGCGCCAGAGGCGCGGCCGCTGCCCCGGCTGAGCCCCGCGTCTCGCTCTCCCCACCCAGGCTCCAGAGGTGCGGCCAAGTCGGGCCCTTCGCCGTCGGCCTCCGCCTCGACCTAGCGGGCCGGCGCGCGAGGAGCACAGCCGACGCCGCCTGCGCCGGCGATGGGGACCCAGGAGGCTGCGCTTTGGAAGACGTCACCCCCGGGGACCTGGCCGGGCCCGGAGCTGACCTTGGGCACCCCGCACCCTTCCCCGCGGGGACCTGCGTCTCCCCAGAGCTGGGCGAGCAAGCCGTGGGCGCTCAATAAATCCGTTGTCTGCAGCATACTGAGACCCTGAGTTGGGACAGGGTCGCCGGGGGCCTTGCTGGGCTGAATCCTGGGTCCGCCCTGGGGTGCTGGGGGGGATGGAGGAGGCGCTGCAGGGCCGCCACCACCCAGCGCCCCTCAGCGGGGGGATCTGGAGACAATGAGGACGCCCCATGGGCAGCGGGGAGGGCAGAGGGCTTGGGCAGGAGTGGAGCGGCCGGGGGGGGGGGCTGCACGGGGGGGGGGGCGTCCTGCGCCCTGTCCGTCTCCTGTTGTCCGGCTGGGGCAGCAGGGGACAGCTGGAGGACGAGCGAGGTGACCAGCACAGCGGCCTGCCTGCCCACAGCTCTCCGGGTGTCCCCGAGTGGGCGGTGGCAGCTTGAGCGCCCTGGGCATTGGAAAGGGGGAGTCAGGCCTCCTTTGGGAGTTTATAGAGGAAACCCGGGAGGGCTCCCTGGCAGCCCCCAGGGCCTGTGCTCAGAGTCAGGGCAGCCACTCCCCTGCCGCCACTCCCACTCCCCCCCCCACCCTGTGCTGGGAGCCTGCAGCGTGAGGGTCCAGGAG
Source organism: Sylvilagus floridanus (assembly GCA_949820135.1). Taxonomy (NCBI): domain Eukaryota; kingdom Metazoa; phylum Chordata; class Mammalia; order Lagomorpha; family Leporidae; genus Sylvilagus; species Sylvilagus floridanus. The sequence goes on from OX463229.1 coordinate 12,587,666, forward strand.
CAGCCCAGGGAGTGCGGGACCCAGCAGTGACCAAGGTGGACGGGACACCAGTGGATCGGCTTGGGAGGAGGACGGGTTCGGGTCAGCAGCAGCCGTGTGCCGGGCCACCTCCTCCTGGCTGGACCCCTGGAGTGCCAGCACCCAGCCTGGCCCCCAGCCCTGCGCGGCCTGTTCTTGGTGGGGGGCCCTCACTGCCCCCCATCTGCGCGTGCACACGTGTGCAGGGCCAGCCGCACCTGGGGAGACCAGCCCTGAGCTTGGGGGGGGGAGGACTCCCGTGGGAAACCACGCGGGCCACGGGGCCTCCCTCCACACTCCTTTATTGCTGGCGTTCCCAAAATAAAACAGCCCCCCCCAGGGGGGAGGCGCCGCCCACAAAGGGACCCCCTTTCTCCTGGGGGGGCAGTCGGAACCTTCTGGAACCTGGGCCCTCAAATGGCAGGACTTCCGGGCAAGAGCAGGTGTCTTCCCAGGACCCCCAAGCGCGTGGCCTACAGACCCCTCCATGGGTACTGGGAGGCGTAGGGCCCGGGGCCCCTCCCCACCGCCGCCGTCTTCCTGTGCTGCAGGCGCCGGAAGGCGTCCAGGTCCCGGTGGGCGCCCATGATCAGCCGGCTGTGGCGGGGACACGGGCGGCACGCGAGGCTCGAAGGGGCGCCCCGTGGAGGAGCAGTCCCGGGGTTGCCACCCCCTCCCGGCCCAGCACTTACTTCAGGTTGGAGAGCTCCATGATGAGGCCCCGGACCGTGTCCGTGGCGTCCTCCATGCCGGCGGCCTCGGGCGACCTGCGGGGGAGCAGGCAGAGGTGCCCTGGCTCACCAGGGTCCCGCCCGACCCTCCCGGAGCAACACTTCTGGAAAGCTCCTGGAGGGGGGGGTCACTTCCTGATCTTCCCCTGGTCTCTGGTCCAACTCGCAGCTGTCAATCACCCGCCCACCCCCACCCCCAGGCCTCAGCGCTGGGGCGCCCAGGGCAGCGCCTGGCAGAGAAGGCCCGAGGCCCAGGGCGGGCTGGGTCGGGAGCCAGGGGACCCTCCTGGCCTCCGGTGAACGCCCGGCAGGGGGGACCACGAGGCACAGGGGGTGTGGTGGGAACAGGGCCTGGAGGAGGGGAGGGAGGGGCCCAGCCCAACCCCCTCCTCCACAGTCCCCAGACAGAAACAGAACCTGCCCTAGCCTGAGCAGGGGTGTGTTCAGGTGCGGGTAGTGGGGGAGGGCGGGGCCCCGAGAGGATACGGGAGGAGGGACTGGGACAGAGGGACACACACCCCACCCGTGGGTGCAGTCAGGTGGGAGAGAAGTGGCAGAGAGGAGGGTGGGTTAGGGTCACTCCAGCTCCCCTGGCCCAATGCCAGGGCTGGGGAGTGGTCTTGAGTGGTCTCAGCCAGCGCTTCGTAGCCCTGCCCGGTGGGGTCCCTGCCTGCCACGGCGGGGGGGGGGGGGGGGGGCTCAGGGCTCAGGGGAAGCCCCAGGCGCCTTGCAAGCAGATCGTAGGGCACGGGCTCCCCCCCCACCCAGGAGAGACGCCCCCTGCTGGTCACCAGTTCCCTTCCTGGGCAGGTTTAAGGAAAGTGGAGCCCAGGAGTGGGGGGTGGGGTGGGGGGCCAGGGCCCACCCTGGCACCCTCTTTGTTAAGCCACGCACAGGGCTGTGGGCAGGGGTCGTGGGGGCACTTCCACCCCACCCTGCGCCTACCTCTGCTGTGGCCTGGCCACCGTGACAGGGTCTCTGTTGGCAAGAGGGCTGGGGTCAGGCCAGCAAGGACCCACGGGACACGCCTGGGAAGAGGGGACAGGGCCTGTGAGTGAATCGTCCGGTCCAGCGCAGGGGACACTTGCAGGGGCAAAGCGCCAAGGACAGAGGACGGAGCCCAGGCTGCTCCCTCCTCGCCTTTCCCCTGCACACACAGAAAAGCAAGCAGACAGGGATGGAGAGAGAGAGAGAGGCAGGGAGAGGCGAGATGTCTTCCATCTCGCTGGCTCCAACAGCTGGAACTGGGCCAGGTCCAAGCCAGAGCCCAGAACTCCATCCAGGTCTCCCAGGTTGGGGGCGGGGGCCGAGCACTTGGACCACCCTCTGCTGCTTTTCCCAGGTGCATCAGCGGGGAGCTGGACAGGAAGTGGAGCAGCTGAGACGTGAACAGTGTTCACACAGGCGAGGCTGATGTCGCAAGCGGTAGCTTAACCTGCTGGCCACCATGTCTGCCCCAATTTTGTGGCTTAAAAAAACAGCTTGGGGGGTGGGGTAGGGGTAGGCTGGGCGAGGACCCCAGAGCCCAGCTTCTCAGCTGACCAGGAGCAGAAAAACCAGCTCCATCCATGGTGGGGAGCTGGGGGGGGCGGTCAGCTTTGGGTCTGTCCCCCGGCGCCCCTGCCTTCTTGCCACCCCGGGGCCTCTGGAACCTTCCCATGGGAACCTGGCTGGTGGATGGGTCGCCTTGGCTTGCTGGGCAACGCCCCGTGTCAGGGCCCAGCACGCCCGCCCTTGTAGGGGCCGTGTGGCCAGGGCTGCCGGGCAGGTCTGACCGCCTTGGTTCCTCCCATCTCTTGATCTTTCTCGGAGCAAATTCTCGAAGTTTGGTCTCCTGGGAGCATCTGAACCCCCCCCACCCCTCCCGCCAAGCTGTGCCTTGGAGCCCCCATTTTGCTAGCTGGAGAAACCCAGCCCACACCCTCCTCCCCAAGCGGCTCTTTCTTTAGCCCCTGTGCAGTGAAATCAGCTGATGCTTCAGGGCTGTGTTGTAGGAAAAAACAAAACAGCTCCAAGGGCCGCGGTGGTTCGGGGCCTGACACTCACCCTCAGGGATGCAGCTGGGGGGGGGGGGGCAGGGGAAACCACTCGGGGTGGCAGACACATCTGCCTGCCGCTGGACAGATGCTGGGGGCCAGCTGACCCGGGAGCTGCCCCAAGCCTCGTCCCGGCCTCCCCTCCCAGCTGTGCCACCTGCAGCTGGTGCCTGCCCTCCTTCGACCCCTCTGCCACACCCTAGCGTGAAGACAGAGCACCGCCTCCATCCCAGGGGGCAACTGCAGGGCCCTGGAGTTTGGACTCCCGTCTCCCCCAGGGGCGGGGCTGCCACCTGCTTCAACAGGTGAACCAAACGGCTGCCAAGGGGGAGGCAACCTCAGGACCACGTGCAGGGCGGGCACGGCCCCTAGCAATTCCAGCTGCATCACAAAGTCGCCTCTGTGAGCCAAGTCTGGAAACCAGTTTCTTGTTTAAAGGGCCCGCACTGTGGCATGCTGGGTGAAGCCGCTGCTGGTGACCCTTGGCATCCCATTTCAGAGTGCGTGGTGGTATCCGGCTGCCCTGCTACCAACCCAGCTCCCGGGGAAGGCAGCGGGTGATGGCCCAAGTGCTTGGGCCCTGCTGCTCCCATGGGAGATTCGGATGGAGCTCCTGGCTCCTGACCGGCCCAGCTCAGGCTGCTGTGGCCATTTGGGGAGTGAACCAGCAGATGGAAGACCTCTCTCTCTCTCTCTCTCTCTCTCTCCCTCTCTCCGTGTAACTCTTTCAAATAAATAAACAAATCTTGAGAGAGGGAGAGGGAGAGACAGCGAGCTTCCATCCACTGATTCACTCCCTACATGGCAACAACTACCAGTTCTGGGCCAGGCCAAAGCCAGGAGCCAGGAATGCCTCCTGGTCTCCCACGTGGCTGCCAGGGCCCCCAGCTCCCCATCCAACTTCCTGCTTTCCCAGGTGCAGTAGCAGGAAGCCGGATCAGAAGCAGAGCTGCAGGACTGGAACAGGCGCTGGGATGTGGGATGCTGGTGGGACAGGCGGCCCCTTAACCGCCTGCGCCGGCCCAACACCAGGGTCACAAAGCGGCTCTGCTATGAGAGATCTCGGACAGAAAAGTGCAATTTTTTTTTTTTTTTTTTTGTATAATACACTTCTCCCACGAACTCCTTGGAGCTCCCTGTCTGTATCTGAATACAGAATTCTATCAGCACTCCTGCCCCAAGGCCCTTGCTGGGTCAGGCCTGAAGTCGCCTCCCCAGGGCCAGCTGTGAGGTTCCCACCACTGCAGGGCCCCCTTCCTGCTCCTCAGCCCTCTGTGTGTCCCTTGGGAGACCTTGGAACAGGCACAGGCACCGAAGGGGACAGGGGACGAGAGTGGGGGAAGCTGCCCGGGGTGGGGGGCTGCCATACAAGGAAGACGGAGGGTCCCCACAGCCACACATCCAGGACACCAAGACTCCCAAGGCTGACAGGGCTGTGGCCGGGTGCCCTGGACCTGTGGGCTGTGTCCTCGCAGCCCCACGAAGCCCGTGTTGTCCTCATCCCACTCCCCCTGGGCGGCAGGTGTGGCACCTGCCTGTGGGCAGCTCTGAGCAGCTCTTACCTGCTGGGGTGGGGCCTCAAAGTCCAGCGCGCCCTGGATCTGACTGTCCGGCAGAAAGTTGAGTTCCCTGGCTGAGGCCGCCTCCCAGGCTGCCTTGGGCTGGTCCTGGGGGGCCTGGCGCTCCTGGGCGGGGTCAGCCGCTGCAGGTCTGTCCCCAGGCAGAGCAGAGGCTCCGAGGGACGGACCGAGACCCTCGAGGTCTGGTGGCTGGGGGCCAGGCCCTTGTCTCTGAGCGACATCTGGACTTGTTTCTGGGGCTGCGTGGCCAGAATCCGCAGCACCCACGGCAGGCTCTCTGTTCCCCGGGGGACCCGCGGGGCTGTCTTCGCTGTCTTCCAGCCCTGCTTCCCCTCTGCCTCCTGGGCTGTCCTCGGCCAGTGGCGTGTGGCCCAGCAGGGCCTGGCTGTGGCCTCCATCAGGGGCTGTCCCGCCGGGAGAGGCTGCAGAGCTGGGGGTGGCCTGCCCGTCTGCGCTGGCCGCCTGCAGGACCCTCTGTTCTGGCGCTGGGGGCTCTGTGGCGACGTGGGCTCCTGGGGAGGAGCGCCCAGGGCTGCCCGGTCCACTGACTGTCTCCCCTTGAGTGCCAGGGCCCGGTCCTCGAGGGGGGCCCAAGGCAGGAGCTGATGCTGGGGTGCCCGGAGTCACGTCTTCTTCCTCCTGTGGTTCCTGGGGCAGGTCTGCCCCTACTGCCCCTGGGGTGCCGCCCTCCTGGGGGGCTCCTGCCTCTGTCCCCCTCCCTGCAGCCTCACTGCACAGCATGGAGCCTTCTTGCCCGCAACTCACTGGGACCCAAGCCTTCTTTGTCTCCTGGCTGCTTTCATCACCCGACGTGTGGGCCCCAGGGTCCTGGCTGGCCCTCTCTGAGACACAGGGCCACGCCCCCTCTCCCCCAGAGGCTGTGGGCAGGTTGTCCTCGCTGCTGGCCACAGGGTCCCGGCCGCTATGCCCCAGGCAGGTGCTGTCTGATTCTGTCTGGTGTCCCAGGCCCTGGGTCTTCTGCAGCGACTCCGCCTGCCGGGCGCTGGGCTCCGACGGTGATGGAGTTTCCTGTGGAGAGAGGAGGACTCGGCACCAGCACCCAGGGGTGATCGGCCGTCGCTGCACGGCTCGGGGCACCGGAAGAGGGTTGGGTGCCAATGATGGGGTTGGCCTCTCCTTCCATGGGGGACGTCTCCCGGCCAGCACCGGGGGGCACCCAGGCAGATCAGGGACACAAACCACCGGCATTCAGCCTGGTGGCTACAGATGCCTGCTCAGTACCCACGTCCACACCACACGCCGGCTCCCTGCTCCCTGGGAAGGCCGCAGGGCACGCTGGGTCTCTGCCACCCACCTGGGAGGCCTGGATGGAGCGCCTAGCCCCTGGCTTCCCCCCCCTACAGGCACTTGGGGAGCGAACCAGCGGAAGGACACTCTCTCTGGTTCTTAAGCAAATATAAGCATTAGTATTTATTTGAAAAGCAGAGTGTCACAGACACACACACACACGGAGATGGAGATAAAGAAAATCACTGTCCCTGCAGGTAGGAAATGGCCAGAGAGGGTGGTGGGAAGAACGGGGAGGCGGGGCTGGGAGAGGAGGCTTGGCCGGGACACGGGGGGGGGGGGGGGGGACGCTGTCCCGTGGGGAGGGGCAGGGCCATGTTCCCAGCAGCTTGGGCCTGAACTCCCTGGCGCTGGCCCTGACCCCAGAGGCCTGTGATCCTGGAACCTGGCGGTCACCTCCAAGGTGCCACGGGCTCCTGGGCCTGCCCTGAGTCCTCACGGCTCCAGCCACTCAGGTCCCAGGCCCTGGAGCCCACCCACTCCCCTCCCGTTACGCCCAGCCCGTCAGTGCTGCCTTCAGCAACGTCAGAACCTGGCCGCCTCTGGCCAGTGCTGTCCCTGGGCCCCTGGCTCTCCGACATCAACCCCTCGTGGGCTCCGGGCCCACCCTGCTGCTGCCTCAGGCCCTGCCTGGGTGTCCTCCTCTGCCGGAAGCCCCCCCCCACGCACCCACCACTGGCTCTGAGGTTGAGCCCCCACCCCCATGGCATCTGCAGACAGCTGCTCATGCGCATGTCTAGCTCAGTGTGCTGGGCACGGGGGGGGGGGGGGGGGGCGTGCAGAGCAGGGCTCCCCCACCACCCCTGCCTCCCGGGGGCGGCCGGGCCCGGAAGCGGACAGGGCCTTACCGGCCTTACCGGGCTGGGGGTCCCACTGCTTCCAGGGGCCTCGTCTCCGCTTTCCACTTTCCTTAGCGTCGTTGTCTTCCTGGGTTTTGCAAACTGGGGGACGAATCTCCCAGCTGCGTTCTGTGCATGCCGGACAAACAAAGCTACCATCAAACTGGCCACTTCCCTGCAGCCTCCGCGGTGGCCCTCGCCCTCTGGGCCTGGGGCCGCTGGTCCCCCGGCCCTGCCCCCGCCCCAGCAGAGAGGCAGAACTTGAGCCAGGGGAGGCAGGGTGCCTGCAGCAGGTGCAGGGCTACGCACCTGCGAGAGAGGCAACGGAGGCGGCTCCTTCTCCGGCAGCCCTGGGAGCCTGTGGGCGGCTCCTGTGTCCACATCTTGGGAGCTGAGTGCAGAAAGACCAAGCCGGGGAGACGCTGACCAAGGGTCAGCCCACTGGCCGAGGCTCAGGACGAACGGAAAACCAATTCCTAAACAAAAGTGGCACCCAGGGACACCTGCCTTTACGGGGGTGTGATGGATGGATGGATGGACGGACAGACGGACGGACAGCATGCTGCCCTCCCAAAATGCCGGGCCTGCTTCCTGGCGGGTCCTAGAGACCAGCCAGGAGGGGCTGTCACTCAAAGAACTGTCTGAAGCAGGGACCCGTGCCATCTTCCGTTTTTCGGGGGGAGGGGGAGTAAGGGCGTGAGCGGGACTTGTCATCACACATAGGTGGGTGGAGCTCACACAGGCAGCTATGCACAAGGGCCAACGTGGTGGCACCTGGGATAAGTCCCTGCTTGGGACACCCACATCCCATATGGACACTGGTTCGAATCCCGGCTGCTCCACTTCCCATCCAGCTCCCTGCTCATACACCTGGGAAAGCAGTGGAGGATGGCCCAAGTGCTTGGGCCCCTGCACTCACGTGGGAGACCCGGATGGAGCTCCTGGTTCCTGGCCCCAGATGTTGTGGCCACTTGGGGAGTGAATCAACAAATGGACAATCTCTCTTTCTCTCTGTCACTCTGCTTTTCAGATACATACAATCTTTTTTTTTTTTTTTCTTTTAAAGAAACATGCCCCAACATAGGTTGCATGAATGATAAATAAGGCCTAAGCTCCTGCCAGGACAGGGATTCTGGTGTTAAAACAAAGCAAAGGGTGATGGCCCAGGGACACTTCCTGACATGGCCTCTGCAGGAGGGCCTGGGCCACCCCGGGGTTGCGAGGTGGGTGGAGACTACCCCTGTTCCTGGAATGTGACGGAAAAACTCGAAGACAGCTTTTAGGGTCTTGAGATTGAAATGAGTTACACTAGAGACTTTAGGGAGCCGGCACTGTGGCACAGCAGGTAAATCCACTGCCTGAGGTGCCAGCATTCCATGTGGGCGCCGGTTCGAGTCCCGGCTGCTCCACTTCTGATCCAGCTCCCTGCTATGGCCTGGGAAAGCAGTGGAAGATGGCTGAACGTGGGAGACCCGGAGGAAGCTCCCGGCTCCTGGCTTCAGATTGGCGCACCTCTGGCCATTGCGGCCAATAGAGGAGTGAACCAGTGGGTGGAAGACCTCTCTCTCTCATCTCTCTCTCTGCCTCTCCTTCTCTGTGTAGCTCAACTTTCAAACAAATAAATCAGTCTTTAGAAAGAGGAGACAGAGGCGGATTTGCCCAGCACAGGATCGGGCTGCTCTCAGGAACCCTGAACAAGCCAATGTTCTCTTGTCCGTGGCTCTGACATGGACAGTTCTTTCTCATGCGGGGCCAGCCTCAGAGCCCTGGGCCCTGGGCAGAGGTGTGGGAGGCGCAGCGTGGGGCGGGCGCGGCGGCCCCCTGCCCTTAGACCCTCCCCTCCCCTGGCTGCTGGGGGCCGACAGGAAGGGGTTCCGCCCAGCCACCTACCTGGGCCCGGCCTGCCCTGCCTGCTCCTGGCTGTGCTCTGGAGAGGAACTGGGTCCCGATCTGCTCTCTGACTCCTCCAGGTACTGCCAGCAGCACAGCGTGGGACTCTGGGAGCCCCCGTCAGACTCTCCCAGCCTTGGGTCCTTGGGGGGTCTCGGAGGACAGAGGGCTCCTCCTGGGGGCAGACAGAAGGAGACGCTGGGAGCCTGTACAGCCAAGGACTAGGAGCAAATCGAGCAGGGCCGCCGCTGTGCCCGAAGCGAGCAGGCCAGCGGCCGGGGCACGGGACCCGTTCTGTGGCTCTCTTGGTGAGCGAGAGGTGGGCAGCAACCCCGCTCAGGGGCCCGCAAGCTTACAGGGACATGGGATTCAAGAGTGGCATAGCGGGTGAAGCTGCTGCATCCCATGTGGGCGCCAGTTCAAGTTCCGGCTGCTCCACTTCCCATCCAGCTCCCTGCTATGGCCTGGGAAAGCAGTGGAAGATGGCCCAAGTCCTTGGGCTCCTGCCACCCACATGGGAGACCCGGATAGAGCTCCTGGCTTTGGCCTGGCCCAGCCCCTGGCTGTGGCGGCCATTTGGGGAGTGAACCAGCAGGTGGAAGACCTCTCTCTCTATCTTTTCCTTTTCTAGTAGATGAACATAAGTAAACTTTTTAAAACTATTTATTTCGAAAATCAGAGTTATAGAGGGAGAGAGATTTTTCATCTGCTGGTTCACTCCCCAGACAGCCATAACAGTCCATGCTGGGCCAGGCCAGCGCTTGGGCCAGTATCAGCTGCTTTCCTTCCCAGGCCATAGCAGGGAGCTGGATCAGAAGAGGAGCAGCCAGGACTCGAACTGGTGCCCATATGGGATGCCGGCACTGCAGGTGGCAGCTTTACCTGCTACGCCACCACACCTGCCCTTCCTTGCCCGGCCAAGGTGTTGATGGGTGTCTACTTGGTGACCAAAGCAAACACCCTCGCACAGAAAGTCCCAGTGGTCACGGGTTGGCTTTTGAGACCCCCCCCCAAAAGCGGGCCCCCATCCTAATCATGCATTCAATGAAGAAATGATTCAGTGAAGATATGACTCGAGTTAGAGCTCTGTGCCAGTCACTATGCTACAACTGCACGTGCGCACGCGCGCATGTGTGTGTGTGTGTGTGTGTGTGTTGGGATCCAACAAGGAAGCAGAGAGCAGTGGGCTTTTACCCTGCCCCCACCCCCGAGGTGTCCACCCCAGAAACTTCCCTGGTGGGGGTTCCCCCATGAACCCCATCCCTGCCCTGGGCTCTGCCAAGCAAGACAAAAATACAGTGGCTTTGTTTCTCCCGTTCCCCCACAACTCCCAAACCCCAGGCTGCCTGGCTGACTCCATGGACGTTTGTACGAAATGAAAAATATTAAAAAAACAAAACAAAACAAAACACAACATTCCAGGGGGGAGCAAAGAGCCTCTTGTTTTCTGCCCGGGATCTGTTCCCCTGCGGGACTTCAGACCCCAACGAGGCGGAACTCCGTGTGCAGCGCCAAAGCCATCCGGAGACAACGGGGACGGGGGTGGGGCTCTCAGCATGTTCCAGGACCTTCCAGAACCTTCTTCCCCGGTCCCCTCCCCGCCAACGTCCGCTGAGCGGGTGCAGCTTCCGCCAAGAGGAGCTGCCTGTGGGTGGGCCCGGGCCTTTTTCACCAAGGTCACGGCCACCCCGGTTCTCTCGGCGCCTGATGCTCACATCTGCATGAGGCATTTCCCATCTGCTGGTCATCTGCTCGGTCCCGCGCGTGGTGGGGAGACCGGCGAGCACCCCCCTCCCCCTACATCCGTGAGCCACGCAGAAATGGCCCTTGTACATCTCTGCTAAGTGTGTGTGTGGGGGTGCACCAACCGCTGACAACACCCGGGGAAGCGAGCTGAGCTGGATCCCCCCCCACCCAGGGTGTGGCTAAGGGCCTGGAAAAAAGACCCAAAAGCCGGGCAGCTTTGAGCTTGAATGGACAAAGTACCTGAGGTCTGCAGCTTCTTCCTCTTAGTCATCTTATGTCTCCCGTGAGAAATCTGCAAACAACGGCCCCAGTTAGAAGCAGGCCCGGCCCCGGTGGTCCCCACCCCAATCCGAGCCTGCTCCCCAAGGGGGTCGCTTCAGCCCCAGCAGGGCTCAGAGGGGGACCCCTGGGCGCGACACCCCCCCCACTGCACAGGGGAGCTGCCTCGAGGCCGCGGGGTAGGGGTGGGCGCTCTGGCTCCAGCCCCTCGCTCCAGGCAGGGGCATCCGGGGACAACTGCAGACTGTCCCGGGGACACCTGGGGCTAGCCCCTTAAGGCATCCCAGAAAATGACCTTCCAGGTCACTTGGGGACACTGCAGGGGGCCCCCAGCGGCTCTCCCAAGGACTTGGAGGGAGCGGGCCAGCCCCGGCCGACCTGGGCCACCTGGATCTGCTGGTGGAGAATTAAACTATTTGTGTTTCCAAAAAAAGCCAAGGCGACCGTCGCCAAGTTCTGGTCAGCTGAGGCCTGGGCGCTGTGGCCCCCGGCTAGTGTGACCGGCCCTCCCACCACACACACTAACATTACCCCGCACCCCGAAAGCGGGGACCCGCTAGCTCAAGAGAAGCCACAGCCCGCGGGTGGTCGCAAGACGCCTCGAACCCAGGGCCCGCAGCTCCCTCACACCTGCTCGAGCTCCGCCTCTTTCCCGCGCAGTGCCGGGCCCCGCCCCGCGCATGCGCGGCTCCGCGACGGCACCCGCCGTGCCTCCGCCAGGCGCATGCGCCCCGGCCCTGCGCAGTGCCTGCCGGGAGTTGTAGTTTCGGTGAGGCGGGCCCGGCGAGTCCAGTGGCCGCGCTCCGGTGCGGCGGCGCCCAAGGGCCAAGGCGGAAGTGGGGCAGCCACCTGGCAGGGGGAAGGCCAGACAAGGGCGCAAGGTTGGCGGCCGGGGGGCATCGACCAGGAGGCGCGGGGCTCACGAAGGGGGCGTGCACGGCGACCAGCCCCCCCCCCCCCCCCCCGGGGAGGAGGCAGGGCAAGGCCAGGCGCAGGGGCCGGTGGTCCAGGCATCCAGCCTGGAAGATGAACAAGAGGAAGGGACCTCCGGGACCCCCGGGCCGAGGCGCTGCAGCCGCCCGCCAGGTGAGTCTATGTCCCAGGGCTCCTCACCCCGAGTCACACGCGCAGGGGAGGGCCCCACCCCCCCCGCGGAAGCCTGATCCCCGCCCACCCCAGGTGAACCCCGGTTTCTCGCCCTCCAGGAGAGGCTCGAGCCTCCCCTCACCCCCAAAGCGCGGCCTACAGGCTTTGGGTCCCCAGCGCCTGGCGCCCCGCCCGGGCTCAGGGCCACCTGTTGCTACATTAGCTCAACTAGGGAGGGGTAGCCCCTGGACCTGGCTTATCCAACCCTTGCCCCGGCTGGGTTCGTCTTATTCCCGTTGCCCAGATGAGTTCACTGAGACGCGCAGAGGTGCAGACAGCTGTCCAAGGTCACAGGGATTAACAGCTTGGCCGAGTTAGGTCCAAGTCCAGAACTGCCGCCATAATTCCGTGCGTCTGTGGCTGCTGCCAACCCCCCCACCGGCCCACTCCTCTGCCCCAGGCACCAGTGGAGTTTGATTTATTCTCTGCTGTGGCATAGCGGGGGAAGGCCGCCACCTGCAGTGCTGGCATCCCATGGGGCGCTGGTTCGAGTCCCGCTGCTCCACTTCCAATCTTGCTCTCTGCTATGGCCTGGGAAAGCAGTGGAAGATGGCACAAGTGCTTGGGCCCCTGCACCCCTGTGGAAGACCCAGATGGAACCCCTGGATTTGGCCTGGCCTCAGCTCTGGCCATTGCAGCCATTTGGGAGAGTGAACCAGAGCATGGAAGACTCTCCCTTCCTCCCTCCCTCCCTCTCTCTCTCTCCTTCTCTCTCTCTGTATCTCTGTCTTTCAAGTAAATAAATAAATCTTCATTAAAAAAATTTCCTTGAGATGACATAGAATTTATGAAACTCCATGAGGGAAAAAAAAAGAATGAAAAGGCATTTGTCTTTGGTCTTTTTTTTTATTTTTAATAACTTTTTGAAAGTTGTGTTTATTTATTTTGAAAGAGAGCGAGGGAGAGACAGAAACAAAGAGCTATATCTGCTGATTCGCTCCCCAGATGGCTGAATTGGCAGGGGCTGGGCCAGGCCAGAGCCAGGAGCCAGGAGTCTCTCATGTGGATTGCAGGGCCCCGAGTATCACTGCTTCTCCCAGGCCATCAGCCGGGAGCTGGATCAGAAGTGGAGCAGCCGGGACGGGAACCCTGTCGCCCCTGTGGGATTTTGGCGCCACAGTGCCGCCCCGTGTCTGTCTAACATAGCACTCAGTCAATGTCATGGTGTATCCTGGTACTTGGAGCCATACTGAAGTTTGGCTGTTTTATAAAATTTATTATTTAAAAGACTTATTTATTTATTTTTAAGATTTATTTATTTATTTTGAAAGTCAGAGTTACACAGAGAGAGAAGGAGAGGCAGAGAGAGAGAGAGAGAGGGAGAGAGAGGGAGAGAGAGAGGTCTTCCATCACTGGTTCACTCCCCAATTTGCTGCAATGGTCGGAGCTGCACCAATCCGAAGCCAGGAGCCAGGAGCCAGGAGCTTCTTCCAGGTCTCCCATGTGGGTGCAGGGGCCCAAGTCCTTGGGCCATCTTCCGCTGCTTTCCCAGGCACATTAGCAGGGAGCTGGATCAGAAGTGGGGCAGCCGGGGCCCGACCCAGGCCCGTAGGGGATGCCGGCCTCGCGGATGGAGGCTTCACCTGCCGCGTTCACGGCGCTGGCCCCCTGTGGTCCACTTTCCCCTTCTCCACTGATGTCAGGGTTTCTGGCCAATGCGTCTACTTGCCTGCACTCACCCTGTGCCGAGGACAGTGGCGAGAAAAGCTAGAGTGTGTGGAGTGTTCCCCCACTGCCCTGGCTCTCTCCACCTGCCCCTTGCCCCAGAGCGCCAGGCCCAGCTCGGGACTCCCGTTCCACCTGTCCCAGCCTGCTGGGACGTGGCTTTCCCCAGGGAGACCTCCGTTCTGTGCTCCTGAGGGCACCCAGCACCGTGGCAGCTCCTGCCGGCCTTGCATGCACCCTCAGCATCTGCCTCTTTTTCCTGCAGCTGGGCCTGCTGGTCGACCTCTCCCCAGACGGCCTGATAATGCCCGAAGACGGAGTCAATGATGAGGAGCTGGAGGCCGAGTTCCTGGCCCTGGTGGGAGGCCAGCCCCCAGCCCTGGAGAAGCTCAAAGGCAAAGGTGAGATATGCGTAGCACCTCCCCCTAGACGTTTCTCTGCCACAGCGCTACCTGCCCCTCGCCCTTTAAAGATTTGTTTATTTACGTGAATGGCAGAATGACAGAGAGAGATCTTCCATCTGCTGGTTGACTTCCCAAAGGCCTGCAACAAGTCCGGTTTGGGCCGGGCTGAAGCCAGGGGCCAGGAGCTCCATCCGGGTCTCCCACGCGGGTGCGGGGGCCCAAGGACTAGGGCCATCTTCCACTGCTGTCCCAGGCGGGTTAGCAGGGAGCTGGACCGGAAGTGGAGCAGCCCAGACTGGGACTGGAACGGGCGCTCCTGTGGGATGCACTGATGGAACGGGCGCTCCTGTGGGATGCACTGATTAACCCACTGCGCCACAGTGCTGGCCCCAGTATCCACCCGTCTTAGTGCCACCAACAAAGACTTTGGGGGACAAAAAACTGGGGTGTGCGTTCAGGGAGACACACCCTAGCAGCTGCCTGCCCGCGCCGGCAGAACCGGTAACATCACGCCCGCGCGGGTCAGCGACCGTGCTGTGAGTAGGTGTCGTTTTCCACGGCCTGCTTCCTATCTCCATGCGCTCTGGGGGTGAGCAGGCTGTTCAAGGACGCACTGCGCAGGTGCAGTTCCGTGTTCCCACTGCGTGTCAGACCGGCTTGCGTGTGCACGGGTTACAGAGCTGCCGGCCTCAGGTTCAAGGTGAACTAGTGAGCTGTCCTTAAGTCAGTAAGGCATCTCCAGGGCCAGGGTTCGGCTGGGCGGCGAAGCCACCACCACGTGGGACCCCGCATCCCATATCGGGAGCACTCGGATTTGGGGCCTGGTTCCAGCTTCCTGCGCAGGCGCACCCTGGGAGGCAGCCAATGATGGCACCGTGTGCGCGCGTGCGGGCACGCGCCAAGTGCTTCATTCACCATCCGCGCCCACCGCCTCCCTGCGCGGGAGGAACTGCTGTAATCCCCCCTTAGAGCATGCGGGGAAGCCCGACCCCGGGGCTGGGGCTGGCACTCAAGAGCCCTGGTCCAACCCTGAGGCTGGCTACGGAGCAGCTGAGGCCATGGGAGCTTGCGGGGGGGGGGGGCAGCGAGGGGCTGGGCTGCCCCCCTGTCCCTCGGAGCTGTGGCTAGCCAGGACCGGAAACGCCGGGCCCCGGGAAGATCCTGCCCCTAGCTGGGGACCCCCCTTTGCTACCAGGTCCCCTGCCCATGGAGGCCATAGAGAAGATGGCCAGGCTGTGCATGCGGGACCCGGACGAGGACCAGGAGGAGGGGACAGACGAGGAGGATGTGGAGGCGGACGATGACCTGCTGGTGAGCGCCTCGGGCGTGGCGTGGGCGTGGCTTCCTCCCTGGGCCCGCCCACAGCCACCCTCAAGCCCCGCCTCCGGGCTGTGTCTCGCTGCAGGCAGAACTGAATGAGGTCCTAGGCGAGGACCCCAAGGCCTCGGAGCCCCCGCCGCCCGTGACCCAGGTACGGCTCTCGCGGCCGACTGCCCACTCCTCCCGTGACCTGGCGCTGCAGAGGAAGGGGGAGGCAGAGGCAGGCTTTGGAGGGAGTGGGGGGTGACAAGGCAAGGAGGGGGCGGGGCGGCCGAGTGGAGCACCCCCTTCCCCAACCGCACCGCGTGTCCCTGGCGCCTCCCGCAGCCCAAGCCCACAGCCCCTAGCCCAGGCGTGGGAGCCACCTTGCAGGACAGACTGAGGCTCTACCAGACGGCCCTGGAGAGCGCGAGGCAGGCCGGGGACAGCGCCAAGATGCGGCGCTACGACCGAGGGCTTAAGGTGAGCGGGCGGAGGGCGGGATGCGGACAGCCCCACGCCCTCGCCCCCAGCCCCAGCCTCCCAGTTCCCCCAAACCCACCCTCACCGGCTTGTCCCCAGACGCTGGAAAGCCTGCTGATTTCCTTCCGGAAGGGCGATGCCATCGACGAAGAGGACATCCCGCCTCCGGTGGCCCTAGGGAAGAGCCTGGGGGCGGCTCCTGGCCACACCCCGGCCCCCGCCCAACCCGAGTCCAGGCTCACCCTGGAAGTGCCTCCCCCCAGCGCTCCAGCCACCTCTGCAGGCTCCATCAAGCCCCAGCAGCCTCCAGGTAAGGCGGTGGGCAGGGCCTGGGTGGGTGCTAGGAAGTGAAACGCCTGTGTGTGTTTGTATGCAGGAATATTAGACAACCCCGAAAAGGACAGAATTCTTAGCATCTGCTCCCACAACCCGGGGTAGGCCTGGGGGACGCTAGGCTGAGAGAAATTAGCCAATCACAAGAACACAAATCCTATAGGACTAGGCCTGGAACTGTGAAATCCAGAGATAGGAAGAAGAATCTGTGTGTGTGTGTGTGTGTGTGTGCACACTCATGCCAGGGACCAAGAGGAGGGGGCGGGGCAATGCGTGTTTCACGGACTCCCGACTTTCCCTTGGGGAAGATGGAGAATGTTCTAGAGAGATCAGAGGGTGAGGGTTGCACAGCACTGCCAACAGCCCGGGGCTGGGCCAGGCTGGAGCCTGGAGCCTGGGGCTTCCATCCGGGTCTCCCACGCGGGTGCCAGGGGGTCTGTCTCTGCGTGTGCCTTAGCAAGGAGCTGGGTTGGGAATCTGAGCAGCGCCCCAAGCTGCAGCCTTCCATGAGCGCTGTGACAGTTTTCTTTCTCAGATGACAATATTGGCAACACACTGCCAACAGGCACCTTGGCTGCTGGCTGCATTTGAGAGGCGAGATGGGATAAGTCAGCTTACAGGGAGTTTGGGGGTGGTGGGTGGGCGAGAGTGGCCCACGTTGTGGCTGTACCAGGTGAAACCAGTGCCTGTGTTGCCGGCATCCCATTAGGAGAGCCACTGGTTCAAGTCCCGGCTGCTCCACTTCCGGTCCAGCTCCCTGCTAATGCACCTGGGAAAGCAGTGGAGGATGGTCCAAGTGCTTGGGCCCCTGCACCTGTGTGGGAGATCCAGATGGGGTTCCCGGCCTCTGGCTTCAGCTTGGCCCAGCCTGGCCATGGTGGCCATTTGTAGCTATTAAATAAATAAACTCAAGAAACAAACCAGTCAGAGTTCTTGATGTCCCACAAAAACCCACCAGTGACTCCAGGGCCTGGAGCTGAGTCACCATTGTACTAACTTCAGGCCATGTGACCACGAGGAGGGCAGCACGTCCCCCCTCCCCAGCCGGCCTCAACTTCCCCATCTGTAAAACGGGCCCAAGAACCATCTGGGTTCCAACAGAGATGGTTTGTGCGTTGACTTTGCCAGGCCCCAGGGGCTTCGCATCCATTGTTCCCCCACCCTTCCCCGCCCCCCAGCTCCAGGTCCCTGCAGCCCCGGCCCCCTGGCCCAGCTGCAGAGTCGCCAGCGCCAGTACAAGGCAGCCGCGCTGCAGGCCAAGCAGCTGGGCGATATGGCCGCCGCCACCAGATACTTCCGCGTGGCCAAGGTGCGTCCTGCCCGCGGAGGCGTGGGGTGGGGTGGGGTGGAGAGGGAGGAGGATGAGCCCGGGACGCTTCCCCCTCTGGAAGAGGGGCAGGAAGGGACCGAGCAAGATGGCGCCAGTGAAGCGGCAGGGCTGGGAGTCGCGTTGTGTGTCAGGCCGTGGGGTCTGCACCCGCTCCCCACAGATTCTCGGGCCCACCCCCAACCGCAGCCTGTGCCCCCGTCTTTCTCCTTCTAGAGTTTTGATGCTGTCTTGGAGGCCCTGAGCCGAGGGGAGCCCGTGGACCTGTCCCGCCTACCCCCTCCGCCTGGTGAGGACCCCCACCTTGCCTGCCTGCCTGCTGTTTCCCTTGTTGCTGGGGACCCCACCTGGCTAGAGTAGCCTGGACTGCGAGGAGGCAGGGGGTTCCCCAGGCAAGCCCCCCTCCATTGGCTCGGACCCCTCTGTCCCCAGACCAGCTGCCCGCAGACCCGCCGTCACCAACGCCGCAGGCTCCGGCTCCACCCCCCGCCGCGGCACCTGCCTCCCCAGGTAGGCTCCGGGGCTGCCCTGGGCTGGGGCAAGAGTGCCCGGCCGCCCTGGATCCTGAACCCTTCCCCCCCCCACCCCCCGGTCCCGCCCAGAGGTCCCCTCGCCCCCGCGGACCCTGCTGGAGGCCCTGGAGCAGCGGATGCAACGCTACCAGGTGGCCGCGGCCCAGGCCAAGGGCAAAGGCGACGCGCGGAAGGCGCGCATGCATGAGCGCATTGTCAAGGTGTGTGGAGGGGAGGGGGGTCCTGGGGCGGGAGTAGGTGGAGGGAGCAGGGGGCCAACCCTTCCCCCTCCCACCCCTGGGGTCACCCCCCACCACCTGTGTCCCCGCAGCAATACCAAGATGCCATCCGGGCCCACAAGGCCGGCCGAGCCGTGGACGTGGCCGAGCTGCCCGTGCCCCCAGGTAGGCTTGAGACCCCCTTAGGTGAGGGAGGAGCCCCAGCCGGACCCCACCATGGGGTGCTACGGGTCCTCACCCCCCACCCTGCCCGGGCCACCGCACCGGCCGCCCAGGCTTTCCCCCGATCCAGGGCCTGGAGGCCACGGAGGCCGCCCCACCGAGCCTGGTGGGCGTCCTGGCGACCGCCATGAAGCTGGCCAACCAGGCCGAGGGCCCGGAGGACGACGACGACGGCGACGACGACGGCGATGAAGCGCCCAAGAAGGTGCGCGGGGGCAGGGCCGCGGCCTGAGGCTGCAGGGCCACGGCCACGTTGAGTGGCAGCCTCGAGCCGGCCACGGCCACGGCCACGGCTCTGATTACTTCTCCATGTCCTCAGAGGCACAGCAGCCCTGCGGCCCCCACAGCCCAGCCCAGGGCCCCGCAGCCGGGCCCCACGCCGGCCCCCAAAGCAGCCCCCAAAGGCACATCCACCAGAGGTAGGCAGCCCGCCCAGGCCCCCCGCTTCTCTGTCCCGGGGCCCCGCCCAGCCCCCCCTTCTCTGCCCCAGGGCCCCGCCCCTGCCCTGCAGAGCCCCATCCTCTGCCCGCAGCCCAGCAGCAGCTCGCCTTCCTGGAGGGCCGCAAGAAGCAGCTCCTGCAGGCGGCGCTGCGAGCCAAGCAGAAGAACGACGTGGAGGGCGCCAAGATGCACCTGCGCCAGGCCAAGGGGCTGGAGCCCATGCTGGAGGCTTCCCGCAACGGGCTGCCCGTGGACATCGCCAAGGTGAACTGCGCAGACGCGGTGGCCTTGTGACCCGGATGGAGTCCCAGTAGCCCCGCCCATACCGCCCACTGTATCGTCAAGGCAGGCGTTTGGTGTCTCTGACTTGTAACACAGGGCAGGCCGGTTCTGCATCGTGGGGTCTCCTGGGACCCTAAAGGGGGCGTCGTCCTTGACCTTGAGATCCCAGGGACTCTGCCCTGGTTGTGTCCAGACAGGGGAAGAAGTGAGAGAGAAAGGTGGGGCGGTTTCCTTTAAAGGAAGTGACCTAATTTTTGCTTGCCTCCCATTGGCTAGCATGAGTCATGTGGCCATGCCTAGCTGCAAAGGGTCCTGGGGCTTGTAGTCTTGCTGGGCTGCCACATTCTGAACCGGAGGGTAGACATTTAACAGGTTCAGCCCCGGGACCAAACAAGCTGTGTGTCTCTCTCGGCATCACTTTTCTGTTTGGGGAAGTGGTGATGGTGACTCTCTCCACTTCAAAGAAAGAAAAATACCCAGGATTTTTTTTTTTTAAGATTTATTTATTTGAGAGGCAGAGTTAGAGAGAGAGAGGTTTCCCATCCGCTGGTTCACTCCCCAATTGGCCGCAACAGCCAGAGCTGGGCAGATCTAAAGCCAGGAGCCAGAAGTTCCATCCGGGTCTCCCATGTAGGTGCAGAGGTCCAAGGACTTGGGCCATCTTCTACTGCTTCCCAGGCCACAGCAGAAAGCTGGACTGGAAGTGGGGCAGCCAGGACTCGAACCAGCGCCCATATGGGTTGCTGGCACGGCAGGTGGCGGCTTTACCCGCTACGCCACGGTGCCGGCCCCTCAGCTGTCTTCTGGCATGCAATACTTTAAAATATGTGTGTGTGCGTGTGTGTGTATGGGGGCTGGCACTGCGGCGTCCCCAGCCCAGAACAGAGCCTGGCGCACAGTAGCAGCTCCACAAGGTGCTGGGGTGGGGGCTGACGAGGGGTCTGCAAGTGCCGCGTGGCCGATGGACCAAGAGCAGCGTGCAGGGGGAGGGCCGGTGACACAGCGCTGGGGCAGGGATGGTGGCCCTGGCTGGCCAGAGGGCCCCTCCCTCACCAGCCTGCTCCTCGGTGCCAGGTGCCACCTGCCCCGGTCAACAAAGATGACTTCGCCTTGGTCCAGCGGCCTGGCCCAGGCCTGTCCCAGGAGGCCGCCCGGCGCTACGGGGAACTCACCAAGCTGATCAGACAGCAGCACGAGGTGAGGGCCCTGCCCCCTCCCCGCCCCGCCCCGCCCTGGCCAGGGTCTCGGCCCTACTGCCCTCCCCTCACTCCCTCTGCTGCCCTAGATGTGCCTGAATCACTCCAACCAGTTCACCCAGCTGGGCAACATCGTGGAAACCAGCAAGTAAGTGCCCTGGCGCCCCCCGCCCCCCGAGCCGGCCCCCCGCCCCCGCCCCCCCAGCGCCGTCCTGAGCCAGGCCCCGGCCAACAGGTTTGAGAAGTTGGCGGAGGACTGTAAACGGAGCATGGAGACGCTGAAGCAGGCCTTCGCCCGGGGCCTCCCCACGCCCGTCGCCCGCTTCGAACAGAGGACTTTCAGCGTCATCAAGTGAGCCCCCGGCCCCCGCGGTGGTGGGTGGGAGATGGGCTGCAGGGTGTGCAAGGCCCTGGGGCTGGCACGAGGTGCCCCTGGAAGGCGGCAAGAGGCAGGCTGGCGGCGGCGCGTGTGGCGGTGGGTGTAGCGAGTGCCAAGCTGAGCCTGCGCCCTGGGGCCCGGGGAGCCCATGGGAGCCCGGGGACGCGTTAGGATTTTTTGGGGGGCCGTCTTTCTTCCTGCTGTAGTCTCCCCACCCCCTGAGGAGCGGGGGTCCCTTTTCCTCACTTCCACGCTTAGGTCAGGTGCAGCCCCCTGTGGGTAACAGACTCCTTGCCCTGGGTCCCTGTCACCTCGGCCCCGCCTATCACCCCAACTCTGCCCACAGGCACAGTACCAGGCTGCTGTCTATACCCACACACCTTCCCTGACCCGTGGTGGCCCCTTTCTGACCTCTGAGGCCACCTACCACGGCACCTCCCCTGGGAAGCCCTCCCTGACCACCCACCCTCCAGCAGCCTCCCCGGAGCGGGCTGTATGCCTTGCCTCCGTGTGAACCCTCTGCAGGGTCTCTGCCAGGGTCGGGGTGGGGGGAGGGGACGTGGCAGGTGCACAGTGGGCCTGAGGCGCGCACCTGTTCCCTCACCCGCGGGGAAGGGTCTTCCCGGATCTCAGCAGCAACGACTTGCTCCTGTTCATCCTCAAGGCCAGCAGCTTGCCCACACCCCCAGGTGAGCGCGGCCGGGGTCACGGTCACAGACAGGGGTAGGGGAGAGGTCAAGCTCTGACCCTTTGTCTGCCCAGCAGGGTTGTCCCCCGGCGACCTGGATGTCTTTGTCCGCTTCGACTTCCCCTACCCCAACGTGGTATGTGGTGGTGGGGGCGGGGGGGACCTGGAGCCCTGATGGACTGGGGGAGGGGGCTCCGACGTCAGCTCGCAGGCCCTTGACCTTTTCTGCCCCCCCTCCCGCCCCAGGAGGAAGCCCAGAAAGACAAGACCAGCGTGGTGAAGAACACGGACTCCCCTGGTAAGGCAAAGCAGCAGCCGCCGCCCTCCCGACCCCCCAGCAGGAGGCGGGTGAGACCCAGCCTGAGCCCCTCCCACCCTCCTCGGCAGAGTTCAAGGAGCAGTTCAAACTCTGCATCAACCGCGGCCACCGCGGCTTCCGGAGAGCCATACAGACCAAGGGCGTCAAGTTCGAGGTGGTGCACAAGGGGTGAGCTGGGGCGGCGGCTAGGCGGGGCCGGGCCTGGGCTGGGCTGGGGCGGGGCGGGGCCTGTGGGCTTTGTGGTTGGTGGGAAGGGGGCGAAGGATTGGGGCCATGGGCCTCGGGCTGTGGGGCAGGGTGGGGTCGAGGGGTGGGGCAACTGTGGGGCGGGGCAAGGGGCGGGGCATGGGTGGGGCTGGGGCGGGCCCTCTGCTCACGGCCCCGCCTCCCCTGCCCCACCCCCGCACTCACAGCGGTCTGTTCAAGACCGACCGGGTGCTGGGGACAGCACAGCTGAAGCTGGACGCCCTGGAGACGGCGTGCGAGATCCGAGACGTCCTTGAGGTGCGAGGGGTCCCATCTGACCCAGCCCCCACCCCCATCCCAGGCGTCCTCACTACCCAACCGGAAGATCCCCCAGCACCGTGCTGCCTTCTCAGCCATAGCCCCCCCACCTCCCAGCCCAGGCCTCCGATCCTCAGCCTCCCCTCGTCCCCCCACCCCAGGTCCTGGATGGGCGCCGGCCCACGGGGGGGCGGCTGGAGGTGATGGTGCGGATCCGGGAGCCGCTGACAGCCCAGCAGCTGGAGACGACGACCGAGCGGTGGCTGGTCATTGACCCGGTGCCTCCGGTGAGCGCAGCCCCCCACCCCTCCCCCGCGCGGGGCGGGAGGGGGAGCTGTGGCTCAGGAGCCCCAGGGCTGACAGCACCTCCCCCTCCCCTTACCCCCCCCCCCGCAGCAGGTAGCCGGGCCCAAAAGCAAGGCTCCTCCTGTGCCTGCCCCGACGAGGGAGCCGGGGAACAGGTGGGCCCCCCAGCCTCCAAGACCTGGCCTGGGCACCCCCCGTCCTGGAGGGGCTTGGTTTTGAAGAACTTCGTCCAGACACCCAGGCTTTGCGTGCCCCCGCTTGCCGTACCCTGGCTGCCTGCTTCTCTGCCCAGCTCTGTCTCCTGTGACCACCACCTCCTGGAGGCCCTCCCTGATCATTGCCTGGGTCGTGGGCTCCCTAGGGGTCGCCCTCTCCTCCTCTGTCCCCCCAACCCCGACCCAGCATGCCTGTTGATTGCAGGAGGCTGGGCAGCCCCTCAATGCCCGCCCCCGCCCCCCCAGCAGGTCAGCCCGGCCTCTGCACAGCCTCAGCGTGCTGGCCTTCGACCAAGAGCGCCTGGAGCGGAAGGTGGGTGGGCCCAGCGGGGCTGGGGGCATGGCGGGCGGTGCGTGCGGGCCTAGGCGGGCACTCACAG
The DNA here is from genome assembly GCA_949820135.1 of Sylvilagus floridanus. Lineage (NCBI taxonomy): Eukaryota > Metazoa > Chordata > Mammalia > Lagomorpha > Leporidae > Sylvilagus > Sylvilagus floridanus. Next base: position 12,610,433 of record OX463229.1, read on the forward strand.
CCCCCCACCCCCCAGATGCTGGCCCTCAGGCAGGCGCGGCGGCCGGTGCCCCCGGACGTGGCTCAGCAGTACCAGGACATCGTGCAGCGGAGCCAGTGGCAGAGGGCGCAGCTGGAGCAGGGCGGCCCGGGCATCCGGCGGGGTAGGGGCCTGGGAGCTGGGGATCCGGGGATCCCGGGGCTGAGGGGCGCAGGGCCCGGCTGGGGCGGGGGGGAGGGGAGGCGGCGGGGCCCAGCATGCCTGGGCACCTGGCGGGGTGGGGCCCGGGGGCTTGGGATCCGGGGGTCCCGGGGAGGGGAGGCGGCGGGGCCCAGCCTGCTCCCGCGCCCGCAGAGTACGCGTCGCAGCTGGAGCGGCAGCTGCAGTTCTACACCGAGGCCGCTCGACGCCTGGGCAACGACGGCAGCAGGGTGAGCAGGGCGGGCCGGGGGCGTGGTCTGCGGGGGCGTGGTTAGGGAGGAGGCGAGGCTGTGGGTGTGACCAGGGCGTGGTCCGGGAGGAGCTGGGCTGTGGGTGTGACTGGGGCGTGGCCCGGGGAGTTGGTGGGCTGGGGCGTGGTCCGAGGGGCGTGGCCCGAGGAGGGGCGGGGCTGGGAGGAGGTTGGTCGGTAGGCGTGGTTCGTGGCCCTGACGCTCCGCCTCCCGGGCCCCCACCAGGAGGCAGCAAAGGAGGCGCTGTACAGGCGGAACCTGGTGGAGACCGAGGTGAGCCGCCACGCGGGAGGCGGGCAGGGCTGGGCCGATGGGCTGGGGTGGGGGGAGAGGCAGCGCTGGGTTTTGGGTCCTCCTAACCCCCCCAGCTTCATCCCCCCAGCTGCAGCGGCTCCGCAGGTGAGGGCCCGACGCCCCCTCCTCCTCCTCGTCCCTACCCCGGTCAGCGGGGCCACCGAGCAGACAATCAGCGGACAATCGGTTCTGGACTCCTCTCACCCCACCCCTCCCCGCCCCGGGCCCCCAGCCCAGGCAGAGCCGCTGGGCCAGCTGGCGGCAGCGCCAGGCCTGGCTGGTGCGGCCACAGAGAGTCCCGTTTGCACAGCCCAGGACCCGGGAGGGCACCTGGGACCAAAGCCCCAAGGGCCCCTGCGAGCACTTTACCCCCTGGCCTTCCTGGACCCCCCAAAGAAGCCGCTGAGCCTAGCTGAGCCCTCCCAATCCCCGCCTTGGCTGCTGGGGGGGTCTCCCTGGCCCAGCTCGGACCCCCAGGGTCCACAGGACACAATAAAGAGCCCGGGGCGCACCCAGCTTGGCTCTGTCTCTGTCTCAGGCCGGATCTTCCCTAGGCCTCCCCAGCCCCGTGGAGGTGGGATGGGGGTGGGAGTGCGCTCAACAACCGGGCCCCCATTTCCCCAGGGGAATGCAGGGACAGGGAGAACCCCCAGAAGGTGGCCTAGGTGGGATGGGGGTGGGAGTGCGCTCAACAACCGGGCCCCCATTTCCCCAGGGGAATGCAGGGACAGGGAGAACCCCCAGAAGGTGGCCTGGGGCGGTCAGTGCTCAGAAAACTTAGACTTTTATTGTCACTGTCTGGTGTGGGGGCGTGTCTGGTCCTGGAGGCGTGGTCTGCTCAAGCCACTCCCCCAGGTGCCCCCAGTGTGGGGCCTGGGTCTGCAGTTCCCAGCCAGCCTGCCCAGTGCTGGGCCCCTCCGGGCTCAGGAGCCCCCCACCCTAGGGGCTCTTGTAGCCTTGGGTGGCAGCCGGACCAGAACCGGCTCCGGATTGTCGGCCGTGTCCACCACGCGCAGGTGCGGGAGGCCCAGGAAGGCCTCGGCCGAGATACTGGTCAGGTGCAGCCTGTTGGCCCTGCACAGAGGGGCGGACGTGAGGGCAGCTGCGGGGGGGGGGAGGCCCCCGCCTCCGCCCGCTGCCCGCCCCCACCCCCGACCTGAGGAAGAGGGCGCGCAGGTGCGGTGTGGTCAGGAAGGCCTCGGGCCCTACGTGGCTGATGCGGTTACCCTGCAGGTGCAGCTCTTCCAAAGCCTCGGGCAGGTCAGGGGGCACAAAGGACAGCTCGTTGTGGCTCAGGTCCAACACCTGGCAGGTGCAACAGGGCGCAGGTGGCGTGCCCGAGCCCGCCGGCCCCTCCCCCTCACTTCCGGGCACCCTCCCCCTGGCCACGCCCAGGCCCCAGCACCCATCCTGGCTGCCCCGATTCCTGCGCTGGAAAAGAGAGCCCCCGGCACGCAGAACGGGAAGAGGGGACAGCGGGCATGGCCAAGCCACCCGTCCCTGACCTGGAGGGCCTGCAGCTCGTGCCACGCGCCGGGCCCGATGTCACCCACGCGGAGCCGATTGTGCGCCAGGCTGAGCTCCCGCAGCTGGACCAGGCCGGCCAGCTGCTCGGGCTCCAGGGCGCGCAGCTGGTTGCGCTGCAGCCGCAGGCTCTGCAGGCTGCCGGGCAGGCCGGACGGCAGCTGGGTCAGCTGGTTGCCGGCCAGGTCGAGGCTGCGCAGGGCCCGCAGCCGGCGGAAGGCCCGGCGGTGCACGCGGGCGCTGGCCAAGAGATTGTAGGCCAGGTTGAGCTCGGTCAGGCGTGGCGTGGCCGCCAGGTCGCGGGCGCCCAGCGCGGCCACGCGGTTGTGGGGTAGCACCAGGGCCCGCAGGCGGCGGGGCAGCGCCGGGGGCACGCGCGCCAGCCCGTTGCCATACAGGTGCAGCGTGTGCAGGCGCCGCAGCGGCCGCAGGGCCCCAGCCGGCAGCCCGGATGTCCCCAGCTGGTTGTGCTGCAGCAGCAGGTAGCGCAGGCCCGCGGCCCCGCGCAGGCGCTCCCCGTGCACCTGCCGGATGCGGTTGCGCCCCAGGTGCAAGATGGCCAAGCTCTGGGGCAGGCCGCTGGGCACGGAAGCCAGCTGGTTATGCGACAAGTCCAGATACTCCAGGCTGTGCAGTTTGCTGCGGGAAGAGGGGCGAGACAGAGCGCGGGCACTCAGAGCAGGGCGGGGGGGGGGGGGCGGAGTGATCCTGCAACATCTCCGCTGGAACGGAAAGCTTGGCATGAGGAGTGAGGAGGCCCGGTGGGAGATAGATCGGGGGGTGGATGGGAGGGCTCAGGGCTGGCCCTGGCGCCAGGGTGACTTGTAGGAGTGAGCAGGCCCGAGTCCTGGGTGTGAAACGGGACTGCCAACGCGGGGTTTGCACTCCCACGCGGCGCCGCCACAGGGCCCACCTGAAGGTCGTGTTGTCCAGGCCGCCATCGGTCAGCTGGTTGTGCTGGAGGTACAGTTCCCGGAGGTGGGTCTGGCGGCTCAGGGCCCCTCGGGGCACTTTGGAAATGAGGTTGTTCTGAGGAAGAAAATGAAACCCGAGAGTCTGCGAGGGAGTGATGGCGGCAGGGAGCCACAGAAGGTTCTTGAGGGAGGCAGTGACCAGGAGCGGGCCCCGCAGTGGGAGGAAGGCTGGTTGGGAGGGGAGGGCGTCCAGGAAGAGGCGCACCTGCAGGTGCAGGCGCTCCAGAGAGGGCGGCAGACTGGGCGGCAGGTAGCGGAGCCGGTTGCTGGAGAGACTCAGCGTGGCCACGGCCTCGGAGCCGCGGAAGGCGTCGGGGGGCAGGCCGGCGTTGGCCAACTGGTTGTTGTGGAGGTACACAGACCTGAGGGGACCCAGGCTCCGGCCACCAGCGGCGCCCCCTCGCCGCCCACCCCCGGTGCCCCGGCTCGCAGCGTGCGCACGTGTGCGTTGCAGTGGGCACCATGCGACTGCGCACGCGCAGGTGCACCTGCGCGCGCACCTGCGAGCCTGCTGTCGCCACCTGTCCCAGGCGGCATCCAGGATCCAGGATCGATTGTGCCCAGTTTCAAACACATACAGACGCACGCACGTACGCACGCACCCGCCCCCAGAAATGGGGTGAGGACTCCGTCCCTACCCCAGGGGCCCCAGGCCAGGGGCTACCTGAGCGCAGGCTTCTCCCCAAAGGTGAGCGGGAAGACCTCCATCACTTGGTTGGCCGCCAAGTCCACGACGCGGACGGAGCGGGGCAGGAACTGAGGAGCCACCGAGAGCTGCGGGGCGCGCGCGCGGGAGGTGGGGAGGGGTACAGCCGTGGCTCCTGGTGCAGCCCCCACCCCGCCCCCACCACTCCCCCAGATGCCCGGCGCCTGTCCGGATGACCCACCCACCTTATTATTGGCTACGTAAATGTGTTGCAGCTCGGTCAGGGACTCGAAGGCTTCGTCCGGCAGGCCTGGAGGGTGCGGGCGGCGAGAGGACCCCCAAGGCCTGGTTTTGGGGTGCGTCTCTGCTCCCAGCAGCCCCATCCCCCGCTACTCGATCCCTCCTCAAAAGCCGCAGACACCCCCCCGCCCCCGCCCCCGCCCCTGAGTTTCCACCGGCTCAGCGAAGGACGCTTCCAGGAAGAGCCGCAGGGCTGCGGGCAGCCGCCGGCGGGGGAGGGCCGCGCCGCGCCGCGCCGCTGGGACCTCCGTCCCACACTCGGGGCCAAGACCTCTCACCCTCGGACGACAGGAGGTTGTTGTGCAGGTCGAGGGTGCGCAGGTCTCGGAGACGCGACAGCTCGTTGTAGGGGAGCTCCTGGAGCCGGTTGTTCTGTGGGGCGGGGGGGTGACCCAGAAGCCGGGTTCTCAATATGTCCCAGGACACCCCGCCAGCCCCACAGTCAGCCCCGAAAGCCCACAGCCCTGACAGCGCTGGAACCCTATCGGGGGACCCCAAACGTCCCCAAAGGACCCCATCACCCCACAATCGACAGCAAAGAACCCCACAACTACCAGGGTCCTGTATCCCCATCACCCACAAATCACAAAGACCTGGACGCCAACACCCCATCCCCCCTGCAATCACCCCATCATTGGCCCCAAATGCCTCATCCTCTCCACCCCTCAAGACCCCAGAAACACCATGTGGACCCCAGCTCCCCAAACCCTCAGCACCCCCCCACTCCCCATATCTCTGCCCCCAGTTCCTTTCCCCTCCCACCTGCGCCCTGCCCACCTGCGCCCCCCCCCCCGCGTCTCCCCACCTGCAGAGAGAGGTGCTGAGCAGCCCTGGTGATATTGTGTGGGAACAGCTGCAGGTCCAGGCCGGCGCAGTCCACCGTGTCCGCCCGGGGACAGGAGCAGCGCCAGGGGCAGGCCCGGGGTGGCGGCTGTGAGCTCTCCCCCAGGTGGGGGAAGTTGGGGTCCTCCATGCCAAGGCTCAGTGGGGACCCCAATAGCAGCAGCAGCGGCAAGCTCCAAGGCTGGGGGCGGGAGGGAGGGTCGTCATGGCAACGACAGCATCCCCTCATTAGAAGGGGCTGGAGGAGTGGGGCGGCCAGGGTGGACTCAGTAGCCAGTGGGCAGAGCCGGGGTGTGTTGGGGGGGTGGGCCTCACCCTTGGACCCTCCCCTGCCCCACCTCACCATAGCCAGTGTCGCCAGCAGTGCCGATCAGGGCTCCCTAATGGAAACCAGGAGGCCACCTCCCGGAGCGTCTGTAGTCCCCCCCCTGCCCCATCTCCCAACACAAACCACCCTCCTGCCAGCTTCCTCCCAGGGGCTGGGGGGGGGGGAGGCTGGCCCATTCCCTTGCCCCGCCCTGGGGAGTGCAGACAGGAGGCCGGATGGGGGTGGTGAGGACAGCTCCCCCACTCCATCCCCGCCTCTGCTGTCGTAACCTCAGCCAGCCTCTGGGCCCGGGGCCCACAGGAACAAGGAATGTTTGGGAAAAAAAAAAAAAAAAAGTTGAGATTTGCCTGGTCTGGTATTTGGGCCGACCGCAGCTGTAGGGGGTGGGGCTGGGGGCTGGGAGAAGCTTCGGGGGCCCAAGAGAGTCCCCCCACACACCAGGAGCTGGAAGGGGGCGGCGGTGGCAGCAAGGGGTCAGGGGAAGCCAGGGCTCAGCCCAGGAGCCCTCCTCGGGGGTCTGGCACCCGGGCCCCCTTGGCAACCAGACACACAGCTCCGCCCTCCCCCTCCCCAAGTGGCCACAGCCGCCTGGAAGGAAGTGACACGTCCCGGCGCTGGCCAGCCTGCCTGGGCTTCTCCGGCCTTGTCTAGAAAGTGTAAGGACCCCAGGGCGAGAACAGGTACAAAGTGCATTCACTCGGCAACACCGAGCACCACCAGGCAGCCTGGACATTGAGTCCTAGTAGGGTTCAAGTCCCAACTCTGCTTCTGTTCCAGCCCCCTCTGCTGATGCACGCCCTGGGAGGCAGCAGGTGGTCCCGTAGATGCAGCCGGGGCTGGGGGGTGGGGACCAGAGAGGCAGGACAGGTCCCACACAGCACCCACGGCAGAGCCGCCTAGGGAGCCGTGGGCTGCATCGGGTGGGTGGGAAGAAGGGGCCAAGATGTGGGGTGAGGGATGGAGAGAGAGGGTTTCACACAGAAACCCAGAGATTTGTCCAGGCACCCCGGGAGCCTGGGAACTGCAAGGGGACTGGGACAGGCGACAGGTCTTCTCTGAGCAAAACAGAACAACAGCAAGTACCAATTCTCTGTGTGAGACCAGTGCACGGCAGAGCAAAGCCCCTTAGTCTGTCGGCCACAGCAATGGGGCCAAGAAGACTGGCATATTGCACCAGTCCTAGCTCTGGGAAAGCAGCAGCCATGAGAAACTGAGGTGTTAGGGTTGCTGACAGGTTGCAAAGGACAGAGAACCCTAACCATGCTAGCTCATGCAAACAATGTCATCTATTGGTGCACGAATGGAAAAGATAGGAGAGAGGGGCCTTCAGGCACCACTGGATCCAGGCGCTCTGTCTACCAGCTGGCTTCTCTGGGTGGTGCCTATGTGGCTCCACTCCTCACTTAAGAGGAAAGTTCCAAGCTTCAGTCTCCTTAGCTCAGTATTGGTTACACGTGGGTGAAATATGCTCATTGGCCAGGAACCTGTTCCTGGCTTAGTCTTGCTGCTGCAAACTCCCCTCCCCCCACACTGCCCAGCCCAGCCCAGCCAGCAACTGGGCAGGGACTGTGTTGGGGTTATGGTCACCATCAGTTAGCCCCAGGGGCCAGCAGAGAGCCTGGTGCACAGGGCGTTGGGTGTGCGGAAGGGGTGTGGGTGTCGCTCGAGTGACCGCGGAGGGCAGGGGGCAGCTGTGGGGAGCAGGGGAGAGGTAGTGAGAGCCTTTGGGCAGGAACAAGAGGCCAATGGAGATCGCAGCTGTCTGGGACAGGCGTTTGGTGCGCTGTTTAAGACGCCTCTGGGGACGCTTTCCTCCCACATCCGAGTGCCCGGTTCGAGTCCCGGCTGTTCCACTTCTGAGCCAGTTCCCTGCGCATGCGCACCCTGGGAGGCGGCAGTGCTGGCCCAAGGGCTTGGGCCCCTGGCACCCACGTGGGAGACCCGGATGGAGCTCCCCGGCTCCCGGCTCTTTGAGAATTTACTGAGTTGAGAAGCAGAGAAAGACAGAGCTCTCCCATCTACTGGTTCAGTTCCCAAATGCCCATGATGGACTGGGGCTGAGCCAGGCTGAAGCCAGAAGCCGGGAGCTCCATCCGGGTCTCCCACACGGGTGCAGGAGCCCAAGCCCTTGGGCCAGTCCCTGCAGCCCCCCGAGTGCGCAGGCACTCGTGTGTGGGATGCAGGCGGCACAGGAAACCTTTAACTGCTAGGCTAAAACCCGCCCCTGGGGGATACCCCTTGGACATATGAGCCTTGGGGGGGCTCCTCAATTAATATCCAAACCATGGCACAGAGGAAGACGAGACGGAAGCCGACACTCGACCATTACCTTTATTGCCATAATCTGCAAACAGGCACAACATTGTAACTGCTGCACCCATGGAAAATGATACATGATGGACAGCATCCCATAAACTTGTCCAGCTCAAAGATAGTTGAATCTATTTTTTTTTTTTTACAAGTCCTTGCCTTTGATCCAGCCCGGCCACCCAGGGATGCGCGCCTGTCCCCGCTCACCCGGACTGGGGACCGAGAGCCCTGGGTTCCGGATTCGGGGGCCTCCGGACCTCATAGACGGTCATCATCGCGCCCCCAGCACGGAGGCCTAGGGTCTCCATGGAAACCCAGCAGCCACAGCGGGGGCGTGACGCCGTCGAGACGAGCAGGTGTCTGCTCCTATCCAGATAAAGTCGTCTGGGCGGGGAGAGCAAACGGGGCTTCTGATTGGTGCGTCCTTGCGGGAGGGCGGGAATAAGACGCCGCGCCGCCGAGGCTGTTACCGTCGCTTCCAATCAAGAGCCGAAACAGCCTTGACGGACAGGCGTAGCGGGAAGAGGCCCCGACTGCGGGCTTTCGCCCAACCGGCGGGCAGCCGTCCGGAGACAGGGCCAATGAGGAGACGGCGGGGGTGGGGCGAAGGGGCCGGTTGCTCCGGAAGTGGAGGGAGGGGGTGAAAATGGCGCCCAGCTCGAAATCGGAGCGGAACAGCGGGGCCGGGAGCGGCGGCGGCGGCCCTGGGGGAGCCGGGGGCAAGCGGGCAACGGGGCGACGGCGGGAGCACGTCCTCAAGCAGCTAGAGCGGGTCAAGGTGAGGCCGGGAGCCCTGAGGCGGGCGCCTCAGCGGAGGGAGGCGGGAGGCGGAGGGAGGGAGGGCGTTCGCGGGGTGCGGGCTGGGGGCGGGGCCCGGGTGGGGGCTCTGAGGAGGGGGCTGGGCGAGGCCCCGGGGACGGGGCTCGGATCCGGGCGGTGGGGTTTGGGTCGAGGGGGCTGGGGCGGGGTACGGGGAAGGGGCCTGGGCGGGGCCCCGGGGAAGGGGCTCGGGTGGCGGAGGCTGAGGCGGCTGGGGGCGGGGACCCGGGCCGGGGGCTTGGAGTGCGGGGACCGCTGAGGCCGCGGGAGCGCCCAGGGGCCGCCCGATTTTTCAGAGCCGCGCGTGGAGCCCGCTCGCCCCCTCCCCCGCTTGGGGCTTGGGGCTCGGGAGCTCTTGGCGGTGTGGGGTCCCCGGCCTCCTGTCCCGGAGTCCCCCGATTGGGACTGGGCTTCCGCCCTCAGAGCAGGGGCTGCCTCCCCCATCAGACTGGACACTCCCAGGAGTGCGCGCTCCGGCCGCGGCCGCAGGGTGTGGATGTAGGGGGTTTGTATCTTCCCTCCTTGTTCCCTGAGGACAGAGATGGGAGTGTCCCGGCCAGTGGGCAGCGGCTGCTGCTCCCCACTTTCTGTCTGGGAGCTCCCAGGGCGGGGCGAGCCCCGCCCCCCGCTCCAGGCGCCCTGGCTGGGTAGCCCTCCCGTCCTATCCGCCAGGGACCTCGGCCGGCCCGGCCGCTTCCTCCATCGGACTGAGGGCTCCTTGAGGTCAGAGTTGGCTCTCCCAGCAGCCAGGGCCTTGCCTCCGCCATCAGACTGGGGGCTCTGGAAGGCAGGGCCTTGCCTCCGCCATCAGACTGGGGGCTCTGGAAGGCAGGGCCTTGCCTCCGCCATCAGACTGGGGGCTCTGGAAGGCAGGGCCTTGCCTCCGCCATCAGACTGGGGGCTCTGGAAGGCAGGGCCTTGCCTCCGCCATCAGACTGGGGGCTCTGGAAGGCAGGGCCTTGCCTCCGCCATCAGACTGGGGGCTCTGGAAGGCAGGGCCTTGCCCCCGCCATCAGACTGGGGGCTCTGGAAGGCAGGGCCTTGCCCCCGCCATCAGACTGGGGGCTCTGGAAGGCAGGGCCTTGCCCCCGCCATCAGACTGGGGGCTCTGGAAGGCAGGGCCTTGCCTCCGCCATCAGACTGGGGGCTCTAGGAAGGCAGGGCATTGCCTCCGCCATCAGACTGGGGGCTCTAGGAAGGCAGGGCATTGCCTCCGCCATCAGACTGGGGGCTCTGGAAGGCAGGGCCTTGCCCCCGCCATCAGACTGGGGGCTCTGGAAAGCAGGGCCTTGCCCCCGCCATCAGACTGGGGGCTCTGGAAGGCAGGGCCTTGCCCCCGCCATCAGACTGGGGGCTCTGGAAGGCAGGGCCTTGCCTCCGCCATCAGACTGGGGGCTCTGGAAGGCAGGGCCTTGCCCCCGCCATCAGACTGGGGGCTCTGGAAGGCAGGGCCTTGCCCCCGCCATCAGACTGGGGGCTCTGGAAGGCAGGGCCTTGCCTCCGCCATCAGACTGGGGGCTCTGGAAGGCAGGGCCTTGCCTCCGCCATCAGACTGGGGGCTCTGGAAGGCAGGGCCTTGCCTCCGCCATCAGACTGGGGGCTCTGGAAGGCAGGGCCTTGCCCCCGCCATCAGACTGGGGGCTCTGGAAGGCAGGGCCTTGCCCCCGCCATCAGACTGGGGGCTCTGGAAGGCAGGGCCTTGCCTCCGCCATCAGACTGGGGGCTCTGGAAGGCAGGGCCTTGCCCCCGCCATCAGACTGGGGGCTCTGGAAGGCAGGGCCTTGCCTCCGCCATCAGCCTGCACAGCGAGACTCAGCCCCCCCAGGCAGGACGGGAGAAGGGTGGCTGCAGGCGGGAGGCCGCCGTGTCCCCCGGGGCCGGCCCGGCCGTGCCCTGAGCCACCCCAGCCGGCCCCTCCCCTAGATCAGCGGGCAGCTGTCCCCTCGCCTGTTCCGGAAGCTCCCGCCCAGGGTCTGCGTGTCGCTCAAGAACATCGTGGACGAGGATTTCCTCTACGCAGGGTGAGCGGGGCGAGGGCGGGCAGGGGGCGGGTGGGCGGGCGGGGGTTCGCGCTGACCCGCCCGGCCCCGCCCCGCCCCGCCCGCAGCCACATCTTCCTGGGCTTCTCCAAGTGCGGCCGCTACGTGCTCTCCTACACCAGCAGCAGCGGCGACGACGACTTCTCCTTCTACATCTACCACCTGTACTGGTGGGAGTTCAACGTGCACAGCAAGCTCAAGCTGGTACGGGGGCCACCCACGCCCACCCTGACCCTGACCCTGACCCCGACCCCGACCCCGACCCCGACCCCGACCCTGACCCTGACCGCGCCGCCCAGGTGCGGCAGGTGCGGCTCTTCCAGGACGAGGAGATCTACAGTGACCTGTACCTGACCGTGTGCGAGTGGCCCAGTGACGCCTCCAAGGTCATCGTCTTCGGCTTCAAGTGAGACTGGGGGGAGGGGTGGAGGTTGGGGTGTGCCCACCCCCCGTGCCCACTTGCCCAATGAGACTCAGGGCAGGGGGCGGAGCCCGAGGTGTGCCCGCCCCCTCCCCCCTCAGCCAATGAGACTCGGGCCTGGGGGCGGAGGCTGAGGGTGTGCTCGGCCAATGAGACTGGGGCGGAGGGTGGAGGCCGTGGCTGGGCGGGCCCGGGGGGCGGAGGCTGAGGGAGTGCCGCCCCCAGCACCCGCTCGGCCAATGGCATGCTCATGAACATGATGATGATGAGCGACGAGAACCACCGGGACATCTACATCAGCACTGTGGCCGTGCCGCCGCCGGGCCGCTGTGCCGCCTGCCAGGACGCCAGCCGGGCGCACCCAGGTGAGGGCGGGGGCGGGGCGGGGCGGGGGCTCCTCCGCCCCAGGGGGGGGTGTGGGCGGTGAGTGAGCCCCGTGCCCGTGTGTTGCTGCAGGCGACCCGGGCGCGCAGTGCCTGCGGCACGGCTTCATGCTGCACACCAAGTACCAGGTGGTGTACCCCTTCCCCACCTTCCAGCCCGCCTTCCAGCTCAAGAAAGACCAGGTGGTGCTGCTCAACACCAGCTACTCCCTGGTGGCCTGCGCCGTCTCCGTGCACACGCCCGGTAGGCCACCCCACCCCGCCGCCCCCACGCTGACCTCTGCCCGCCCTGGGCAGCCGCAGGCCCCTGGCCCCGAGTCGCCTGCTGGAGGCCAGGGCTCCCAGGGCTTGACGCCAGCGTCGGGGTGCAGGCAGACGCGACCCTCGGGTTGTGCAAAACAGAACGGAAAAGTGGGTGTTGGCGTGGGAACCAGTTTGATGTACGGGTGTCGTGGGCCCTTTGTGTAGCTGCCTGTGTGGGCCCAGCACCCAGGGGTCAGGGAGGAGGGAGACCCTGCCCGGCACCCGGGGGTCGGGGAGGGGGGGACCTGGCCCAGCTTCCAGGGGTCGGGTAGTTGGAGGACCGTGCCCCCACCCCAGTGCACAGACATGCGCAGCTGCGGGGCTGATGGCGATCGGGACTCCGGTTCCTTTCGGGTAAAAAGAACTCCATGCCCTAAGAAAGGTGCCCGCTGGAGACCCGGTAGGACACTGTCCCCAGGGCAGCCTTCAGTGACCTGAGAGGCAGCCCGAAGATGTGCCGGGAGCCCCCCGCCCGCACTGCTCGGGCGGCATCAGCTCCCCGTGGGCTGTGTTCTCTCCCTGGGGGCAGGAGTCCCTCGGGTCAGGGGCTCCAGGGAGCATCCCACTGACTGCTTCCCCGTCTCCCCGGCTGCAGGTGACAGCGACTTCTGCCAAGTCCTCTATGACCACACAGCCTGCCCCCCGGCCGCCCCCAGCCCCCCGGGTTCCCAGAGCCCAGAGGCACCCCCCTCCGCCCCCAGCCCCTGTCCTGAGGCTGCCTCTGCCCGGCCCTCCGGGGCCCCCGAGTCCTCGCCGGCCATGGCCAAAGCCAAGGAGTTTGTGGCTGACATCTTTCGCAGGGCCAGGGAGGCCAAGGGGGGCGCCTCTGAGGAGACCCGGCCACCCCCCGGCCCGGGACCCTCGGGCAGCCGCTGCCGCCTCTCCTCCGAGCCCCCCGCCCCGTGTGCGGAGGCAACGGCGGCGGGCGCCCGCGACAGCCCACCCGCGGCCCAGGCTCCGGCCCCGGAGCCCGGCTACGTCAATTACACCAAGCTGTACTACGTGCTGGGGTCCAGCGAGGGGCCCGAGCCTGGGGACGGTGAGCTGAAGCCTGCGGGGGCGGGGCCGGAGACAGCAAGCCACGGCAGGGGCGGGGCCTGTGGGGCGGGGCCCGGAGACAGAGTGGCGAGTGGGTGTGGTCAGATGAGGCCTGCGGGGGCGGGGCCTGGGTCCCCACTGCCCCTTAGTGCCCGCCCTTCACCACTGCTTCAGGGTTCGAAGACGACAAGATCTCGCTGCCCTTCGTGGTGACCGACCTGCGCGGCCGCAACCTGCGGCCCATGCGGGAGCGGACGGCCGTCCAGGTGGGTGCAGGGGGCTGCGGGGCCCGCCGGGGCGGCGGGGCGGGGCGAAGGCCTGAGCCCCTCGCGTGCCCCCTCGCCACGCCCAGGGCCAGTACCTGACAGTGGAGCAGCTGACACTGGACTTCGAGTACGTCATCAACGAGGTCATCCGCCACGACGCCACCTGGGGCCACCAGTTCTGCTCCTTCAGCGACTACGACATCGTCATTTTGGAGGTGGGTGCCGCCCCCGCACAGGCCCCGCCCCGCGCAGGCCCCGCCCCGGCCTCACGCTCCCTCTCCCCAGGTCTGCCCGGAGACCAGCCAGGTGCTCATCAACATCGGCCTGCTGCTGCTGGCCTTCCCGGACCCCAGCGAGGAGGGCCAGCTGCGGTGAGCGGGGGACCCTGGCCGGGGCGGGGGGCGCCCGGGTCCCCTTCCTGCCCCCCAACGCCCTGTCCGCTCGCGCTGCAGACCGAAGACCTATCACACCAGCCTCAAGGTGGCCTGGGACCTGAACACCGGCATCTTCGAGACCGTGAGCGTGGGCGGCCTCACCGAGGTCAAGGGGCAGACGAGGTGAGGGGCGGGGCCCTGGCGGGGCGGGGCCGGGCGCCTGGGCCCCGCCCCCAGCCGCTCACTCCCTGTGCCCCACCCCCGCAGCGGCAGCGTGTGGAGCTCCTACCGCAAGAGCTGCGTGGACATGGTCATGAAGTGGCTGGTGCCCGAGAGCAGCGGCCGCTACGTGAACCGGATGACCAACGAGGCGCTGCACAAAGGTGGCCGCGGGGCGAGGCAGGGCGGGGCAGCAGCCTGGGCATGGTGGGGGCCGGGCCGCACAGAGGCCATGTCCTGAACATGCTGGACCCCCGCAGGGTGCTCGCTGAAGGTGCTGGCGGACAGCGAGCGGTACACGTGGATCGTGCTGTGAGGAGGGCCGGCGGCCGCCCCCGGACACGGACACGACACTGCCTCCAACTACCTCCGCGGCGCCGCCCGGCCGCCGGCCTTGCGGGAGGGGGCGGCGCCTGCAGTCTGGACGCTCGTTATTTATGCCTATTTAAGTGGGGGAGGGGCCGGGGAGGGCGCCCTGCCCCTGCCCCCTGCCCCCGCCCCAGCCGCGCGTGCCCTCCCGCTTGGTCCTCTCCGTGTAATAAATGTTGCAGCCCCGCCCGCTGAGGGCCCGGCGGCAGAAGGCAAATGTCACGTGGAGTTTATTGTCTTAAGAAAGGCTACAAAACGTAGAAAACAGCTGGGCGCGGGGCGCGGGCACCTGCGGTGGGAGACCCTGCGCAGGGCCCGCGGGCGCCCGCACAAGTGGCTGATACGACACGGCACGGTTCCCTTCGTTTCTGGGTTTTTTTTTTTTTGTCTTTTTTTTTTTTCCATAAACATCGACCTCACGGGTTCAAAACACGAAGAAAACTGGGACAGATAAGGCCATGATGGTTGGAAAGAAAATCCAAGTTACCGGCTCCGCTGGGGGGCGCTCACGACCACTCACACACTAGTCACGGCGGGGGCGGGGCACAGGGCAGGTTCCGATACAAAGCAGCGGCCGCGGGGTGCGGAGCGCGGGGTGGGGTGGGGGCACGGGCCCTCCAAGCCCCCCAACAGCCGCTCTTTGGAAACCAGAGGCCGGGGGAACCCCTCCCACCAGCCCCCCGGGACCGGGCCCGGCTCTGGAGACGCCGCAGTGCCCACGGCTTTAATTGCACTTATGCCGAGAAGGGGGAAGCGGTGGGGTCGCTGGGTGGGGGGGCGAGGAAGGGGGCTGCTGCTGCTGCGGCTGCCGGCGGCAATGGGGGGCTGTGACGCCCACCTACGCGCGCCCGGGGCCGGGGCAGGGCCCAGGGCGAGCTGTGCAAAGCCAGCGAGCAGAATAAGTTAACGGGTCCTGGGGGAGGGGACCTGCCAGCCTGCCCCCGGGACGGAGGGGGTGCTGCGGCCTTGGGGGCACTCGGGCACGGCGGCGGTTCCTAAGGCACTGTCTCATCTTCTGTGTCGGTTTGCAGCTGCGGCCCCGCCCGGCCCTGTGATTGTGCCGGCCCCGGGGAGGGGGGAGGGGCTGGGCCCCCCAGGAGGGGTGGGGGGGCCCTGGCGTGGAGGGGAGCTTAGCTGGAGGGCAGCGCCGGCACGAACAGGCCGCGCGCGTCAGTCCGAGCAAGCTTGGCGGGCGGCTGCAGGGCCTCGGTGCCGAGCGCGGGCGACTGGCCGCCGGCCGCCAGCGAGATGTCCTGCGGCAGCTCGTCCTCGCTGTCCTCCTCCTCCTCCTCCTCCTCGTCTGGGCACAGGAGGCGGGCACGGCTCAGCGGGCGCGGGGCACCCCCTACCCCCAGCCCCGCAACTTCCACCCCGCCCACCGCCCCACTGCTGCTCACCTTTGTCCGCGTCCAGGGGGTTCAGCGCCGTGGTCAGGTTGGCGAACTGCAGGGGGCGGGAGACGGAGGTGAGGGGCCCGCCGGCCCGCGGCCCGCCCGCGCCCCCCGCACCCCGCCGCGCGCACCTCGCCCATGACGGCGATGGGGGTCTCGCCCTTGGCCTGGGCCACGCGGTGCTCGACCAGGTAGTACATGTACTCGTCGTAGAGCAGCCGGATGAGGTGGAAGGAGCCGAAGCTGGCGGCGCTGCGCAGGGTCAGGTCCCGGATCACCATGGAGCTGGGGGCCGGACAGAGGCGGGGCGCGGCTGAGCCCCGGGGAGGCGAGCGCGGCCGCCCCGCCCAGGGGCGTGGTCCTGCCCGGCCCCGCCCCGCCCCGCCCGCGCACCTGTAGAAGGACCACTTGAGGAGAAAGAGCTTGGCCGCCTTGGGGAAGCCGGCGCTGCCCTGGTAGGGCTTGAGCACCTGGCTCACGACGCCGTCCAGCCAGGCCGCCCACTGCTCCAGCGAGTTCTGCTGCTGCAGCGTCACCTTGAAGTCCTGCTCCAGGCGCTGCACCACGCGGTCCTCGCAGCGGCACACCCACGAGGCCTGCTCCTGCGGCAGGGCGGGCGGGCGCACCCGGGTCTCAGCCGCCCCGCCCCACCCCCGTCCGGCCCCCGCCCCGCCCCGCCCCGCCCCCCCCACCTGCACGTTGGCGAAGTCCACGCGGTTGAGGTCGCTCAGCATCTGGTTGATCTGCGCCGTGTTCTGCAGCACGGCGCGCGCCGCCTGCGCCAGGTGGTTGAGCGACGTGTAGCGCCGCAGCGTCTGCGCAAAGGCGCCGGCCGCCGCCACCTGCGTGCAGGGCCGGGGTCGGGGCTTCCGCGGAGCCCACCCTCCCCCCTTTCTTGGTGGGGGTCCGAGCGCGGCGGGTCCCACCCAGGGGCAGCTTTACCCTGCCCTGGCTGGCACTGGCACGACTTTACTGGAGAACCCCGCCGGGCATGTATACAGTAGGTGCTCAGTGAGTGCAAGCGGAGTGGACACCTGAGTACAGCAGCCCTGCCCAGGGCTCCATCCGGGATCCGCGCCTCCGACTCGCCGGCTCGGGGCACCTGGTCCCGTATGGGCGAGGCTGGGCTGCTGATCCCGGCTCACCGCTCTGCGCCCGGGCAGCCACGGGGGAGCCGTGCGGCAGGCGGGCGCCCTCGCCCACAGCCTGGAGCCTGCGTCCGCACGCGGCCAGCCCGTCCTAGCGAGGCCGCCCTGCAGTCGGGTTGCATTTTCTCTACGGGGCAGGCACGGGGCGGGGGGAAGCGGCCGGCCCCAGCACGCCGGGAACGGGGCCGGACCTCAGGGTGCCCCCCGCACCTTCACCCGCAGCATCTCCTCCGGGATGTTCACCATGGCGTGGGTGAGCCAGCTCTCCAGGCTCTTGGCGAAATTCCGGATGGCTTGGGTCAAGGCACCTGTGGGCGCGGTGGGGCGGGGTGGAGGTGGTGATGAGGGGGCGGGGCGCTCACTGGGGGTGGGCGGGGCTGGAAGTGCGGCCAGAGCACTGGGTGGGCGGGGCCAGGGCGGGTGCTCACTAAGAGTGGGCTGCAGGAGTGGGGTGGGCTGCAGCACTGGGTGGGGTGAGGCGGGGCGGGACCAGCGCTCACTGGGGATGGGCCGCAGCACGTCCGGGATGAGGATCTCCACCAGGCCCTGGTAGAGCACGTTGTCACAGCGCTTGGTCCACTGCAGCACGGGCTCGAACTTGGACAGCAGCACCAGGCTGGCCTTGGGCAGGCGTTTCTCGGCCTCGTCGTGCCTGCGGGCCCCCAGCCCAGCCACAGCAGCCCGGGTCACACGCGCACGCAGGCCCCCGCGACCCCGCCCCGCCGCCCCGCCGCCCCGCCGCCCGGCACTCACACGGCCAGCGGCGGCGCCTCGCTGGGCTGGCTGAGGTTGTACCGCCAGAAGGTCTTCCACAGCGTCTCCACCAGCGTGAACTGCAGGTTCACCATGACGTCCACGATGGCCTGCGGGGAGGCCGAGGCTCAGGGGCGCGGGTGGGGCGGGGCCTCCCGTGCGCCCAGGCCCAGCCCAGCCCCCTACCTCACAGTGCTCCCGGTACAGGAGCTGGAAGGCCTTGATGTCCCCAGGCCCCACGCCCTCAGGCAGCGCTTTGCCCTGCAGCTCCAGCTCTGCGAAGTCAGGGAGAGTCCTCGAGGCATCTGGGGGGCAGCAAGAGATCCACTTACCCCCCAGTCCCTCCTGCGCATCCCCTGGGGCCCTTCCGTAACATCCCACCGTGGCGGCTCCATTCTCCCACCAAGGGGTGCGGGGGGGGGGGTCCTCAGGACCTGGCAGACACAAGCGTGCAGCCTGAGAACCCAGGGTTGGCGGAGGCGGGGCCGTGAGCCATGGCCGGTCACACAGGGCGTGCCGTCTGGACCCTACAAACACCGAGTACCCCTACCCCCCCACCCCCACGCCGGCCTTCCTGCAGGGGCTCTAACCCCAGGGACGGCCGAGGCCCTCTCTAGGAGTCCGGCCCCAGTCACATCACCGGCGGATGTCTACGATGCACCTGCCGGTGGGCGGGGCTATGGGGGCGGGGGAGAGGGAGGTCACCCCGGACCGGCTCCGCCCCGCCTGAGCATGCCCGGGCCACTCACCCAGGAACTGCTGGTACTGCTGGACCTGGGCGCTGATGTCTGCCAGCCCGGCAGCCTGGGGCTGCCCCGCTGCCACGCCGTTCGTCATACCCTCCATCTTCTGGATAGGCTTGAGTCTGCGGGGGCGGGGCCAGGCGGGTCGGTGCGGGGGCGGGGCCTGCGGGAAGGGCGGCCCCACCCCCACCTGGCCCCGTCCCCTCTCACCTCTGCTTCTGCGAGAAGGGCTGGCCGCGCATGGCCATGTGTTGCTGGTCCTCCATGAGCCGCAGCAGGGGCGAGCTGGCCTTGATGCGCAGGCCGTAGTAGTGGTACTTGGAGTTGCCCCTGGGAGGGAGGTGGGCTTGAGAGCTGGGCTGGCACCTCCCCCGGGGGTGAACAGAGACCCCTCCCTGCTGCAGCGCCCTCCCCCCAGCGCTGGGAGAACAGGGAGGGCGCGACCCTGGCACCAGTGAGGAAACTGACGCTCACTGGTCTGGCACTTTGCTGAAGGAATGAATGAATGAATGACGGAAGGAACAAACGCACGCACGAGGTGGCACCTCAGCTGGGACTGGATCCCGGCAAGGCGCGGCAGAGAGGAAGAGGGGTGGGTTCCGGAGATGCCTCCTGCTGTGTGTTCGCACCCCCACACCGCCAAGGTCACCCACCCTAGACGGCACGCTGGGGGGTGCTAAAGCCGAGGGGAAGCCAGAAGCGGGGCAGGTGGAAGAGCGCACGCGGGGCGGGGAGCCCACCTGGTGCCGAGTCTCCGCGTGCGCAGCCCCATGAAGACGGAGCGGATGAGCTTGCCGAAGGAGGCAGCATTGACCGGCTCCAGCTTCTGCTCCTGGCAGTGCAGCAGGTAGTGGCAGTAGAGGGTGCTCCGCGGCAGGCTCACGCCCTCGGCGGTCTCATAGTTGTCCAGCAGCCACTGCACCTGGGGACGCGGGGACACGAGGGGGGACAGAAGGGGGGTGCTTAGGACGGCTTCCGCATCCGCATCCGCGTCCTGAGCGCTTGTGGCTGTCCCTCCCATCAGATCTCACTGCTCGCCAGAAAGCAGAGCCCACGGAACCTTCTAGAACTACACTGTCCGATTCCATTGCCACTCGCCTTGCACGGCTATTTAGACACGAAATCTGCATGAAAAGCCACGTCGGAGTCCCAGTGTGAATCCCAGCTCCCTGCTTCTGCTCACCGGGAAGGCAGCAGGTGCTCAGGCCCCACCCACGGCCCTCCCGCCCAGCTGGGGCACTCACCGTGGCTGGGGAGGCACGGGTGGTATGGGAGTAAGACTGGCTGGCGCTGCCCAGCACGTAGCCGCCTTGGATCACGTAGGTGCCTGCTCCGCCGCCGCCGCTTCCGCCTCCGCCGCCACCGGCCCCGGCGCCGCCGCCACCCCCGCCGCCGCTGCCACCCCCACCTCCGCCGCCGCCGCTGCCTGCGCCCCCGCCACTGCCGCCACCGGACCCGCTGCTGCTCGCGGAACTGGCGACGACCTGGCTGCCGGACACGTACATGGGCACGGAGCCGCTGGGGGCCACGGCCTGGGAGGTGGCGGGGGTGCTGACCTGGGCGGCCGTGCCCGCCGCTTCGTAGTAGCTGGTGCCGGCTGGCTGTGTGTACAGCGGCGTCTCGGGGTAGGGGTAGGTGCTGGAGCGGCTGGGGGGAGAAGCAGAGGGGATGGAGCAGGGGAGCATGAGCTGGGCGCGGGGGGGGGGGGGGGGACCTCCGCAGGGCCAGGGGGCGTTCTAGGGGGTTGGGAGGAAGGGGCCGTGTTCCCTGGATTCGCCCAAGCAATGCGCTTAAGAAGCAGGGCTGGACCAGGGCAGAGAGCCCTGCAGGTTTCCCACGGGGGTGGCAGGGACCCGAGTGCTTGCGCTGCCATCTGCATTAGTGGGGGAGCCAGGACTTGAACCCGGCACTCTGCTGTCTACGGGACGCGGGTGCCCCGCCCTTTGGATTTCTGGAAGGTGGGCAGTGCCCCTGGCTCAGGAGGGCTCTTTGGAGTGGATTCCTGGAGGAGTTGAGACCCCGAGGCTGGAGGGCACTAGGAGGGGTCCGGGGCGGATTCCAACTCCCTGCTATGTGTACCGTGGGAGGCCACAGGTCCGGGCTCAAGTACTCGGGCCCCTGCCGCCCAGGAGAGTGGGAGACCCCAGGCTGGAGCTCCTGGCTCCTGGCTTCAAGCTAACCCAGCCCAGCTACTGTAGGCATTTGGGGAGTGAACCAGCAAAGGGAAGATCTCGCTCTAATTCTGTCTCTGTCGCTTTGACTTTCAAATAGCTAACTAAATCTTTTTTTAAAAAAGAGAGAACTTTGGGCTAAGAGTTTAGCCTAGCAGTTGGGGGTGCCAGTGGGTGTGCCCCTGCCCTTTGTCACGGTGCCTGGGTTAAATGCCAAGCCCCAGCACCCGGCCCCACCCAGACCCTGGAAGGCATCGGTGATCACGCACGGAACTGGGCTCCTGCCACCCATGTGGGAGGCCTGGATCAGGTTCCTAGCTCCTGGCTTCAGCCCAGCCCAGGATCGGCTATTGCAAGTACTTGTGGGGTAAGCCAGCAGGTGGAAACTTTCTCTCTCTCCCTCCCTCCCTCCGTCTGTCTCTCTCCCTCTCAAACTAAAAACTTAAAATATATATATATATGTATTATATATATATATTTGGAGGCAGAGAGAGAGAGAGAGAGAGATTTTCTGTCTACTGGTTCACTCTCCAAATGGCCCCAACAACCAAGACTGAGCCAGGAGCTTCTTCTGGGTCTCCCACATGGGTGCAGGGGCCCAAGGACTTGGCCCATCTTCTGCTGCTTTTCCTAGGTGCATCAGCAGGGAGCTGGATCAGAAGTGGAGCAGCCGGGACTCAAACCTGCACCCATATCGGATGCCAGCACTGCAGGTAGTGGCTTTACCACAGCACCGGCCCCAGGTACAAAAAACTTTTAAATCTGTGCATAATTTTTAAATTAATAAACATGTTCTGTGAATTTTTTTTTTGACAGGCAGAGTGGACAGTAAGAAAGACAGAGAGAAAGGTCTTCCTTTATCATTGGTTCACCCTCCAGTGGCTGCCAGGGCCAGCGCGCTGTGGCCGGCGCACTGCACTGATCTGATGGCAGGAGCCAGGTGCTTCTCCTGGTCTCCCATGGGGTGCAGGGCCCAAGCACTTGGGCCATCCTCCACTGCACTCCCGGGCCACAGCAGAGAGCTGGCCTGGAACAGGGGCAACCGGGACAGAATCCAGTGCCCCGACCGGGACTAGAACCCTGTGTGCCGGCGCCACAAGGCGGAGGATTAGCCTGTTGAGCCACGGCACTGGCCTGTTCTGTGAACTTTTTGAAGACCCATGATGGAAAAACACACCTTATGGGGAAAAAGACTTATGCGTGGATTTCAAGACTTGGCCCAAAATAAAGAGGTCTTCTCATTCTCTTTCCAGGCCCCTGGCACAGGTGACACGTGGGGAACCTCTGTTGTGGCCAGGGCCACTTGGATACTGATGCCATCATTCATAGGCTATGGGCCATAGAATACTATCTGCCTAAAAATTATCCTGCCGGGGCCGGCGCTATGCCATAGAAGGCTAAGCCACTGCTGCAGCACCAGCATCCCATATGGGCGCCGGTTCGAGTCCCGGCTGCTCCACTTCTGATTCAGCTCTCTGCTAATGGCCTGGGAAAGCAGTGGAGGCTGGCCCAAGTCCTTGGGCCCCTGCACCCACGCGAGAGACCCGGAAGAAGCTCTTGGCTCCTGGCTTCAGGCTGGCCCAGCCCTGGCCATTGCAGCCAGCTGGGGAGTGAACCAGAGGATGGAGGACCTCTCTCTCTCTGTCCTTCTCTCTGTATCTCCACCTTTCAAATAAATTGATCAATTAATCTTTGAGGAGCCACCCAGGCCCAGGCATGAGGCTCCACTCTGCCTCTCATCTCCCAGGGCTCCATGGGGGCCGGCCTCCTGTTAGGAAGCCTGCCCTAGCCCCTGCTGGCTTGGGTCCATTGGTCAGTGGGAAGATTGACAGCTGCGGAAACCAATTGGTGGCACCAAAATTTAGCTGCACACTGGCCCTGAAATTCAAGTGCTGGGACCCATGTCCTCCAGGGGCAGCCGGGCACAAGGCCAGCAAAGCTCACACACAGGCAAAGAGCACCAGATGCAGCTCCTAGACACAACTGACCCCAGGCAGGAAAGCAGGTGCAGAGCCCGGCCTGAACCCGGTCTGGGACGCGGCATGGGCCTTGACAGGAGCTACATGTGGGGCCGTGAATGCCGCCCTGTGCATGGTCCCAGGGAGCGGGAAGTCATCCACGCATCAGCCGTGTGCAGGTGGCAGGGGCTGGGGGTCCTGCACGTGCTTGGGCCCCTGCACTCGTGTGGGAGACCTGGACAACCAGGGGTCGTGCTGAGACAGATGGCTGGGGGAGAACGAGTTCTAGTCAAAGAATGGATGCAGTTTCTACTCTCAGGGGTTGGGGTGACATATGGGTCACAGTGTTCCCTGTAGGGGGGTTGGGAGGGACAGGAGTGACAGTATTTTCTTCCTCCACCATTTAATATTCCCTGTTAGGGGGCTGGTGCTGTGGCACAGCAGGTAAAGCCGCCACTTGCAGTGTCAGCATCCCATGTGGGCGTTGGTTCGAGTCCTGGTTGTTCCACTTCTGATCCAGCTCCCTGCTATGGCCTGGGAAAGCAATGGAAGATGGCCCAAGTCCTTGGGCCCCTGCACCCACATGGGAGACCTAGAAGAAGCTCCTGGCTTCCCATCAGTCCAGCTCCGGCCACTGCAGCCATTTGGGGAGTGAACCAGTGGATGGAAGACCTCTCTCTCTCAGTCTCTCCCTTTTTCTCTCTGTAACTCTGCCTCTCAAATAAACAAACAACTTGTTAAAAAAAAAAAAAAAAAAAGGCCGGCGCCGTGGCTCAACAGGCTAATCCTCCGCCTTGCGGCGCCGGCACACCGGGTTCTAGTCGGGGCGCCGGATTCTGTCCCGGTTGCCCCTCTTCCAGGCCAGCTCTCTGCTGTGGCCCAGGAGTGCAGTGGAGGATGGCCCAGGTGCTAGGGCCCTGCACCCCATGGGGAGACCAGGAAAAGCACCTGGCTCCTGGCTCCTGCCATCGGAGGAGCGTGGTGCGCCGGCCACAGCGCGCCGGCCACGGCGGCCATTGGAGGGTGAACCAACGGCAAAAGGAAGACCTTTCTCTCTGTCTCTCTCTCTCTCACTGTCCACTCTGCCTATAAAAAAAAAAAAGAAAAAGAAAAAAGAAAAAATAATATTCCCTATTACTTTAGCTTTGATGATTTTTCAAATGGGCCAGGCCCAGAATCTGAAGCCCTAAGGGACACTGGGGTGTCTTTCCCACCTGCTGGGCCTGCTGTCCTAGGGGCCAGGGAGGGTCCTGGGTAGACCCCGAGGCGCCCCTCCCCCACTCACATGGCACTGGCCGTGTAGCTGGCGTCGCCCCCCTCCACGTACTGCACCTGGCTGGCATACACATGTGGCACAGACACCTGCTGCAGCTGCTGCACCTGGGAAGGGGGACAGGGCAGGGAGGGTCAGGGGCCCGGCAGGCCAGGACTCTGTCAGGGTAGCAGGGGTCAAGATGTGTGGGTGGCGGGTGACCCCGACAGGGTCCTTCAGCCTGCACAGTCACTGGCTGAAGCAAGCACACAGACAAAGTTGCCGCCCAGAGCCACAGCCTGGATCCACAAGGTCGGGGTGCCTGGATGCTAGGGGCGGGGCGTGCGTGACTGACAGGGGCCTGGGGTGGGGCCTGGGAACGCGGTTGCTTAGGAAGGAGAGGGGTCTACAATGACTGACAGGGCCTTGGGAGCCCCTACCTCCATCCCCCCTCCCCCCTCCCCCGGGTGCAGGGCAGAAACCAGGGCCTGGCTCAGGCTTTGGTAGCCAGGGCCGGGTCCCCCAGAGCCTCCGGCCAGGCGGAGGGGGCGTCTACGGGGCACACAGGGCCTGGCGCCCCGCCCCCGCCCGCCCCCCCACCCCGGCCTGGGGCGTCGGCCACCTACTTTGAGGGCTGTGGCGGCCGTGCTGAACACTAGCAAGTGGGGGACTCTCTGGATGCTGGCCCTCCGGTCGGGGCTGACCCAAGCAGGGAGCCCGGGCAGTGGCTCCAGGACCACTTCCTGCGGCGGCAGGAGCAGGTGCGGGGGCAGCGCGCCCACCAGCTCCACCCACTGCTCGGCGCCGCCCGGCACATACCGGGGCGGCGTGGGCTGGGGCTCTCGCTGCTCTGCCTTCCTAGCGAGAAACTGACTGCCTGGGGTCTAGGGGACAAACAAGAGACACTGGCAGGTCACCAGCGATCCCGCACCGCTGCCGCTGCCGCTGCCGCCCCGCTGCCTCCGGGAGTGGAGGGGGGAACCTGCCCCCCCCCCGCCCCCAGGGCCGAGCCAGAAAGCTGCGGGGTTCCAGTCCAAAGCTCCCTCTCTCTCTTAGCAAAACCTGGGCCCTGAGCCGCCAGGTGCCAAGGGGTTGGGGGGAAGGGGAGCCAAGAGCTGAGAGCCCAGAGAGGTGGAGCTGGGAGCCCCACCCAAGAGGGTGCCTGGCCTTCCCTGTGGCCACAGGGGGCCTGGATCCCTCCTGCCCCAGTCCCCACCCAGGACCAACCCCACTTGGCCTTAGGGTAGTGGGGGGAGGGGCACGCACCTCCTGAGCCACGTGGACTGGCTGCAGCCCCTGCACTGTCAGCTGCTGCACGGGGCCGGCTTTGGGCGCCTGCGGAGTGGCCTGGACCACAGACCTCTGCAGAGGGAAAGGCGAGTCAGAGGGTGAGGGTGGCAGCGGCGGCAGCGGGGAGGCACCCCCCCACCCCCACCCCCACCCCCCACCCCCACCCCCCCGGCAGCCGCCGCCAACAGCCAGGCTCTGGGTTTGCCGAAACAGCCTCAGCCTTGTAACCAAGAGACCCCACTCTGTTCTCTGGCTAATTCCGGGTGTGCGTGTGAGTTCTTTCACTGCAGGGGCCAGGCAACAACCAAGCACCTTCCAAATTCATTCATGCATTGATCACTGCCCCACCACCACCAACGCTCAGCAAGGGGGGGCCTGCCTCCGGGCTCCCACAGGTGCGCCAAGAACCAGGCAGGCAATGCCAGGGCTTAGCTTTTGCTCTTGTCCCCTGTCTTTGCTGTGAAGCTGCAGTGGGGTCCACCCTGGGTTGAGCGTGAGTGTATGAGACTTGGGCGGGGGGGGGGGGGCTCTGGCGCTGGGCAGGAAGACCTCTGGGGTGGAGCTCCTGCTTTTTTGGAGAAAGATCGGGGTGGGGGGGCCTTTTCTCAGCTTTCCCCACAGGCTGGGCTCCCCCACCCCGTCTGGTACGGTTGGAATCACACAGCCCTGTCTCTCCAGTTGCGCTGGCCAAGAGATGGGGCAGGTGCCTCTGACCATCCTCCCGCCCTGCTCCCCAGAAGGCTGGGCCGCTCAGCCTTGGGCAGTGGGACCAAAGGGGCCAGAGGAGTTCAGGAAGCGGCTCCCACTGAGGTCCCAGCTCATCCTCCCGCCCCCTTCCTGCCCCCAGCCGCTACTAAGATCTCAGCTTTGAACGAGACAAGCCCAGGAGGCGCGCCCTGGCCAGGCACCTCTTGGGTGACGGGGACGCTCTGCTGCACGCCGTGGATCTGCAGCTGTGGCGGCACCGCGCCTGCGGGGGCGCCGGCCGTCTTGCCGGAGGAGCTGTTGGTCTGCACTGGGGATCGCTGTCAGGGAAGGAGACACGGGGGCGTCGCTGGGGCTTCTCTGGGGCCCAGCGGGGACCCGCGCGCAAATGCCAGCTCCCTGCAACAGCAGCCCTGGCCACCCCGGACGGGGCGGGTCCACTGAGGCTGATCCTGGGGCCGACCCCTGCCCCCACCAGGCACCGCCCTGAGCCTTTTCTGCTCGCTCGTGGGGACCCCACCCCAGAATCCCCACTTCCTGGTGAGGCTCGGAGCAGGGTACCCGAGGCAGGCGCTGGGCTCCAGGGCCCCTGTGTTTGTTCTGGGCTACAGTGAGCGGCTGCCATCAGCAGCGGCTTTACGCAGAGGAAAGCTCCAGGCTCTGGGAGCGTAGACCAGCCCGGGGTCCCACGGGAGTTGAGGGCTGCACCAGGATTGACATCCCTGCCCCCACGCTCCTGACTCCATGCCCCAGGAACACCTACACTCCGCCCCGCTGCATGGGGGGGTTCCTGGGGGTTCCCAGATCCACCCTGGGGGCTCAAGCTCCCAGCCTGTGCCCACCCTGCAGAGGGAAGAGGAGCCAGCTCCGTTTGCTGGGGTGCAGCACCCCCCCAGAGAGGAAGCCACAAAGGTATAGGTATAGGAGCTGAGAAGGGGACGCTGGAGCAGGGAGGGATTGGGAGCAGTGACTGACATACTACAGAGCCAAAGGGCAAAGCCAGGGAGACAGGAGGGGAGCGGGCTGATGGGGCCGCCACCTACCTCTGGGGGTGAGTGTACCTGCTGGGTACCGTGGACTGTCAGGGAGACCTGGCCGCCCTTGCTGCCCGGTGCCGCACTCTGCACCACCAGACGCTGCGTGGAGAGAGCCTGGGGCGGGGGGGGGGGCATCACCAAGGTGGCACTCCAGAGCACTTGGGCCGAGCTGGGCCATGTCCTAGGCACCCTGCGCCAGTTTGCCCTGTCCTGGCCCCCAAAGTCCTGATACCGCAGCACAGACACGGGCCCGGCTTTGTGGAAGGTGCCCCCACCCCGGAGTCTCAGGACAGACGGCATCACTCATCCCTGCTGTCACTCTGACACATGCTCCGACTGTCCACACATCCGCGGGCCCTAGCTGCAGCCTTCTGGGAGACAGGCCGCCCTGTCCTGGCTGTGGGACCCCAGGGCTGCTGCCTGACACACGGTCTCACCCTGTGGGCGTGGCTGCTCAGAGCCCAGATGGAGCTGCAAGTCCTGGCTCCTGGCTCAGGCAGACCCAATCCAGCCATGGGGGGGGGGGAGGCTTGGCCCTCGTCCCACAGAGGGGTGGCTGCCAGCACTGGGCCCAGGTGCGGTGGCCTTACCTGCTGGGGCACCTGGATGTTGGTGAGCTGCAGGGGTGACACGTGGCCCGGCTTGGCCTGCACCAGCAGCCGCTGTGGGGACCAGATTAGGAGCTCAGCCAGGCTGGCTTCCCCAGGGAGGACTCGGCCCCCCGGGGGCATGGAAGGTGGGCTGGGGTGAGCCTCTTGATAAGAACAGGTGAGCAGATGGCCCTGGCAGGAAGGTGGGGAGGAGCGGCCTTCGCCCACGCCCACGCCCCTCCCCCCAAGGAGGGCCATGGCTTACCTGCTGGGTGCCCTGCACCTGCTGAACCACCTGTGTGGGCACACCAGTCTGGCTGGCTGGAGAGCCCGGGCTGGCCTCCGACAGGGTCTCGCTGGCCCTCATGGCACCTTCTGCAGGAGGGAGGGGTCACTGGGTCAGCTCTACCTGCCACCCCAGCTATGGCCATGGCCACCGCCCTCAGCCTGAGCCAGTCTTGGAGGGGATAAGGTAACCTAACATTGGCTCCCAGCACAGGGTGGGATAGGGAGCAGGCCTCTTCCAGGGCCCCCCTGTCCCCACGGTCAGCCCACCATGGTGGACGGAATGGACCTAGGAGGTCCCAGGTTCCTTGGCATGATAAGAAAGCAGTCCCCCCCCAGCCCTGCGCCCCCAAAGAGCCGAGGCCACTGGGCCGCTTTTCCCATCAGAGCCAGTGTAGACGGGCTGTGCACCGCCTACCGCCAGCCCTGGGGCTGCCATCATGGATGACTGCTGGCTGCTCAGAAGGGAAGTAGAGGCTCAGTAGAGCAAGGGCACCCCCCTGAGCGCCGGTCAGAGGGGTGGCGGGGGGGGGCAGCCAGGGGCCTGCCACTGGGGAGGCGGGTACTCACGCTGACCACCTGCCGAGAAGAGGCCATCAGAGAACATGCCCGCTCCCCCTCCACCCTCAGCCCTCCCGGCTCCGGCTCCAGCCTCTGCACGGGGGCGGCTTTATACCCACAACCTTGGTGAGCTAATCCCCCCAGCCAGCCCGCCAGGCCCCTGCCTGCCCCCGGATCGACGCCACCCCCCCCCCCAGCACCAGGGGCAGCCTCGGGTAAGCAGAGAGGCCGGCCCTGTGAGATGCTATCGGTCTGCTGGTACGGGTCGGATTTCAGGTACATCTCGTTGCGTGAAACACAGGGTGGGGGAATCGGGGGCTTGCTGGCCCGAAGACCCTGCCCAGCTGGGATGCCGTCCGCTTAAGAGCCTGCACCACTCCCATCTGCAGACACAGCAATGCGGACCCAGAAGAGGACATGCTTGCCCAAGGTCACCCTGCTGGGAACTGGCAGCCAGGACCCGAGACCCTCTGTGTCTCCGTACAAGCACAAAACCCCACACCAGGGGTGGAAGTGCAGTTGCTGGGCCTGCCTGGGATGACGTGCGGGGGCAGGGGCGCAGGAAGCTGGGGGGGGGTCCCAGAATTCCAGGGTGGGGCTCAGCCACCAAAGGTGGCCTTGGATGGGTGAGGGCCAGGGCGAGAGGGCCTTAGGCCACATCCAGAGCAGAGCCCATGAGCCGGATGTGGGAGGTAGACTCTCCTTGGGGCCGGCAGCTGGTGGGTCCCAGGCCTGCCTGGCCAACTGCCCACACAGCCAATTCCAGGAGTCACCTGCTCCTCTGTTTTGCTGGAAGCTTCCCCGAGCCAGGATTGGGGGGCTGGGGGGAGCCCGCCCTCCCCGGGAGAAACTTGACACAGCCCTGAATCACGTGAGGGGGCTCTGTACTCCTGGTGTCTGCAGGGCACAAGGCGACAGGCCCAGCCCCGAGCCGAAGGAAGAGGCCTGGGGTGCGCAATGGAGGGCAGCTGGCCCCTGCCACCCCCTAGACCTGCTGAGACCAGGCAGCCTGCTCGTGGGGTGGCCCTCGGCGTGGGCCACGCCCCTCCACCTGCCAGGCTGTGGGTGGGAAGGACAGGTCACTCCTTGGGAGGAGCCGGTGAGTCTACCCCTGGGGTCTCGTGTGTGTGTGTGTGTGTGTGTGTGTGTGTGTGTGCGGTGGCAGGCGGAGGCGTGCTACGGGGAGGAGAGGCCAGGAGGAGCCGGTGAGCCTCCAAGTATGTGCCTCTGTCTGTGGGCTCCATTCTGGGCACGTGCATGGGGGCAGGTGCAGGCTCCCCCGTGCAGACTCAGTCCCCCAGGGGCGGGCCTCGGAGGCGGGACCCCACTCTCCTCCTGTCCCCAAGGATGGTGACTGCAGCCATCTGAAATCTGTTCTGATCTCTTCCACCTGCGGTGCCGACAGCGCCCTCTGCTGCCCGGTTCCAGACATGCGCTTCTGTGGACACTCCTAGGACCCCCAAGTGAGAGAGAAGCAGGGGAGAGGCCGGCGAGGGCTGGGCCACAGCTTCGCCCTCCCCAGGAGTGGCTGCCAGTGTGGGCTGTGGCTGGACAAGGGGCAGGGGGTTGGATGAGCCGGCTCCAGTACCAGGCTGCCTTCAGGCCCAGCTCCAGGTCTGGGTCCAGAGCCCTCCCCGGCCCCACCCTCCCTGCTGACTCCCTGGGTCCCTGGACAGCTCCGACTGCTCCTGGCACAGCCTCGCCGGGTGTCAGTTACCCTCCCGCCCCGCTCACGTGGCCCAGGCTGCCCTGACAGGAGATGAGGGCATTAACCCGGGAGAGGGGCCAGGGGCCAACCTCTTCCTCTCCAGGACAAATCGGGGAAGCACTGGGAGTGGCCCTTCCGGGGACAGGCTTGCTCCCGGCGGTGGCAGGAGTCGCAGGAAGAAATGAAATAATGAAATGCCAGGACCGCGGTGACTAAGCTGCTGGCAAGCGGGGGGGGGGGGGGGGGGGGGGAAGGTCCAGAGACCCAGGAGACAGAGCCCCACCCTCCTGGTTAACAGGTGGGGGAGGGGTGCTGGCACATTCCTATGGCAATGAGTGCTAAGAGGAGAAGGGGGTGGAGCCAGGAGGTGATGTCTGAGCAGAGACAGGAAGGAGACAAGGGACAGGCTAGCAGGAGGCCTGGCGTGGGAGTGCCACGGGCAGGGGCCCTGCAGGTGCTAAGGCTGGGAGGCAGGCCTGAGCCTGGCAGCCCTGCGAGAGTAAGGGGCCCGGGAGTGGGGCGCTCTTAAGGCCCTTTCGTGTGGGGGTAGGGCGGAGGTGGACAGCGAGCCCAGGCCAGGGGCTTTCAGAGAAACCCTGAGGGAGCTGGGTTGAGCTCGGAGGTGAGGGGACCCAGATGACAGCGGTGGCAGGGCTGTGTGGGGTGGGATGGGCAGGGGGAGGGAGGGGGGAGGGCTGGATCCACCTTGTGGATCCTGAGGAAGGGACAAGGCAGACCATCGTGGAAGCGTGTCCTGGAGGGGCGGCGAGCAAGCGGTGGGTGCAGGCGCCGGGCAGGCCCCCAGGAAGGGCAGCTGCAGGGTCAGGGGCTTGCGAGCCAGGGGAGACACAGAGGGGAGGGCGGCGGGGGTGGGGCGCGATTCTTGCAGCACAGGGCAGAGGATGACGCTGGCGAGAAAGTTGTCACGGGACCCCTGGGTGGCCCTGGTGACCCGGCCACGTGCACACTGCCTGGCCTCAACCAGGGCAGGGCTGGGTCTGCACAGCTGGGGTGGGATCCGGCCTCCCCGCCAGTCCTTTCAGTAAAGGGTGCTGGCCCTGAGGCCTGGCCAGCCCCACCTGCTGGCCTTCCCTGGGGGCCCCAGACTCCCATATAGGCGCTGCTGGGAGCCTCTGGGGCGCCCTGTCCCGTTCTCTGCCCCGCTCCCCTCGCGGTCTGGTTCCACTGGGCCACAGGAACTGCCGCAAGGCCTGATGACGCCCCTGGTCCTCACCTGGACCCGCCCCTGCCCAGGGCGCCCAGACGGCTGCTGCCTTGTCCCCGCCAGGAAGGAGGAGAGGTCAAGTACACCCCCCCGCCACTGCAAAAGGCGCTCCGGCCTCAGAGGAGCTACCACCCGTCCCAACCCCACGCTCCCCGTCACACGGCCACGTCCCGTGCCAGCAGGAACCAGAGCAGGACGCCGGAGACCGAGTTCCGGCCATCTCCTCCATGGCCGCCAGGGGCAGCTATGGTGGGGAGAGGGTTCCCTCGACCCTGCACTGGCCCACAAGCCCACCCAGCCCATAGCCCTGCTCTGTTCCCACAGGGGGAGGGAGAGGTGACCCCCTGCCCACCTCCCCAAAGGGTCCACTCTGGGCCCACCCAGCGGGACGCGCCCCACACGCACCCTCTGAGAGCAAGACGCAGGACGACCCCTTTACAGACCAGGAAACTGAGGCAGGCGGGCCGCCTCTGGCTCCCACAGGTGGTCTGCACACTCTGCCCCTCATAGCCTCCAAAATGCCCCACGCCTCCCGGAAACCCCCCAGCGAGCACAGGCGCACTTACCGGCGACAGTGACCACGATGTACTGCTGGGACCCGGCGGCCGGGGTGGGCGCACCGGCCGCCTGCGGGGGCGCTGGGGCAGCCGAGAGCTCCGTCACATACTGCTTCTGGCTGCCGGGCGGCTGCGCCTGGGGCTGGGGGCTCTGCAGCTCCGTGACATACTGGGGCTGGGGGGTGGTGGCGGCGGCGGCGGCGGCGACAGGGGGCTGCGGGGGCTGGGGCGCCGCGGACGGGGGCGGCGGCGGCGGGGGCGGGGCCTGGGGCGGGGCCTGCGGCGGCTGGGATGCTTGCGGGACGGCCTGCATCTCAGTGCCGTACGCTTGGGTTGCCATGCCAACAGTGGGGAAAATGGTAATAAATAAGGCTTTTTTTTTTTCCTTTCTCTTCCTTGGGATGAAAGAAGGGACGGGGCGGGGAGAGAAAAAGAAAAACAAAACAAAACAAAAGAAAAAACACAAGAATTAATCGACAGGCGGAGAAAAGCTGGGGTGGCTCCAGGCTCCCTGGCAATGCACCTGGGGTCGTGGCTGAGGAGGTCCAGAGCTGGGGGCCAGACCTGTCCACCCTGGGCGCTGCAGGGGAGCTGGGCCCCACAGCTCACCCCTCAGGGGGCCAGGTCCTGCTTTCCCATGGGGCCCCCACCCAGAGACGACAGAGCTCTCGCTGCAGCCCCCTCACTCATTTCCTTGTACAACTTGCAACCCCCACCCGCGTCTGGGTCTGGGCTGGGGCTGGGAGTGGGGCTGAGGCTCATAGAGGCTGAGGTGCTGCCTCAGGCCACACAGCAGGGAAGCGAGTGAGGCTGAACTTGAAGCACCATGGGGGTGGGGGGCTTGGGGGGCATTCTTGTCCCCCCCAATACACCCACACACCTGCCACCTGAGCATCACTCCCAGGGGGGCTCCAGGCACAGGAAGGTGTTGAGAGTCCAAAAAGCTCCCCACCCCAGGGACAACCCTATACTTGGGTGCCCTGGGGTGTGCCTCCCAAGGGAAGGAGGAAGAGAAAAACAACTGCTCGCTGGTCCAAGCCCTCTGCCTGCCACTCGGTGAGACCTGCAGGTGAGACCCCCATAGTGCTTCAAGTTCAGCCTCACTTGCTTCCCTGCTGTGTAACCTGAGGCAGCACCTCAGCCTCTCTGAGCCTCTCCACAGGAGCCATCATGCCCATTTTACAGATAGACTGAGTGGGGCTGCCGAAGGCCTCCCAGCAGGCAGGGAGGGCGGGCCTGGAACCCAGGTGTGTTTGCTACACACCCCCACCCCGGCACCGAGCTGATTTACTTCTCACAATCGACAGATGGCGCTGTCCCTGCTTCTCTTGCTGGGAGACCCGGGCAGCACCTGCAGGTGAGATCACCCGCCCAAAGCAGCAGGACTGGGCGGCAGGTAGCCAACCCAGGCAAGCTAAGGGAGGTCAGAACTGAGGGGTTCCCGCTGGACGCCCGCCGCCCAGGACCTGGCTCTGTCCTTAAGATCCCGCCTCAAGAGGGCGCAAGGCCGGGCCAGAGGCACCCCTTGAACCTGGCTACCTCCTTCCTCTGTGACTTTGGGGGAGGGCTCTGTTGCCCTTGTGTGACATGGGAGTACTGCAGGCCTTACCACGCGGGAGGCCCAGGGGCTGGGGCAGCGCCATCCAAGCACTGGGCGAACAGTAAAAAGTGCCCAGGAAACAGCTCTGGCTCTGGTCCCTGCCCAGAACAAAGCTCTGGGACAGACAAAGGAGGCTCCTGGCCCTGCCTCTGGGGCTTGGGGACCAAAGGGACTTGGGGTGGGGGTAGCAGGTGTCTCTGCCTGCTACTTGGGTGGGCTCAACTCTGCTGGATGGCACGGGCAGAGTCGGCAAGGTGGGCATGGTGTCGTTAATCTGTTTCTCACAGTCACTGGCCCAGGGAACCCTTTGCTCCACTTGTAGAGGCGCCATACAAAGGTGCCCATGTACCCAGAGTGTACGGCCTCCCTGTACACACAAAGCCTCTTTCTCTATGGTGTGGGACACATTTAAAAAAGGGGGGGAGAAGGCTGAATAAACCCAGGCCGCGGCAATGAATCTCCCAGGAAAAGCGCTATTGGCTGCACCTATCTTTTAGGGACCCGCAGAGTCCTGGGAGGGGCGGACAGTAAATATTTTCAGCCCCCTAGTCGGACGGCCTCGGCTGCAAGTGTTTCCCGCTGCTGCTGCTGACGACGTGGACACAATCGAGCAGCCCGTGTGCCAAGAAAACTTTATTTCCGGACACTGAAGCTCGGGTTTCAAAACAGTCTCCCCTGGATCCATCCCATCCGGGTCATTTCTATCTTGGGCAAGGCCGCCCCAGGAACACTCACTCACTCACTCTCCTCATCTTAGAATGGCTTCAGGCACCGGCTACCCGGGTGTGGGGTGTGGGAGAATTAAAACGTAAATGATGTCAGTTTCTTTGGTCCAATGTATCCAGTTACTTTCTGAGACTCCTGTCAATGATTCTCTGTGCAGTCGTCATCACAGCCTCCACAATCTCTCTCTCTCTCTCTCCAGCATCCCAGGAATCTCAGCCCTCCTGTCCAGCTTCCTGTCTTTCTAGCCAAACCGGCTCTTTGCTTAGCTTCAGACCCCCTGCCTAAGGGCCAACTCTCCCCACCCCGCCCCTGCCTCAGTGGTCTCGGTGCAGTGAGCACACCTCTTCCTGCTTCCTGTGGGCACCCCCACAGGGGCTCACAGGAGATCACCGGCACCCTGCAGAAGGTCCTGCCTGGCCAGCCCAGCCCCTGAGATGCTCGTGTTTGGGGTGCCAGCGAGGACCTCAGCTCCAAAGGCTGCCTCCAGGCCCTGGCCCTGGGCACTTCCCTAATGCCACGGATGGGGCCACTGTCCAGCAGCTGGGACAGTGACCCCCACCCCGGCCAGCACCTGGAGTCCCTGTGTGCAGCTTCCGGGGTCCCTGATGCTAACTCACATGGCCCAGCACAAGCCGAGCCAACCTTTAAAGCCACTGGAAGTGCCAGCATTCGGGCAAGAGAACTACTGCCTGCAGCACCAGCATCCCACATGGGTGCCGGTTCGAGTCCCAGCTGCTCCACTTCCAGTCCAGCTCTCTGCTATGGCCTGGGATAGCAGTGGAAGATGGCCCAAGTCCTTGGGCCCCTGCACCTGTGTGGGAGACCTGGAGGAAACTCCTGGCTCCTGGTTTCGGATTGGCACAGCACTAGCTGTTGTGGCCCAACGGGGAGTGAACCAGCAGATGGAAGACCTTTCTCTCTCTGTCTCTGCCTTTCAAATAATAACAACAAATCTTTAAAAACAAATCAGTAAAGCCACCGGGCTCTCACTCAGTATGATAAAAATCAACCTCGACAGCTCGATGGCAACAACCATCATCGTGATATCATGGCTGCGCGATGCGGGCGGGGCAGTTCCAGGGCCACTCGGTGCAGTGACAGGAGACTAAAAGAATTCAGGCGAGCGACTGCCCCAGAGACCAGACTGCCCCAGAGACACAGCCCCAGCGGGGGTCTCTCCCTAGGCAATGACCCCTCTGCACCTGGGTGGGGGGTGCAGTGCGTGAAGCTCCAGCCCAGGGCCGGCCCCCAAGGGCCGAACTGGTGTTTCTAGACTTTTCCCTGCCCTCACCGTTACACGGAGTCCTGACTCCACTCTAAGAGGGGGAAAAAAAAACGGAGGATGAGACCGCCGCCCCCCCCCCCCCATCCTCCTAACCCCAATCTCAAACCCTTGGGAGCAAAAGCTGGAAACGGACATTTTCTTCGGAGCGGATCGGTTTGTGTGCCCACCAAGCTCAACGACCAACACAGGAAAGCCACTGTGGGCCGGGCCGGCTGGCAACTTGAAAAAATCTCCACCCCTCCCCCCTGCCTCCTTCCCGCTCCAGGCTGGCGGGTCTGGTGGCCCCGAAAAACAATTACAAAGATTCTCCGCTGACAAATGAGGATACCCATCCCCTTCCCCATGACCGCTGCGGCCGGCTGCCGCGCCAGCCCACGTGGCCCCAGAGACGCCTGCTACCCCCAGCAAGTGACATGTGACCCAGCCGGCACCAACTTGACACAAAATCATGTGTGTGCTGGCCAGGAGGAGCGGCCAAAGGAATAAAAAAAAAAATCCAGTAACAACTTCCTCAGGCGCCCTTGGCCGCCCCATGCCCAGAAAGGGGGGGACCCTGATGGGCAGAAGACGGGGAAGCAGCAATCCTGTCACCTCCAGCGGGCACCCCAACCCCAGTCTCACTTCCCCTAAATCTGTCACTCAGGACCCCCGCCACCCTGCCATGGGGCTTTGAGGTCGCCAGCGCCCCAGGCTCCCAGACAGAAGGCACGGCTGAAGCCAAGGTTAGCTAATCCCCACTCAGAACCACATTCTGAAACAGGAGCTGGGGCTCAAAGGTTCCAAGGGGAACCCCCCCGGAAAAACGGGCGGGAGACCCCGGACTGTAGGAGGAGAAGCGGACAGGACACCCACTCTGCCCATTTCACAGGAGGGAAAACTGAGATCTCGGCTACGCCTGGCCCTCCGCGTCCGAGCTGAGTCCTGGGGACGGCGGAGGAGCCCAGAGGCGCAGGTGGCCCGGGACAGCCCCACCCGGCTCCCGCAGGGGGAAGCCGCCGGCTCCGCCCACACCTTTCCGCCAGGCCCCGCCCACCCGCGGCCCGCTCCTTCCCATTGGCCCAGCACCCCCCCCGGCCTGCCCCTTCGCGCCTCCCCAT
This sequence comes from Sylvilagus floridanus, assembly GCA_949820135.1. NCBI lineage: Eukaryota > Metazoa > Chordata > Mammalia > Lagomorpha > Leporidae > Sylvilagus > Sylvilagus floridanus. The sequence continues at coordinate 12,646,396 of OX463229.1, forward strand.
ATAAAAGCCCCCCGCCCGGGCCGCGCGACCGCCACTCGCAGCCGGCCTGCGAGCGCCCGCCCCTCGCGGGTGGCGTCGCCCCGGCCGGGCCCCGGCCCCCTCCCCCCACGGCCGCCATTTTGGCCGCCCGCCCCTTCCCCCCGGGCTGTGACTGCGGCGCCGCCCGCCGCCTGCGCCCCGGCCCGGCCCGCCGCCCCGGGGCCGCCCCGGTTACCTCGGCTTCTGCCCGCTTCCGTCCGCGGAGGGGCCCCGCGGAGCTGTCGGAGGCGGTGTGGCGAGGGGGACGGGACGCGCCGGGGCCCCCGGGCTGGGCCGGGGGCGTGGGGGCGGGGGTCGGCAGGGCGCTTGTTGTTGTTGACTCGCGTTGCCGGGTTGCTTGGTCGCCACGACTACCGTGGCTATGGCGCCTCCGTTTCCCTCACCGGGGCAACTGTTGCTACCCACCCTACTGACGTCACGCGCCGGGGCGGGGCCCTGGGCGATTGGCGGCGCCGGGCCGTACCGCTTGGCTATTGGCCGCCAGGCACGCTTTTCAACACCCTCTTGACTGCCTGGCGCTCCGATTCGGCAGGGCGAATGTCCATCAAAGGAAACTGAACACTCAAAGGCCGGAGAGTGCGCCGCTCCCTCCGGGAAGCCGAGGGCTAAGAATAGAGGGGTGGGGTCTGTGAGGCCGGGGATTGGCGAGCGGCTGTGAAACCAGCCTTCTGGTTCGACTACGGAAACGCCAATCTACACCGAAGGTTTACCGCGTTCCCTGGCCGGAGGCTGTGCGCCTGCGCCCCCCACACAAGGCCTCCTGGGAGTTGTAGTCCGCCTCTTCGTACTCACTAAATGGAAAACAGCGAGAAAGGAAGCAGCTCTGCCTTCGGTTGTCTTCCTCCCTCGGGAAGCCGGGGTCTGACCCCTCGCGCTGACGTCAAGGGGGGAATGCAGTGACGCAGCGCCGCCCTCTGTGACGTCACCGGGCGCGCGCTCCCCCGCCCCGGCCCGTGGCCCTTGGCGGGTGGGCTGGGGTGGGCGCGGGCAACAGCTGTGGGCCCGGGAAAGGTCACCGCTGCCCCGGCGGCCGCCCAGGGAAAGGTCTCCCGCTGGCGGGCGATAAGCAAAGGTCAGCGCCGGCCCTGCACGCGGGCGCGGGGGCCCCCGGGTGCAGGAGCTCCCCATGCTCGCGTGCAAGGTGTAGACGAAACCCGTGAGCAGAGTTAGGAGTGTTCCACGCGCAGAGCCCGATCTGCCAACGAAAATACATTTTTTTTTTTTTTTTTTTTGTATTCAGGATTTTTGCCCACTCTCAACCGCTAGGGCTGGGGAACATGAGTAACTGTTTGGGAAAACGGATATGTTAATTTGTTCCTCTATAGTAACACTGTTACTCTAGCTCGTAGTAAGCACCCTGTGTGTTATAACGTCTTGTATCCCTTAAAGATACACCAAGGTGATTTTTCAGATGACGTCCGTGTTCTCGGATTTGCCTGTCTGAGTTTTTTAAAATAAATCTTTTTAAACACTTTTGGTCATTGTACCGGTTTTTTGTCTTTAGGTTTAGGTAGGCTTCATTTTTTTTTAAAGTTTTTTTTTTTATTTGAGAGACAGAGTTACAGACCGAGAAGGAGACACAGAGAGAGAAAGAGAGAGACAGAGAGGTCTTCCATCCGCTGGGTCACTCCCCAATTGGCCGCAATGACCAGAGCTGGGCCAGGCTAAAGCCAGGAGCCAGGAGCTTCTTCCTGGATGTCCCATTCAGGTGCAGGGGCCCAAGGGCTTGGGCCATCTTCCACTGCTTTCCCAGGCCACAGCAGAGAGCTGGATTAGAAGAGGAGCAGCACCCTATGAGATGCTCGCACTGCAGGCGGCAGTTTTACCCGCTACACTACAGCGCTGCCCCTCTTTTTAAAGTATTAATTCTTCTGATGATGAAGCTGTTTTTGACTCCTCCTTCAGTGTCTGCCCAGGAAGCTCTGAGCCCCGCTGCCTGCTGGGTTCTAATCCCCAGCTCTGCTGTGTGACACTGGGGAAGTGGCTGCGTCTCTCTGGGCTGCTGTTTCCTAGTTCCAGCTGCGTTCTGTGCAAAGGCCTGAGAGGACAGACAGGTCCCCTTATTTCAGGTGAGCATGGTGAGAGGTCCCCGGGAATGTGCCAGAAAGGCGCAGGGACCTGCAGCTGTGACGCCTGTGGCTGGAACATCTGGCTAAGGTGCCAGGAGACGGGACAGTACCAGCCGGAAATTTCCAGAGTGCGTTAAGCGGGCGATGAGGGCCAGTTCCAGTCCTGGCTGCTCCACTTCCGATCCAGCTCCCTGCCAATGCACCTGGGAAGGCAGCAGAAGATGGCCTGAGTCCTTGGGCCCCCGGGGCAATCCAAGTGGGAAACCCAGATGGAGCTCCTGGCTCCTGGCTTCTGCCTGGCCCAGCCCTGGGTGTTGCAGCCATCTGGGGAGTGACCCAGAGGATGGAAGAATCTCTCTCTCTGTAACTCTACTCTGCCTTTCAAATAAATAAATCTTTAAAAAAAGGGGGGGAGGCTGTTAGTGAAATGGCGAAGTCTTGTCTGTGGTGTGACCTACGTCCCAACACCATCCTAGGCTCTAGCCCCCACCCCGCTGCCATTGCTGGGAGCCAGGGGACCTCATGGCCCAACCACAGGTGTCAGCTCCACCCCCACCCCAATGGGATTCACTGCTCCCACTTCCCTGCCAGACCCCAGGCAAAGGTTTAACAGGAGCTGTTCCCGAACGCGAACGCGTACTCGCTCTCTCGCTCTCTCTCCCGCTCTCCTCTCGCTCTCTCCCCCGGCTGGTCGGGCTTTCCCCACCCACAATAAACCTTTTCCTAGAAAAAGAACTTGTGTTCCAGAATCTTCAGCATACAAGCCTGAGTATGTTTGCTTTCTGTCCAGCGGGCATAGGGGGTAAATACTAGGCTGCTGTAACCCTTTCAACCTGTGTACCTGTGGTGTAAAAGGGAAAAAAATTAATTTGTATTTGAGGGCTAGAGAGAGAGAAGGAACTTCTGTCCCTGGCTCCTTCCCCAAAGGCCCCACAAGAGCCAGGGACACCGCTAGGCTGAAGCCAGGAGCTCAGAACTCCATCCAGGTCTCCTGTGTGGGTTGCAGGGACCCAAGGACTTGAGGACCACCTGCTGCCTCCCAGGGTGTGCGAATGCGCAGGGCGCTGGGCTCAGCAGGTCGGGCCAGAAACAGAATCCAGCCACCAACACTTGGTCACTGCTAAGCTAAACACCCAGCCCCCATTACTGAGACCTATTGAAACATTGTTGCAAAAAAGCCCTTGATACAGTGGATTCTGGGGCTCGGGAAAGCTCAGCCAAACAGATACTGAGAAGGTGATGCCGGGGACTCTTGATGAATTAACACCATCGTGGAAGCCACAGCTGGAGTCACTGAAACCTACAGCCTACAGGAAAAGAAGGTGGGAAAAAAAAGAATACATTGACAGTCACCAAAAATGAAAAAAAAATCTGCAAAGTTGTCTGCCTGGCTCCTTGGGTATGTGAAGAAAAAAGCTTGGGACACCATCCACCTTTATCTGTTTTTTGTTTTTTTTTCTTATATATCTCCAAGTGGAAAGGCAGGTTTTTTGTTGGGAAAAAGCTGGAGGAAGAAGACTTGGCCTTTGAAAGAAAATGCAACAATGTAGCACCGACCTAAAAGACTACAGAGGTTAAGCCAATTCCAAGAGCTGGGATTCTTCCCCATAGCTGTTTCAAGCAGCCCCTACCTGTCCAGGGGACACACTGACACCTCCAAGAAACTGGTATGGATTCAGGAAAACCCGAGCAATTGGAGATCTGAGACAGACGGTTGGACATTATATCAGCGAGGGCTTTGCCTGGGCTGTCTGAGGTGTGACGGAGGCTGGGCAGAGGTGGAACTGGGTCAGATAGGGTTCAAGGGTACAGAGGAGCCAGGTGGCCGAGTGGAAAGTGAGGCATGCCAGCAGTGAGTCTCTGGGGACGGGAAGCCAGGTTAGACACCTGTGCAGCCGCATGTTGGAGTCTCTGGCCATCAGCGGCTATTTAAACTAACACCTGGTGTTGGCGTTTGTGTTGCGGTGGGCTAAGCTGCCGTCTGTGACGCCAGCATCTGGTATCAGAGCGCAGGTCTGAGTCCTGGCTGCTCTGCTTCCAATCCAGCTCCTGGCTGATGCACCTGGGAGAGCATTGGATGATGGCCCGAGTGCTATGGCGCCAGTGTGCATGTGGGAGACCCACATGGAGCTCCTGGCTTCAGCCTGGCCAGGTCCAGCTGTTGTGGGCATTTGGGGAGTGAACCAGCAGGTGGGAGATCCCTGGCTGTGTGTCTTTTCTGTCTTTCAGGTGAATAAACGAACATTTATTTTCAATAGGAAAAAGAGAAGTTTGGGGCAGAGCTGTGATGTAGTGGGTAAAGCCGGCAGGGCCAGCATGCCATATGGATGCTGGTTCGAGTCCCTGCTGCTCCACTTCCGATCCAGCTCTCTGCTATGGCCTGGGAAAGCAGTGGAAGATGGCCCAAGTCCTTGGGCCCCTGCACCTGCGTGGGGGACCTGGAAGAAGGTCCTGGCTCCTGGCTTCAGCCTGGCCCAGCCTTGGCTATTGTGGGGCATGTGGGGAGTGAACTAGCAGATGGAAGATCTCTCACTTCTCTCTCTCTCTCTGTGTCTCTCCTACTCTGCCTTTCAAATAAATCTTTTTTTAAGGTAATTTATGGAGAATTTATACACATGCCCTTACATGTGTATCAAATGACATTTCTACAGATTCTTCAAACTAAATAAAGAAAAAAAGGGGGGCGGTACTGTGGCCCAGTAGGTTAAGTCTCCACCTGCAGCACCGATATCCCCAATGGACACCTGCTCCACTTCCAATCCAGCTCTCTGCTGTGGCCTGGGAAAGCAATAGAAGATGGCCCAAGTCCTTGGGCCCCTGCACCCGCGTGGGAGACCTGGAGATCCACTGGTTCACTCCCCACATGGCCACAAACGGCCTGGGCTGGGCCAAGCCAAACCCAGGAACCAGGAACCTCATCTGGGTCTCCCATATGAGTGCAGGGGCCCAAGCACTTGGGCCATCCTCCACTGCTTTCCCAGGCCACAGCAGAGAGCTGGACTGGAAGAGGAGCAACCAGGACTTGAGCCGGTGCCCCTATGGGATGCCGGCACCGCAGGTGACAGTTTAACAAGCTATGCCACAATGCCAGCCCCACATTTTTCTTTTTAATTTGTACTTATTTTTATTTGAAAGGCAGAGACAGAGAGAGGGAGACACAGAGAGGAAGAGGGAGATCTCCCATCCATTGGTTCACTCCTCAAATGCCCACCACATCCGGGAGCCAGGAGCTCCATCTGGGCACCCACGCTGGGGGCAGGAATCCAGGCACCGACCCCTCACCTGCTGCTTCCCCAGACGCCTTAGCAGGAAGCCGGAGCAGAAGCAGAGGAGCCGGGACTCCTCACTGGGGCTCCACTCCGGTGTGTGGGTGTCTCCAGGCATAGCCACGGAGCTGCAACGCCCGCCACCCCACCCCTCATTTCCCTGCTCCTGTGAGTTCATTTCCTGTGTGGCTCTGACAAACGGTCACAAACTGGGAGAGGTACAACAATGGTCATTTCTCCTCTCGCGTTGTTTGGGAGACCAGAAATCCCGGGGCTCGAGGGGCGGTTGTTTCCTGCCTCTGCAAGTTTTCGGCGGCGTCTCCAGGTGTGGCCGTGGGTTCTGAGACCACTGCGCACAGCCTCTGCCTCCGTCTTCATGCGGCACTTCCTCTGATCTCTCTCTCTCTCGCTCTCTCTCGCTCTCTCTCTTAAATATTTATTCATTTATTTGAAAGGAAGAGTAACAGAGAGAGAGAGAGGGAGGGAGAGAGAGAGTGAGGGAGGGAGAGAGGGAGAGAGAGAGAGAGAGAGAGAGAGAAAGAGGGAAAGAGGGAGGGAGGGAGGGAGGAAGGGAGGGAGAGAGGGAAAGAGGGAGGGAGGGAGGGAGGGAGAGAGAGGGAGAGAGAGAGAGAGGTCTTCCATCTGCTGGTTCCCTCACCAATTGGCTGCATTGACCAGAGCTGCACTGATCCGAAACCAGGAGCCAGGAGCTCCATCCGGGTCTCCCACGCAGGTGCAGGGGTCCAAAGACTTGGGGCATCTTCCGCTGCTTTCCCAGGCCATAGCAGAGAACTAGATTGGAAGTGGAGCAGCCGGGACTCGAACCAGCGCCCCTATGGGATGTCAGTGCTGCAGGTGGTGGCTTTACCCGTTATGCCACAGCGCCAGCCACCCTCTTGTCTCTTTAAAAAATTATTTATTTGAGGCCGGCGCCGTGGCTCAACAGGCTAATCCTCCGCCTTGCGGCGCCGGCACACCGAGTTCTAGTCCCGGTCGGGGCACCGGATTCTGTCCCGGTTGCTCCTCTTCCAGGCCAGCCCTCTGCTGTGGCCCGGGAGTGCAGTGGAGGATGGCCCAGGTGCTTGGGCCCTGCACACCATGGGGAGACCAGGAAAAGCACCTAGCACCTGGCTCCTGCCATCGGACGAACGCGGTGCGCCGGCCGCAGCGCGCCGGCCGCGGCGGCCATTGGAGGGTGAACCAACGGCAAAGGAAGACCTTTCTCTCTGTCTCTCTCTCTCACTGTCCACTCTGCCTGTCAAAAAAAAAAAAAAATTATTTATTTGAAAGAGCTACTGAGAGAGAGAGAGAGAGAGAGATCTGCCACCCACTGATCCACTCCCCAAATGCCCACAACAGCCAGGGCTGGGCCAGGTTGAAGCCAGGAGCCAGGAGCTCCATCTGGGTCTCCCTCATAGGTGGCAGGGACCCAGGTACTTGGGCCCTCACCTGCTGCCACCTAGGTGCTGTAGCCAGGGGCTGGTTCCGAAGCGGAGCAGCCAGGACTCAAACCAGTGCTCCCCGCGTGGGAGACCAGGAGGAAGCACCCGGCTCCTGGCTTCAGATCAGCGCAGCGCTAGCCATAGCAGCCATTTGGGGGGTGAACCAACAGAAGGAAGACCTTTCTCTGTCTATCTCTCTCTCTCTCTCTCTCACTGTCTGTCACTCTACCTGCCAAATAAATTAAAAAAAAACAAAAACAAAAACAAAAAACGGTGCTCCAGTGTTGGCATTTGGGGAGCGAAGCAGCAGATGGAGGGGCCATCTGTCGGTGTGTCTGTCTCTGTCTGTCCGTGTCTCTGCCTTCCAAATCAAAGGTAGATAATAAATACTGAGCCTTCTGGCTCTGGGCCAGTTCATTAAGTCAGTCAATCAGACAGGAGACTTTGCTGCGTGTTGGTATTTCACCAACCCTGAGCCCGGCGTCGGAGCCCTGGGGGAGGAGAGCAAGGCGCATCACCCCCACGTCCCGACAGCCCCGACCACGGTGGCATCAGAAGAGTCAGAGGTGAAGACGAATTATTCATCCACCTTTTCCCCAGCAGCCATCCCATGCGCCCTCTGCCTTCCAGAACCTCAGGGGGCACCGGGGGCCGGGCACTGGTGGCCGAGAAAAGGCCACAGGGATAAAGTTCCAATCCGAAGGGAGAGACGCGCAAATAGCACGGAGAGCGAGGCAGCAGCTGCTGTCAGATTCGGGCGCACCCCCAGCACCCCCCCCAAAAGTTCCCTAGGAGGCCAGGGACAGAAACCAGGGCACAGAGAAGGGCAGTGAGCAGCCTAAGGACGCACAGCACGGAGGGCGCGGAGCTGGGATTTGAACCCAGGCCAGCCCCTCACCAGAGCCTCTGCAGTTCTTGGGTTGATGAGCAACTTTTGGGTCTTTAAAAAATAATAATTTATTTTGGAAGCCGGCTTTGGGGCACAGTGGGTTGAGCCACTGCCTCCCATGGGAGCACGCGTTCGAGCCCCGGTTGCTCCACTTCACATCCAGCTCTCTGCTAATGCACATGGGTAAGCAGCAGAGGATGGCCCAAGTGCTTGGGACCCTGCACCCATGTGGGAGACCCCGATGGAGCTCCTGGCTGCTGTGGGCATTTGGGGAGTGAGCCCGCAGGTGGAAGACCTCTCTCTCTCTCTCTCTCTCTCTCTCTCCCTATTGGGGGTGCCCATTAGACAGTGGCAGGCGGGGTTTCACATACGTTTGTTGATTGGCTTGGGGCTCATGGAGATAGCAGGGGTCTCCTGGAGGCTGTCCGCCTCCTTAGGGGCTCAGACCCCTCCTCTGCCAGCTCTGGGTACAGGGTCGCAGCCACTCTGGAGGTGTGACTTGAGGTCACACCTGCAGCAGAGAATCCATCAGTGGGGGAGACGCCGGTGGGTCTGGAGACAGGCTTTCCAGCCACCGCCTACGTCTGAGGAGCCGCACAGACCCGCAGTCCCACTAAATGGCCTCATCTCTTATCCTCTGATTCACTCCCCAAATGGCTACAGCAGTCAGGGCTGGGCCAGGCTGAAGCCAGGAGCCTGGAGCTCCATCCGGGTCTCCCACGTGGGTGGCAGGGGGCCAAGGACTTAAGCCATCGCCTGCTGCCTCTCAGGCTGTGCATTAGCAGGGAGCTTGGAATCAGAGCTGGGACTGAAATATAGGCACGCAGGGGCCAGCGCTGTGGCGTAGCGGGTAAAGCCGCCGTCTGCAGTGCCAGCATCCCATATGGGCATCGGTTCAAGTCCCGGCTGCTCCACTTCTGATCCAGCTCTCTGCTATGGTCTGGGAAGGCAGTAGAAGATGGCCCAAGTCCTTGGGCCCCTGCACCCGCATGGGAGACCCAGAAGAAGCTTCTGGCTTTGGATGGGATGAGCTCCAGCCGTGTGGCCATTTGGGGAGAGAACCAGTGGATGGAAGACCTTTCTCTCTCTCCCTGCCCTGCGCCCCATAACTATGCCTTTCAAATAAGTAACTCTTTAAAAATACATGCACACACACTATACAGGCAGGAAATGCAAACGGCCGCCCGTGTTCCCGTAAGCATGGAACATTCACTCTTACTATACTTCAGAAGAGAGCTGTGCACGCCAACCCTGTGGGCAGGGGTCTGGCTGAGCCCCCTCCCCTTCCCCTGGCGGGGGTCGGCTTCTTTTCCGGTGCTGAGTCAAGGTCCCCGGCCCTGGGCGATGGATGCTGACGGCCAGCTGAGCCGTGTCATCTGCTCCCTGGAGAAAGGTTATCTTCGTCCTGGCGGGAGACGGGAAAGGTCGGAGCTGGGGGGGTGGCGAGGAGTGACCCAGACGTGTGTCTGTGCTGGGAGAGATAAGCGAGGTGACTCGGCTCGGGCAGGCTGGGTGCGGGGAGGCGACGATGTATAAATGGGTGGGGGACCGACAGGCGGCAGAGACCCGAGCGGCCCTTGCAGTCCGAGGCGTCGCTCTGTCCACCATGGCCAAGCGCTGGGTGCTGCTCCTGCTGCCGCTGCTGAGCGGCTGGGTGCTGGCCGGCGAGCGCTGGCTGGGGGCCGCCGAGGCCCGGACCGCGCCCTACGCCGTGAAACTCTGCGGCCGTGAATTCATCCGCGCTGTTATCTACACGTGCGGCAGCTCCCGCTGGCGGCGCTCGGACATCATGGCCCTGGAAGCCACCGGTGAGGCTGGGGCCGGAAGGGGGATGGGTGACCTGCAGGGCGCAGGAGAGATGGGGACCAGGGCGGCAGGGCCCGGGGTGGGGGAGACCTCCCCTCAGCCTGGATGGAGAGCTCAAGGGCTGGGGTGCGCGTGGGGGCCATTGCCAAGGCTGAGGTGCTGTGTGGGGTGGCCAGGGTGAGGGGCGTGGTGTGCACGTAGCCAGATTTTGCTACCTTACTGGGTGACCTCGCCTGGCCGTGGCCTCTCCTCTCTCTCTGAACTCCCTGGTGACACACTTAGAACCCCGTGGGGTTCAGAGGTGGTGCTTGACACACGACCTGTGGTATTCTGCATGTGGCTTGAACACTCATTTTCTGTCTGAACTCTACTACTTCGACCCCTAAAGAAGTTGGGGACTATAACACCTCCCCCCCCCAAGACTTTTCATACAAGGAAATGGGCTCAAGGAAGGAATTTCACTTCATCAGGATTGGATCTGTGTGCAGTCAGCCCAGCTCTTGCCTCCAGGTCCTCCATATATAAAGAGTAAGGAGGAATAAATGACAAAGAGAGGAAAGTTACACGTGGTGGTAAAGTTAAATAACCTGCCCATAGAACAGACTGATAACACAGCCAGAACTGAGCAGGATCAAAACCTCGCACCCCAACACTTGAGTTTCAGCAGCAGAGAAGTTGCCCAGGGCCAGCCGAGATGCACAAGTGGGGGTGCGGCAGCCGCTGAGCCCAAAGCTCTCATACTTCTTTCTTTTCTTTTCCAGGGGAGGTCTTCCCCGATGCAGACGCCGACACCGACAGCCTGGCAGGACAACCGGACGAGGCCATGAGCTCCAGCGAGTGGCTGGCACTCCGCCAGTCCCCCCAGGCCCTCTCCAGGGGCCGAGCCAGCTGGCAGGAAACCCTGGAGGCCGCCCGGGAGAGCCGTGATGTCCAGGGTGGGCTCTCCAGCTTCTGTTGCAAGTGGGGCTGCACCAAGAGCCAACTCAGCATCCTATGCTAGCGCCCACAGGAGATGCCGGGGAGCAGCAGCCGGGCCCCCAGCCCTGCCTTCCACTCCACCCCCTGTCCCCTGTCCCCAGCCTTGACCATGGACCCAGCGCCAGCTCTGCTCCTCACTGGCTAGAGGGGGACCCCTGACCCCAAATCAAACCTCAAACCAAGCCTCCCCCTGGTGCACTGAGCACCCCTCCCCCCGCACACGCCCCTGCCTCGCCTAAACAACGTCCCTGTCCCAGTCCAGCCTTGTCACCCACTCGGATGCTGGCGAGACCCCTAGCTCGGGGACCTGGGGGCGGGGTGGGGGGAGTGCCGCGTTAAAAGGAAAATAAAAGTTGTTCAAAGGCCTCGCCGAGTTGGGTGTCGTCGCTAGGAGGGGGAGAGGGCAGAGGAGGATGGGTTTCCGCCTCCCCCGTGTGCCCAGCCCCGCCGCCGCCGCGGGGGCCAGGGGCGGGACCCAGGGGCGGGACCCAAGGGCGGGACCCAAGGCTGTGGGGGCGGCGGCGGCGGGGCTGGCCTCGCTTCCTGTCGCCGCCGGCACCGAGCCCGGGGGGCGCCACCATGCGAGGGTCGCCGGCTGTCCTGGCGCTGCTGCTGCTACCCGTGCTCCCGCTCCTGCTGTGGCTCCCCGCGACCCGTCCTGGGGAGGAGTGGCGGGGGGCGCGCGGGCGTGTGTGTGCTCGTGCAGGGTGGCGCTGGGGCTCCGCCGCCGCCGCCGCCGCCGCCGCGCCCCCTCCCCCACCCACGCCCCCCGCCTTCAGCCTGGGAACCCCCGAGGGTGAGGAACGAAGCTGGGGAGTGGGTAGGGGGGTGGTGGTGGCAGGATATGGCTGGCAGCGGCACCCTGAGTCTGGTGGTGGCGGCGGGGTGCCCAGCGCCCCTTTCCTGCCCCTCGTGTCCATCCGGGGATCCCCGGAGCCTCCCCCCACCACCTGGGGAAGGTCAAGTTAAGGGGTGGGCAGGCGGCGGGGCGAGGGGCGCTGACCGTGGGCGCCCGGACTCTCTGGCTCCCCCTGCAGGCAGCGCGGGAACACTGCAATGCCACGGAGTGGCGCCCCTGGGGGACCTGAACTGCTCCTGGGAGCCGCGTGGGGACCGAGCCGCCCCGTTCCTGCTGCACCTGCAGAGCCACTAGTGAGTGCGCGGGGGGCCGGGTTGGGGGAAGAGGCTTTGGGAGCCCCAGCAGCCGGGCCCTCCCTGCGCTTGGCCCGCCTTCAACCGCAAGGCCCCCTGGTCTGCTTGCTGTGTGACCCCGATGGGTGCCTCATCCTCTCTGGGTTCTGTCTTAAGTGCCAGCGGTGATGGAGCTTGGGGGAGGGGGGTTGAGGACGCAGGGGTTGGCGTTGTGCAAGGAGGAAATGCTTCGTAACGTGACGCTGGCTTGTCTTTCTAAATTTTTTTTAAAAAAGGACTTATGTTATTTTTCTGAAAAGCAGAGAGAGAGAGAGAGAGAGAGAAAGAGAGAGGTCTTCCATCTTCCTGCCGGTTCACCTCTCAAATGGCTGCCTCAGCCAGGGCTGGGCCAGGAGCCAGGAGCTCCATCCAGGTCTCCCACGCAGGTGCAGGGGCCCAAGGACTTGGGCCATTTTCCACTGCTTTCCCAGGCCACAGCAGAGAGCTGGAATAGAAGAGCAGCCGGGACTCGAACCGGCTCCCCTATGGGATGCGGGCACTGCAGGCGGAGGCTTAGCCTCCTATGCCACAGCGTCAGCCCCAGAAGGGTACAGTTTCAAACTGGGCTAAGGTGCAGTGCGGGAGACTGAAACAACAGTGAGAGACAGCGATGGGGGTAGGGGCTGGTTTTATTTTTACTTATTTATTTTTTAGTAGTGGCTAAAACACACACGTAGGGCTCAGCTGCGGAGACGCCTGCATCTCATTTCCGGCATCTGGGAGTCCCAGCTCTGCAGCTGAGCCAGCTCCGTGCCCATGTGCACCCTCGGAGGCTCAAGGACCTGGCCCGGCCACCCACGTGGGAGACCCAGATGGAGCTCCTGGCTCCTGGCTTCAGGCTGAGCCAGCCCCGGCTGTTGCGGCCATCTGGGGAGTAAACCAGTGGATGGAAGACCTCTCTCTCTCTCTCTCCCCCTCTATCTTTCAAATAAGTGAATAAATCTTTAAAAAAAAAAAAAAAAAACACCTACAACACAACACAGCAGGTTAAGCATCCCACGAGAGCACCACCCCTCCCCCAGCGCCCCGCAGCCCCTCCTCTGCTTCCTGTCTCTGCAGCTTTGCCTGCCTGCTTACATCCTGTCCATCGAGTCACAGGGAGTGCGGCTTGGCGTGTCCGGGTTGCCGTGTTTTTTTTTTTTTTTTTTTGAAAGGCAGAGTTACAGAGAGAGAGAGGTCTTCCATCTGCTGGTTCACTCCCCTAACGACCAAAACAGCCAGAGCTGACCTGAAGCCAGGAGCCAATAGCTTCCTCCTGGTCTCCCATGTGGGTGCAGGGCTCAAGGACCCTCCACTGCCCTCCCGGGCCACAGCAGGGAGCTGGATGGGAGGTGGAGCAGCCAGGACTTGCACAGGGGACGATGCTGGTGTCACCAGCGCTGCTGTGCCTGGGACTCGTGCGTGCGTGCGTTTCCGGGCTGTCTGTATCCACTCCCCGCACCTGGCGAGCCCTTTCCCTGGGGGCCCTGAAGGCTCCCATCTCGACGAGAGGGAAGCAAGGCACAGAGCCGTCTAGGCGCTTGCCCCAGGTCACACAGCTCTGGGATTCGAACTCCGGGGCGGGGGCAGAGTGGGTGGCAATGGCCGCTCTGCTGATCCAAGGGGCTGTCACCTGGGCCTGGCTGGACGCCTGTCTCCCCCACCTGTCTCCTGCTCAGCCAGCCCAGCAGGACGCACACCGTGGCGGTGGCTGTCGGGCAGCGCTGGGTGACCGTGCCTCGGGAAGAGCTCACCGCCTCGGACAAACTCCGTGTCTGGGGGTCCGGCGCGGGCCGGCCGCTGGGGCCTCCGATCTCCGTGAACCTGGACACCCGAGGTAACGGGACGGGGCTGTGGTGGGAATGGGGTGCTCTGTGTGGAGTAGGGGGTGTGTGGAGCTCCCCCCCTCACCCTGACCTCCCCTTCCCTAGTGAAACCGAATGTCCCGCGGCTGTGGCCAGATGTGGACTTCTCAGAGGGCGAGCCCCTGGATGCCACGGTGCACTGGGCAGCACCCACGTGGCCGTCCCATAAAGTCCTCATCTGCCAGTTCCGCTACCAGAAATGCCTGGAGCAGGACTGGGTCCTGGTGAGTGTCAGGCTCCCTTTGCCTCCCACGCTACTTTGGGCAAGGATTGGAGACTCCTCCCCATCAGAGAGCCGGGAGCCGGGGCAGGAACCAGCAAGTCCCTGCTGCTGGAGTTTGTCCATAGCCCACACCAAAGCTTGCACAGGCGTCTGGTCACCTTCTCCCCAAATGCAAGGGCAAGGGCAGGCAGCAAGGTGGTGGTGCAAAGTGCTTGGGTCCCCGCCACCCATGTGGGAGACCCAGATGGAGCTCCTGGCTCCTGGCTTCAGCTTGGCCCAGTCCTGGCTGCTGTGGGCATTTGGGGAGAGAACCAGTAGATGGAAGATCTCTCTCCCTCTCTCTCTGTCACTCTGCCTTTCAAATAAATAAAGAAATAAAACAGAATGCCCATTGCTCTATACGGAAGTCTCCCCCCCCGCCCCTGACCCTGCCCGCCCCGGTCCTGGGCAAACCAGGCCAGTGCTGTGTCTGCTAATTTGCAAGCTCTTGTGCACTCAATACAACTCTGCCTCCCCACCCCCCCGCCACCTGTCTCTCTCCCCAGCTGGAACCAGAGCTGGAAACCATCCCGCTGAGTCCCCTGGAGATCCAGGACCTGGAGCTGGCCACCAGCTACCGGGTGTCCGGCCGCTGCCGCACGCAGGACGAGGAGGACTTGTGGGGCGAGTGGAGCCCCAGTCTCTCCTTCCAGACGCTGCCCTCGGGTGGGACCTCTGGGCTTGACCCACACACCCCCTGTGCCCGGGAGTCTGGCTCTCTCATTCATCCGCTACCAGGACCACCACCACCTTGTTTCTCTTCTTCTTAGCTCCAAAAGACGTGTGGGTGTCTGGGAACCTCTGCGGGACGCCTGGCGGACAGGACCCCTTGCTACTGTGGACGGTGAGCCGCAGGGGCCAGGAAGACCCCCGGGTACCAAGACGCAGATAAGAGAGCTTGAATGCCCAGGGGCAAAAAGGATTTTGTAAAAATCATGAAGAGTGTGAGATTCCTCATTGCTGCAGGTCTCCCCCATGTGTAGCAGGTGCACAAGCCCTTGGGCCGTCTTCCGCTGCTCTCCCAGGCGCATCAGCAGGGAGCTGGATTGGAAGGAGCAGCCGGGACTTGAACTGGCAGTGTAAACCCGCTGTGCCACACGCCGGCCCCTTGTTGCAATAGTTTAAAAAAAAAATCAAATCAGCAAACTGGAGTCCCCAGTGCACCGTCTGCTTGAAGTCCAGATTGGTTGGGGCAGGGCCAGGATGACAGTAAGAGGAGCGGGGCGGGGCCTCACGACTGCAGGCTCAGATGCTGTCCTTATGTGAAACCGCAGCATTTTGTTGGTCATGGATTTTTTTGCATTAATTTTGACTTTAATTAAAATACTGCGTTGAGCTTTCATGTATCTTCGTTCCTGAGGTTTCCGTATCTCGCCCCGCCCCCCATCCCTTTCTGCACATTTTATGCTGCTCTGGAATCCCATCTGAATCCCACCTCCCACCGCTGAGTGCCTTAGAGCCTCAGTTTCCCCATTTGTAGAATGGTCCCATCAGAAATATTTCATTGGGGCCGGCATTGTGGCATAGCGGGTAAAGACACTGCCTGCGACGCCAGCATCCCATGTGGGTGCTGGTTCAAGTCCCGGCTGCTCCACTTCCGATCCAGCTCCCTGCTAATGCGCCTGGGGAAACAGTGGAGGATAGCCAAAGTCCCTGGGTCCCTGCACCTGCGTGGGAGACCTGGATGGAGCTCCTGGCTCCTGGCTTCAGCCTGGACCAGCCCCTGGCTGTGGCGGCCATTTGGGGAGTGAACCAGCAGGTGGAAGACCTCTCTCTCTTTCTGTGTAACTCTGCCTTCCCAATAAGTGAATCTTAAAAACAAACAAACAAACAAAAACACTTAAGTGGCTTTGCCTAGGAAGTTTCTGGTCCATGGGAGCCAGTAACCCCTTCCTCCCCTCTCCCCTCAGCCCCCGGGGTCCTGCCTGCCAGTGAGCTACAGAGTATGGGTTGCAGAGCAGGAGCCGTCTGGGGAAGGGGTCACCTGCTGCAGCGCGCGCATCCCCGTGGGCGCCCGGTGGGCTGCTGTGTCTGCCGTGAACGCCACGAGCTGGGAGCCGCTCACCAACCTCTCCTTGGCCTGCTTGGGTAAGGGGCTGGGGCCTTGCTGGGCTCCACACCTGCTGGAGGGAACTCCCTGGGTCATGGCTGAGCTGCGTGCCCCCCCCTTGCAGACTCCGCCCCCCGTGGCGTGGTGGTCAGCAGTGTGGGGAGCACGGAGCTGTGTGTAAGCTGGCAACCGTCGGGATCTGGGGAGCCACAGGAGTACGTGGTGGACTGGGCCGAAGACGGAGAGCCCCTGGAGAAGCTGACCTGGGTGCGGCTTCCACCTGGGTGGCTCAGTGCCCTGTTAGCAGGTGAGCCCCGGGTCCCTGGGGCTGGCCCATGGGGGCAGGGGCAAGGGCTGGGCAGTGAGGAGGATTCTGGGTCTCAGTTTGTGGGGTGAGCAAGAGCATGGAGGAGGTATCATAATAATGTGGGGTGTGTGTGAGAAAGACAGCAGGTGACCCTGGAGGTGAGAGACCAGGGGTCAGAGAGAGGACAGGGGTCAGGAGGTGAGAGAGAAAAGGGATCAGGAGGTGAGAGACAGAAGAGGATCAGGAGGTGAGAGAGAGGACAGGGGTCAGGAGGTGAGAGGACAGGTGATCGGGAGGTGAGTGTTCACTTTGTCACATGAAGTAGTAAATAAAGGGGTTACCAAGGTTACCAGATGACGGCCTGAGGTTCAGTACATCAGGATAAGAACACTGAATCTGTATGTACCTAATAACATGGCTTCAAAACACAGAAAGCAAAACTGGACAGACCCATAGGAGAAATATTCAAGCCCATAACCATTGTGGGAAATTTAAACATATCTTTTTCAGCAATCCCCCTCAGCTGGCTGGGTTAGGTTCTCTCTTTTTTTGGTAAAGATTTTATGAATTTATTTGAGAGGCAGAGTTAGAGACGAGAGAGAACGAGAGCTCTTCCATCCACTGGTTCACTCTCCATATGGCCACCAGGAGCCAGGAGCTTCTTCCGGGTCTCCCACGCAGGGGCAGGGATCCAAGCACTTGGGGCATCTTCCACTGCTTTCCCAGCTCATTAGCGGGGAGCTAGATTGTAAGTGGAGCAGCCAGGGTGGCTCTGACTTAACCCACAGGTGCCACAAAGCCAGCCCCTGGCACTGACAAATCTGTACCCCAAGCAGCCAGTGAACTAGACAAACCAACAAGCAAAAAGTGAACCTGTAACATAATTGGGCCCCCAAAGATCGGGGGTGGGGGGACAGGAGGAGGGAGCAGGACCATTTTGGACACAGAAGTTAGCAGAGTCCTTGGGGGAAGCGGCTGAGACCTGAAAGCAGGGAGGTGAAGCAGGAGGTGGAGCAAGGCCCTGGGGGTGACAGACAAGGCTCTGAATTGGTTGTGACTGAGGTGGAAGCCATGAAGGTTCTGAACAGGGGGACTGGCACTGCCCCCCCTGGTGTTCACGAGCGCCCCCTGCTGGCGGCTCTGCATAGTCGTGGAAGGAAAAGACCCTGAGGGCTGGGGGAGGGTTAGGGGAGGGGGTACTGAGACCAAGATCCTGGAGCAGAACTGGGGTGGGGGGACCCATTGGGAGCTGTTGCATCCGGGAGATACATCCGTGGTCCTCCAACTGGGGTCGCCCGTGGGGCTGCAGGATACTTAGACCTGGGTGCCAGTGTTGAGGTCTGGATTGAGGAGTCTGGGGGGGACTGACGAGGTGTCAGGTGGGAAGTTTCAGCCAGAGCCCCAAGGCACGCAGCAGCCTGTATGCACACGAGAAGCCCCAATTCTGGAAGGTTCCTCGTTTTGAGAGGGGAGGGAAGTAGCCGGTGTTGAGAGGGAGAACTCAGGAGCTCCCCCTGCCCGGTTCGGTGCCATTGGTGGTCCCTCTGGTATGTCTGGACTTGACCACTGCTCCCGGCTGCCTGCACCATGCATTTCCCCGCTAGAGGGCGGTGGGTGGCTGCACCTGATGGGGAATTAACCGCCCTAGCCTCAGCGCCTCCTCCATGGAGGCCGTGTGTGCTCTCTGCTGCCACCTAGAGGTCACGACGAGCACCGAGCCACAATTTTTTAGTTTAAAAAGTTCGCTCTTGGGCCTGCACTGGGGTGCAGCGCTGCATCCCACATGGTCGCCGGTTCGAGTCCCGCTGCTCCACTTCCAATCCGGCTCCTGGGAAAGCAGTAGAAGATGGCCCCTGCACCCACGTGGGAGACCCGGATGGAGCTCCTGGTGTCTGGCTTTGGCCTGGCTCAGCCCTGGCTGATTGTTGAAGCCATTTGGGGAGTGGATCAGCAGGTGGAAGGTCTCTGTCTCTGTCTTTCCCTCTCTGTAACTCTGCCTTTCAAACAAATAAATAAGTCTTTAAAATTATTTACTTATTATTTTATTTTATTTTATTTTTTGACAGGCAGAGTGGACAGTGAGAGAGAGAGACAGAGAGAAAGGTCTTCCTTTGCCGTTGGTTCACCCTCCAATGGCTGCCGCGGTCGGCGCGCTGCGGCCGGCGCACCACGCTCATCCGATGGCAGGAGCCAGGTGCTAGGTGCTTTTTCCTGGTCTCCCATGGGGTGCAGGGCCCAAGCACTTGGGCCATCCTCCACTGCACTCCTGGGCCACAGCAGAGGGCTGGCCTGGAAGAGGGGCAACCGGGACAGAATCCGGCACCCCGACCGGGATTAGAACCCGGTGTGCCGGCGCCGCAAGGCGGAGGATTAGCCTGTTGAGCCACGGCGCCGGCCTATTTACTTATTTTTAATTAATTGCTTATTTTATCTTTTAAGATTTTGAAAATTTATTTGAAAGAGCATCGGGAGGGGGGGGGAGAGGTCTTCCACCGCTGGGTCTCTCCTCAATTTCCTGCAACAGCCAGGGCTGTGCCAGGCAGAAGCCAGGAGCCTGGAGCTCCATCCGGGTCTCCCACGTGGGTGGCGGGGACCCAAGTCTTGAGCGGTCACTGAGGCCTCCCAAGGTGCGCATGCGCAGGAGGCAGGAGCCGAAGCCGGGATGGCGCCCCACGTGGTGAATGTTGGGAAGTGCAGCAGCCAGGACTCGCACTGGCACGAATCGAGAACGGAGCAGAACCGGTCTTTGCCTCCTTACCCCCCGCAGGGAACTTCACAGAAGGGGTCCCCTATCGGATCACCGTGACCGCGGTCTCGCCTGGGGGTGTGGCCCCTGCCCCGCCGGTGTGGGGGTTCACCCAGGAGCTAGGTAAGGTGGGGGAGGGGATGGGGAGAGGGGACGGGTCCAGGAACCCTGGGCACGCCTTGACCCCACTGGCCGGCTTCCTCCCCAGCACCTGTCATGGGGCCGGCGCTTTGGCGACTCCGGGATGACCCCCCGGGGACCCCCGCTGTAGCTTGGGCGGTGGTGCCCAGGCGCCAGCTGCGAGGCCATCTCACTCACTACACGGTGTGTGCCCAGAGTGGAGGCCGACCCTCGGTCTGTGTGAACGGTGAGCCCCCCCCCACCTCCTCGCGCCTCGAGATCTGCCCACCTGCGCCCACCCGGCGCCCTCTGGGCCCCTGGGGAGTGTATGACATCATCGGTCTCCCAGCCCTCTGGCTACAAGGAGTCCTTGTGCGACCACTGCAAAGAACGGCTTTGGTCTATGGTCATTGGCAATGGAAGGCACCGTCGCGTTTTATCTTACTTATTCATTTGAAAGATTTATTTATTTACTATTTGAGAGGCAGAGTTACAGAGAAAGAGGGAGAGACAGAGAGAGAGATCTTCTGTCTGCTGGTTCACTCCCTAAATGGCCATCACAGTCAGGGCTGGGCCAGGCCAAAATCAGGGTCAGGAGCTTCCTCCGGGTCTCCCACGTGGGTGCAGGGTCCCAAGGGCTTGGGCCATCTTCTCCTGCTTTCCCAGGCCTATCAGCAGGGAGCTGGACCGGAAGTGGTGCAGCCGGGACTTGAACCTGCACCCTGTGGGATGCTGGAGGCTTTAGCGCCAGCCTCGCTTTTCAGTTTTATTTTCCCAAACACTTAATTGCTTTTGAGTGCGTTCTCTGGGCTGGAGTAGGACGGCCCTGGTGCCGCTGACTTCCTCCCGAGGGACTCACAGACAAAGTAAATAATATCTAAGCAGAATGTCCGAGGCAATGGGAGCTGAGCAGAGCATGAACCAAGGAAGGTGGGTGGTGCCGGGAGGTCGGAGACGGCCTCCCTGAGGAGGGGACAGCTGAGCGAAGGCCTGAAAGACACCAAGAAGGAGCTCTATGATGCCTGGGGGAGAAGCACCGTGACAGGAGCATATGTAAAGGCCCTGGGGTAGGACCCACCACTTCCCCTCACCTGTCTGGTTGTCTCCTCCAGTGAGTGGCAGCATCCGGAACATCACCCTGCCCGACCTTCCCCAGGGTCCCTGCGAGCTGTGGGTGACCGCGTCCACCACGGCAGGGCAGGGTCCACCTGGTCCCAGCCTGTGGCTTCACCTGCCAGGTAGCGGGGCTGGAGGGAGGCAGTGTCTGGGGTCGTTAACCTGGGCTTTGGAGGGTGGAAAACACTTGTTGGGTGGGACAAGGTTATTGAGGATCCTTGGTGGCTTTTTGACTCTGACTTTGACCTGCCCATGCACCCCGCCCCCACCCCCAAATTTCAGCCCCCTCGTAGCTACTCCCCACTCACAAGCTCCACCTACTTCTTAGCGTCTCTCTCCCAAGCACTTGGAGCCCTTCCTGCCCCCCCCCAGCATCCCTGCTGGGGACTCTTCCATGCTCTCTCTCCCTCACCCCTGCCCCAACAGATAATGGCCTGGGGTGGAAGGTGCTGTCCGGTGTCCTGTCCCTTTGGAGTTTGTTCTTCATGGGCTGTGGCCTGGCCCTCACCTTGTCGGGCAGGTGAGACTGTCGGACGCATGGGGTGTCTGCCCTTGTGGGGGGCGAGGGTGCAGGGGTGCGGGGCGGGGCTGCGCTTCTTGGTAGGATTACAGGGCCGTTCAGGGGCCCTGCCCCCTGCAGCCCCACCCTGACTGCATCGCACCTGCATGCCAGGTGCCTCCACCTGCGATACAAGGTGCTGCCCCGCTGGCTGTGGGAGAAGGTTCCGGACCCTGCCAACAGTCAGTCCGGCCAGCCCCCCATGGAGGTGAGCAAAAGGACTTGGTTTGTGGGAGCCCATGGTGGGGGAGGGTCGATCCTGGGACTGGGGGTGCGGTGGGGGAAGCAGGGCTCTAGCCGCATCCCGTTCCAGGAGGTGCCTCCGGTGCAGCCCCCTGGGGACTTGGCCATCCTGGAAGTGGAGGAGATGCAGCCGCTGCCGGCCCCCGAGCCCCCCCAAGCCGCTGCGGCCCCCCTGGACTGCGGGTATGAAAGGCACTTTCTGCCCACTCCCGAGGAGCTGGGCCTGCTGAACGCCCCCCACCCTGGGGCCCTAGATGCCCCGGGCTGCAGGGACCCATAGTGAACACACTGTGGCTCAGAGAGGGTGAGTCACTTGCCTGAGGACACACAGCCAGGAGGAGCTGGGACCAACGAGTCCCAACATGACAGTGCCTGGGATGCTGGGGGGAAAATATGTAAGGGTGGGTGAAGGAGACACAGGCAAATGGATGGAGTCCAGAATGGCAGCTGCCTCCCCAAATCCACCATCTCGCTGTGTCTGGACTCAGGTCCCGCCTCCCTTGCTGCTGGGTGCACCAAGGCCGGAGTTCCCGACAACCGTGGGTTGTGGCAGAAGCCACACGGTCAGTCTCGTGGGGCAGGGTGGGGGCTGTGCTGTGCGCTCTGCCCTGTTGCGGGAGCTGGGACACACACATGCCCATGACCTAGCCTTGGCCTTACCCAAGGGGAGGGTGGGGCAAAGAACAGAAAGGAACCTGGATTCCAGAGTGATGGCAGGGGTCAGAGCCTGGATCCCCCAGAGACCACCTGGGTCAGAGCCTGGATCCCCCAGAGACCAGCCGGGTCAGAGTCTGGATCCCCCAGAGACTGTGTGGGTCAGAGCCTGGGTCCCTCAGAGACCTCCTGGGTCAGAGCCTGGATCCCCCAAAGACTTCATGGTCAGAGCTTGGATCCCCCAGAGACCACCTGGGTCAGAACCTGGATCCTCCAGAGACCACCCAGGTCAGAGTCTGGATCCCCCAGAGACTGTGTGGGTCAGAGCCTGGGTCCCTCAGAGACCTCCTGGGTCAGAGCCTGGATCCCCCAAAGACTTCGTGGTCAGAGCCTGGGTCCCTCAGAGACCTCCTGGGTCAGAGCCTGGATCCCTCAGAGACCTCCTGGGTCAGCTCCTGGATCCCCCAGAGACTGTGGGTCAGAGCCTGGGTCCCTCAGAGACCTCCTGGGTCAGAGCCTGGATCCCCCAGAGACTTGTGGGTCAGAGCCTGGGTCCCTCAGAGACCTCCTGGGTCAGCTCCTGGATCCCCCAGGGACTGCCTGTGTCAGAGCGTGGATCTCCTAGAGACCACCCGGGTCAGAGACTGGATCCCCCAGAGACCGCGTGGGTCGGAGCCTGGATCCCCCAGTCACTGCCCAGGTCACAGCCTGGATCTGAGTGATCACGTGGGTCAAGCCAAGGAAATAAACGTCTATATTTTTATAGCTACTGTCGCCTAGGGTCTTTCGTCGGAACAGCTCACTCTGTAGCTCACTGATTCAGAAGAGCGGAGCCCTCCAGGTTGCACCAGGAGACGAGGTGATTCCATGCCAACACCACCACATGGTCAAGTGCCCCCAAGCGCTGGAGGGTTTTCAAGTATAAAGGTTTCGTCACAGACGGGACCAGGGTCACAGGCAGTGGGCGAGGGGTCTGGAAGCCCAGGTGTGGGTGCACGTGCAGGCCCGTCCCGTGGCGCCCTTGTCCGCGCCCGGGGCCCCTCTGCCGGATGCCAAGAGGCCGAGGTAGCTGTGAGAGGAGCTGGCGCGGGTGCAGGGGCGCGGGCTCACATCACGGAGCAGCACTGGCAAGTCTTCTGCTTCGGGCCGCTCGCTCCCTCACCCTCGCGGCGGGCAGGTGGCTCGGGCTGCCTGGCAGGTGCATAGGTGGGCACAGGGCGGGCGCTGGGCCCTGCCCGCGGAAGCAGTGGCTGGCGCTCGGCGGGCTGCTCGGGGGCTGGGGTCTCTGTCAAGAGGGCCGTGGGGTCCTCCGCAGAGCCCGGGCCCTCAGCAGCGCTTGGCAGCGGCTTGGCGGCCTCCTCTTCCCCCAGGGAGCTCTCCTGCTTCTCCTGGGGCTGCTGGCCTGGCTCCTCCTCGCCCTGGAGAGGGGCCCCGGCCTCTCTCACCTCCTCTGCTTGGGCCTCGCTTCCTGCCCTGGCACCTCTCTGCTCAGGATTCAGATCCCCCTCGGCCCCTTGGGTCTTCTCCCCTCCACTCCTCCCCTCCCCCAATGACTCCTCCCCTTCTGTCCCTGCCCCCAGTGGCTCCTCCCCTCCTGTCCCCGCCCCCATCGGTTCCTCCCTTGATTCTGTCCCCGCCCCCACCGGTTCCTCCCCTCCTATCCCCTCCCTCATTGGCTCCTCCCCTTCTTCTGTCCTCGCCCCCAGTGGCTCCTCCCTTACTTCTGTTCCTGTCCCCACTGGCTCCTCCCCTCCTATCCCCTCCCTCAGTGGTTCCTCCCCTCCTTCTGTCCCCGCCCCCAGAGGCTCCTCCCTTACTTCTGTCCCCTCCCCCAGCGGTTCCTCCCCTCCTTCAATCCCCACCCCCAGAGGCTCCTCCTCTCTTGTCTCCACCCCTGGAGCCTCCTCCCCTCCTTCTATCTCAGCCCCCAGAGGCTCCTCCCCTGCTCCTATCCCCACCCGCAGAGGCTCCTCCTCTCCTTTACCCGCCCCTGGAGGCTCCTCCCCTCCTGACCCTGCCCCCAGAGGCTCCTCCTCTCTTTCTATCCCCGCCCCCAGAGGCTCCTCCCCTCCTATCCCCACCCTCGGAGGCTCCTCCTCTCCTGCCCCCACCCCCTGAGGCCCCTCCCCTCTTTCTATCCCCGCCCCCAGCAGCTCCTCCCCTCCTCCTATCCCTGCCCCCTGAGGTTCCTCCCCTCCTGTCCCCGCCCCCGGAGGTTCCTCCCCTCCCTCAGTCTCCGCCCCCCGCAGCTGCTCCCCGCTTCTGGGCCTGCTCGGCTCCAGCAGCCCCTCCACTGGGGTCCCCTCGGTCCCCGGCCTGTCCCGGCTGCCTTCCCGCTCCGCCCGCTGCCTCTCCACCGCCCAGGGGTCTTCCCCGCCTTCCCGGTGGGCGCCTGCGCCCGCGGGCCCCTCCAGCCCCTCGACCAGCAGCTCCTCCCACTCCTCGCTCAGCGTTCCTCGCTCCACCCAGATGAAGGAGCCCTCCTCGCCCGCGGAGCCCCCGTGCCCCTCACCCTCTGTGCCGCCGCCCCTGGGGGCCCCTGCCCCCTCCACCCCTTCCTGGAGCCGCGGGGAGGCCTCGGGGTCTCTGCCGCCCACGCCCTCCCACACCACCTCCACCGCGCCGCGGTCCGCCCGCGCCCAGGCCGGCAGCTCCGGGCTGCAGGGCCCCGGCCGGTCGGCCATGGCTTCCAGCACCACCTGCTCCACCTTCGCCTCCAGCTCCGGGCCCGTGGGCCCCGTGGCGCTGGCCTCTGCGGCCCTCAGCCCCTCCCACACCACCCTCACCACACCTTCCCCGTCGGGCTCAGCTCCAGCGCCCTTGGCAGGTGCCTCCAGGCTGGGGCTCCGGCAGGAGCCATTGGCTTCCGGGACCCCGGCAGCATCCTCCCTGGGCTCCGAGGCGGCTGGAGCGTCTGGGGACATGGCCAGGGGTCCCCCGGGCAGCGAAGCTCTCCTGTCCAGGACAGCTTGGTCTGGGGGATTCAGGGGAGGAAGGGAGAGGGAGAGATGGGGTGAGGAGGGACCCCAAGGACCCCACCTGGCCCACCTGCTCTGGGGCTTCCGACGCTCACCTGCAAGGCCTGTGTCCATGGGGGGCTGGGAGAGAGGTCGGTGATCCTGTGTGGATGACAGAGCCACAGTCAGGGTCGCCCTGGTGCCCAGTTTCACCCCCCCCCCACCGTGGCGCCCCGTGGCCTGCAAGGCTCAAAGCCCCCCTGGCACCTCAGCCCTCTCCTCCCCCGCCTGAGCTCACCTTGCACACAGTAGGTGCTTAAGCCGTGCTGAGTGCGTGCAGCAGCCACTGAGCTCACAGTGGTCAAGGGAGCCTGAGCCTTTTGCTGTCGGAACCCATATCCCAGAGCGGAAGGGCAAAGCACCTACGGGTTCACGCGAACTCACGGGAGCGAGTGGGGGAGAGGGACCACCGCAGAGGGAGGGGGCTGGGTGGCCTGGAGCTCAGTTTATTGACTTATTTTTTATATATTCGAAAGGCAGGGAGGCTGAGAGAGAGAGAGAGTCTTCCATCTGCTGGGTCACTCCCCAAATGTCCACAACACCCAGGGCTGGGTCTGGCCAAAGCCGGGAGCCTGGAACTCCACCGAGGTCTCCCACACGGCTGGCAGGGGCCTAAGGACTTGGGCCAGCACCTGCGGCCTCCCAGGGTCACATTAGCAGAAAGCTGGAATCAGAAGCGGCGCTGGGACTTGAGCCTTGCCATATGGGATGCCGGTGTCTTAGTAAAGATGGGTGCCCCGTGTGTCTCCTTTAGGGACAAGATACAGAAGGCTGCCTGGAGGAGGTGGCACAGAAGAGCCAGCCAGGACTTAAGAGGTGGGGCAAACGGCAAGTGCAAAGGTCCTGGGGCTGCCTGCAGTGAGCTAGGCCAAGTTCATGGCGTACAGAAGAGGGTCATCACGGCCGGAATGGCGGGAAAGAAGGAGCAAGGAGAAGATGGGCTCAGGGAAAGGAGCTGGGGTCAGCCATGCAGGCTGCCTGGGCCACGCACCCCCACGCGGGATGTCATGGTTCCCCTCATTCAGCAGGCTCTGGGTCTTGGAACAGGCCCTCTCCTCTCGCCTAGTTCCCACCCAGATTCAGCTTATATGCCCCCTGCCTCTAGGAAGTCTTCCCAGAATGCCCCAGAACCCCCTCGCAGACCCTTAACACTCCATCCCCTGGTGAGCTTCACCTTGACCCATACCTTGCATAGCTCTAGCGTAAAACACCCAGGACGCATGGAGACCCCGGCAAGGTCTCTGCGCCCTCGGGTTACCCAGCAGGCTCTTGGGCGCTAAGGAGAGCTAACTGGAGAGAGGTGGGGTTTGGGCAGCACTCGCTCCTCACCGCAGCCAGGTGCGAATGTGGGATGCTTGGACTCCAGAGAGCCAGCTTTGGACGTCGGGTGAGGGCGTTTTTGCAAAGCCCAGACATCACAGGGCATGGGGATTTTGTCTTCATAGATATGCTATCAAAACCAACAACAACAACAACAAAAAAAACAGGGCCGATGTGGCGCAGAGGGTTAAGCCGCCAGCTGCACCACAGGCTTCCCACATGGGCGCCGGTTCGAGTCCCCGCTGCTCCACTTCTCATCCAGCTCTCTGCTATGGCCTGGAAAAGCAGTAGAGGATGGCCCCAGGGCGAGGGAGGCGTGGGTGGAGCTCCTGGCTCCTGGCTCCTGGTTTCAGCCTGGTTGGGTCCACTCCCAACCATTGGGACCATTTGAGGAGGGAACCAGCAGATGGAAGACCTCTCTCTCTCTCTTTCTATTTCCAGTAAACAAAATCTTAAAAAAAAAAAAAAAGTGTACACCTGAGCTGACACAGCAGTCCACTTTGCTCATATGCCCCGGTGGCCCTGTTGGCCACGCCCCGCCCCGCAGCCCCTCACCTGCCGGCGCCAGGCAGGCCTGCCTGAGGGCTTGTGCTGAGCACCGGTGGACGCGCTTTGCAACAGCTGCAGCTCCGACTGGAGTCTGGAGACAGAAGGGGCTTTTGGGAGCCGGGTTCCTGCATCCAGGTCACACCCACCCCACCCCCGCCCTGGTCTCTCCAGGGAGCAGGTGCCCAGGAGCCCAGCCGGGGGAGCAGGGCAGGGCCCCCACTCACGTGAATAAGCTGTCTTCCAGGGTCTGGATGCGGGCCTGAGCCTGGCCCGCTGGCGACTGGGGGTCCTGGGAGGCGGGGTCCTCGGGCCCTTCGGCAGGGGCGCCATCCATAAGCCAGTGGTTACGGAGAGACTGTCTCTGGGCATGGGAAGGGAGCCAGGCTGGGCACCCAGACCCTGGGACCCCCACCCCCAGGCTAAGGCACCAGAATCCCTCCCCCCCAAGTCTACACTGGGGTTGGGTCACCCACCCACATTGTCCCCTAGCACTGCCAGGTGGAACTGGACAGGACCCTCCATCACCAGCCCACAGCCCCTTCCGCTCCCCCCCCACCCCGCCCCCGTCGCGCACCCAATCTTCACCCCGCTGAGGCCAGGCACCCTCTGGTCCCCACGGCCGGACACTCCCAAAGATGACATCACCGTGCCTGCCCTCCCATTCCGGCCCCTCCCTGTCCCAAAGCGGGACCAAGGCTCCGTCTCCCCACCCACTTCCCCGATCCCATCCTCTTCCCAAGGTGGAACCAATGACAAAAGCCCCCTTGACCCCACCGCCCCGCCGCCAAGACCGACCTCCAAGCTGGGAGAGACTCCACCCGCCCCGAGCTGAGACCAACGCCCCCCAGTTGCCAGTGCCAGCCCTGCCTGCACCTTGGACAAAGCAGACCCCAAGCGGCTGGCGCAGACCCTCCCCTCCACCACCGCCCCCTACTCAGGCCGGGCCAGGCCCGGCAGGTGCCCCCCCAGCTGCCCCCAACCTTGAGTCGCTCCACGCGGAGTTTTTCTTCTTCCAGCTCGCGGCGCGCAGCCCGGATCTCCTCCTGCAGGCGCCGTTTCTCCTGCTCACAGACGGCGGGGAGCTGGGGCCGGGCGGGGCGGGACGGGGCGGGGCCTCCCCTCCCCCACCCTTCCCTGCGCCGCGGCGGAGGCTCCCGGGGCTCCCGGGGGCTGCGAGCCCGGAGGGCGGCCCTGCGCGGGGAGGGGGGCGGGTGCTGCGGAGGCGCTGACTCAGCAGCGCGCGGGGTGGGGGGCGGGGCGGGGGCGGGGCCGGGATGCTGCGGAGGCCTCGCCCGCGCCCAATAGGGGGTCTGGGGGGTGGTGGGTGGGGCCTGGGCGGGTCCGAGATGGGGGGATTCCAAGAGAGAGCGGGTTCAGAGGTGGTGCTAGCGAGATGGGGGAGCGGGGCGGGGGGTCTGAATGGGGGTACAGCCGCAGGGATCCAGAAAGACGGGGGTACAGAGGTAGAGTCCAAAGAGATGGGAGGGGCCGAGGCGAGGGGGTGCAGAGGTGTGGATGCGTAGAGATGGGGTAGGAAGTAGGGTGCAGAAATGGAGGTGCCCAGCTGGGGTCCAAGTCATCAGGGTGAGGGGCCCGGTAAAGCGAGGGCGAGCCCGAGAGAGACAGACGGTGCCCAAAGCCGGGCCTCGCACCTCGGTGGCCGCAGGTTCTGGGAGGGCCAGGTGTGCAGCCTCCTGCATTCTGCGGGTGGCGGTGAAGTGAGAGAGAAAGTGGGGGCGCGCCCGGGGCAGGGCCGGAGCCGAGAGCCCAGGGATTGAGGGGGACGTGGGGGGGCTGGGACGTTGTGGGGACCCCCCAGGGGGCGGGGCCGAGCGCCCTGAGGGCGTCACTTACGGCGATGACCTCCAGCCGCTGCCGGTAGAGGGAGCTCTCGGCCATGGGCCTGTGGGGAGAGGGCGCGGGGGGAGGGCTGCGGGGGGGCTTCCCCGGAGCCCCTGGAACGCGGGCCGCCTCTCTCTTGACCCGGAGCCTTGAGTCTTTAATCTGCGATCCCCTCCTCCCCGCTGCACCCCAGCATCCCCGATGTCTGGGGTCCTCCTTCCTGGCTGCCCCTTGGAGGACAAAGGCTCCCTAACTCACCAGGTAGACCGCACCCCGACCGTCATCCCTGACAGCCTACCACGGGTCCTTTTTGATTCGTAGGAACCCTAATCCGTTGGGTGAGCCTCCCAACGTCACGGCCACATCTCCGGCCGGGGCCTCCAGACCTTTCCCTGGCCACACCACGAATGCGTAATGCACCTGCTATCTATAGGACTGTCAGTGCCTCCTTGGGCTTCCGCCGGGCGCCCACAGCCGCCTCGCCTGCCCGCTACTGTGTTCAACTCCGCCAAGCGCCTGCCCGCTGGCGCCTTCCACCACCGGGCGCTCGGCTCTCTTCCACGTTTTAGGTGGTGGAGCTCCCAGTGATGGAGCGGGGAGGGAGGCTGGCGCGGCTGATCCCATTTCACAGATGGGGAAGTGGAGGCTCCTGCTTGTCCATGGTCTTGGGCTCAAGATCAGAGCCTGAGGCTGTGAGACCTCAGACGTGGGGAACATGCAACCGGGTGGCAGGGAGGAGGGAGAGTCTGAAACCCCTCCCCGGACCCCAGAATATGCAGCCTGGAGATCAGGGATCCGCCCCAGCCAGAATCCTGGATTTCAGTTAAGTCCTGGTTTATGGAATATCCTCCAAAAAGCTCAGATTCCCTGTTTATAAATTTGCCCCCGGGGGAGGGATTGAGGGTCCTCCCAGGGTACTGTCTCACCCCCAAGATGGAATCTCCCCGGGGCGGGCCTCTTGCTGCAGGTGGGGGCGGGGGCGGGGTGGGGATTGGGTTCCCGTTGCTAGGCAACCAGGTTTGAGGTCGGTGACTAATGCAAGGGGTGGGGGGAGACCCAGAAAGGTGAGGAACAGAGTTGGGGGTCCCTAATTTGGGGACTGGGGGGGGGGGAGCTCTTGTGCAGGGCTCTTGGCAATTTTCTGGAACGTGTCTAGGCTTGGCGTCCAATGCCTTTGCACTTGGCATGTGGATGGCACCTCTCGATGTTAGCTAGGAGACCGCATCGGTGTCACAGGGCGCAGCAGGTGGCCATGTCCCCAAGCGGGTCACAGGGGTGCTGTGTGACCTCAGGCACCGGCCCCCAACCCTGGACGCTTAAGGGGTGAGTCCAGAGGCTGATAGGGACCCAGGGACCACTCCCCGGCATTCTCCACCCCTCCCCCTGCCTGCTAGTAGCCCCACCCCCCACCTCCTCAGCTGGACTTTGGGCTCCCAGCCACTGGCCAACGGAAAATGCCCAAAGCATGGGGCAGGAGCAGGCGACATCTCCCACCCCAGCTCTCTAGGGAAAGAGGGGCATGGAGGACCCTATGGGACTGGCTGGCTGCCACCCACTCCGCTTCCTCTGGCTGTTTCGGACAAGCTAGCTAGCGCTCTTGGTTCCCGAACAAGGCCTTCGTCCAGCTGTCCAGCCCTGAGCCCTTCCCAGGTTCTGCCCACCGGCTCCCCCACCCCACGACCCCAAGACACTTACATGAGCGTGGCCAGAGACCACAGCTGGCTCTGTAGGGCCATCTCTGCCCAGAACCCCACTTGGGGGTCTCTCCAAGTTCAGTGCCTTCCACCTGCTGGGCTGGAAGGTGTGGGGGGGGGCAGCCAGGGCTTAGCGAGCGGGACCTGGGGGGGCTGCCGTCTGGCACTAGGAGAGCTGGTCTAGCTGGTTTGGGCTAGGAGGAGGCAGGAGGCACGAGGTGGCCGGTGGCGGTGGCGAGGGGGGGCTGGGGGCTGGCGGGCAGTTCTGGGAGGCACTATCAGCTGTCCTGATAAATTATTTACTAGCCTCTGGCCTCTCTCGCTGCCTCACTCCGCTGCCTCCTGGCGAACAGGGGCATGGGGCTGCTCTCCGCCCTCCAGGGTCACCTTGGTGGGGGTGGGGGTGCGGGGGCACCCTGGCCAGCTGCTGTTGCGGAGCAAGAGACCTCTGATCCCCAGAAACATCATCACCATGGAAACCAGGAGGCGGAGGAGGCATGGGCCCTGGGTAACTGGGCGTCTGGGTCTCAATTCTCCCATCTGTGAAATGGGAGAATCCGATCCCTGTGACCTCTGGGATTCCGGGTACCCCTTGAAATGCTATCACAGTTAGGGGTGGGGACAGAATGATCTAGAAAACTTCCCACTCAAATCTAGATGGCCCCAGTCGACAGCGCTGTCTTGTTCTTTTCTTTTTTTTCTTACAATTTTCTTCTTCTTCTTCTTCTTTTTTTTTTAGTAGTTTATTTGATGGGGGCCGGCGCTGTGGCCTGAAGCACCGGCATCCCATATGGGCACCGGTTCGAGACCCAGCTGCTCTCTGTCTCTACCTCTCTCTGTAACTCTGTCTTTCAAATAAATAAAATAAATCTTAAAAAAAAAAAGAAATTATGGGCTATGTACTCTATTGAATACTACACAGCAGTAAAATAAATAAATAAAACCCAGTCATTAAAAAAAAATTCATTTGATGGTGTATTTATCTTATTTATTTGGAAGGCAAGGTTACAGAGAGGGAGAGACACACACATCTGCTGGTTCAGCCCCCAGACGGCTGCACGGTGGATGGTGGGGTTGGGGTGGGGTGGGAGTGGGGGTGGGGGTGGGCCAGACCGAGACCAGGAGCCAGGAGCTTCATCCGGGGCTCCTACATAGGTAGCAGGGACCCAAGTACTTGGGCCATCTCTGCTGCCTCCAAGGGTGTGTGCCTACAGGAAGCTGGGATCAGGAGCCAGAGAGGGGACTCCAGGGCAGGTGCTCAGAGATGGGATTTGGGGCCTCCCTACATCTGTTCTTAAAGGGCCAGCAGCGTCTTTCCCAGCAGACTGCCCAGAGGAGCAGCCGGTTG
Source organism: Sylvilagus floridanus (assembly GCA_949820135.1). Taxonomy (NCBI): domain Eukaryota; kingdom Metazoa; phylum Chordata; class Mammalia; order Lagomorpha; family Leporidae; genus Sylvilagus; species Sylvilagus floridanus. The sequence goes on from OX463229.1 coordinate 12,677,747, forward strand.
AGCTGCCACTTGTGACATGCACATCCCATATGCAAGCACTGGTTCGAGTCCCGGCTGCTCCACTTCCGATCCAGCTCTCTGCTGTGGCCTGGGAAAGCAGTGGAGGATGGCCCAAGTGTTTGGTCCCTGCACCTGCATGGGAGACCTGGATGGAGCTCCTGGCTCCTGGATTCAGATTGGCTCAGCCCTGGCCACTGTGGACATTTGGGGAGTGAACCAGCAGATGGAAGACCTCTCTGTTTCTCCTTCTCTCTCTGTCTCACAAATCCATCAATCTTGACAAAGCCAATACAATGGGATGCCTGCCTGCTACATTAGAATGCCTGGGTTCGAGTCCCGGCTCCGGCTCTGAGTCCAGCTTCCTGTTCAGGCAGCAGGTAAGGACTCCAGGCCTTGGGTCCCCGCCACCCTTGTGGAAGACCCGGACAGAATCCCCCGGCCCCCAGCTTTGCTCCTGGCCAGCCCCAGAATTCAAAGGCATTTGGAGAGAGTGAGCCGGCAAACCAGGGATACCTCTGTGTCCGGGACTCGAACCTGCGCTCTGACATGGGACGTGGCCATCTTCTGCTGCACTAGAAGCCCTGAGTTCCCACTCTTTTCCATGGTTCACCCTGTGGGGTTATAGTTATCAGACTCTGTGGTGTGACAGGTTAAGCCGCCTCTTGCAACACCAGCATCCCATATCCGAGAGAGAATTTGAGTTCCTGCTGCTCCACTTCCCATCCAGCTCCCTGCTGGTGCACCTGGGAGCAGCAGGTGACAGCTCAAGGGCTTGGGTCCCTGCCTCCCACGTGGGAGACCTGGATGGAGTTGCTGGCTCCCGGCCCTTGTGGCCATCTGGGGAGTGAACCAGAGGACAGAGACAAGAGAAATCTCCCACCCACTGGGTCACTCCTGGAATGCTTGCAACAGCCAGGGCTGGGCCAGGCCGAATGCAGGATGTGGGAGCTCCATCCGGGTCTCCCCTGTGAGTGGCAGGGACCCAAGCACTTGAGCTGCCCCACTGCTGCTTTCCCACGGTGCCCATGAACAGAGAGCTGGAGCCAGAAATGGAACCCAGTACACTCCAATGTGGGATTTATTTATTTGCAAGGTAGAGTTACAGACAGAGAGGCAGAGAGAGAGAGAGAGAGGTCTTCCATCCGTTGGTTCCCTCCCCAGATGGCCGAAACGGCTGGAGCTGCACTGATCCAAAGCCAGAAGCCAGGAGCTCCATCCGGATCTCCAACGTGGGTGCAGGGGCCCAAGCACTTGTGTCATCTTCCACTGCTGTCCCAGGTGCCATAGCAGGGAGCTGGACCAGAAGCGGAACCAGGCCCTCTGATATGCGATGCCAGTGTCCTCAGTGGCAGCTTAACCCGCTGGGCCGGGTTAAGCCTGCTCCCCTCTGGAGATGCCACTCCCAGCACCCCCCAGGTGTGAGGCAGATTTATACCCATTCACAGGAAAGCAAGCTGAGACTTGAAGAAGGGTCAGTCCTTGCTCAGGTTACGAGTCGCAGGCAGAGGTTCCCATACGGCCCTTGGGGTCAGAGGGAGGAGGCGGCGACGGTCAGACGGCGGAAGCTGGGGTTCTGGAGCAGGTAGAGCGAGAAGGGGCGGTAACCGGGCAACTCGGGGTTGCTGGGGGTTTTGGAACCTCTGTAGCTCCTCCCCTTGCCACTTTCTCTAGGTCACCCCATACTTCTTCCGGGTCATGTCAGAAGGGTGAGGGTAAAATGCACCCAGGAGGTGGCTGGCTGACGTCGCAGCCCCCTCGTCCCCACTCTGGGCCTCCCCGGCCCGCCTGGGCTCGAAGTGACCGGCTGGATATCACAACCACTCGGCTGCCTGCGTCCCTGGCAGCAGGAGGGGAAGCCCGGCTGGGTCCCCGCAGGCGCCGGCGAGGCCAGGCCCGGGGACGCGCAGCGCGCCAGGCGGCTCCTGGCGCCCCCTCGGGCCGCAGCTGGGCGCTGCGGGGGTGGCAGGTGGAAGGAGGGCTCCGGAGGCCAGGGGGCCTCGCTGCCCGCCAGGTGGCCCTGACCAGGCCCACGGAGGTCCTGTCCTGAGGTGACCCGGCTGAGCCCTGCCCGAAATCCGGGGACCCACAGAGGCCGCGCCCGCCCCCACGAGGGCGTGGCCTGAGTGCTCCCTGCAGGTGCAGGGGGGCGGTGCCCAGCCCTGCCCCCCGCGCGGGGGCCGTCCTTAGAGGCCAGAGGCGGGTCAGAGAAGCGGCCGGTGCGGGCGACGCCTTGGAACCGAGGGTGGCGACCGCAGCCACAGGTGCGGCGTCCCTAGCTCCAGGCATTAACCCCCCACGTCCTACCCCCGCGGCGCTAGAAACTGAAGCTTCCAAGCTGCCCCCAACACTGGACATCGAGGCCTCCGGGCCGGGGGGCGGAGCCCTGGGGTCGTCTGACGCGCAGGGCCAAGAGCCCCCCGGGCCAGACAGCGAAGACTCGGAGCCTGCGGCTGAGCGGGCCCCTGAGGCCCCCAGGCCGGGCGGCGAGGCCCCCGTGCCCTTCGCACGGCAGGGCGTGGAGACCCCGGAGCAAGAGAGCGAAGGCCGCGGGGTAGCGGCGCAGCCGGACGCAGAACACCCGGGGCCGCCTGCACCTGTGGGTTCGGGGAGTCCCGGGCCAGAGAGCGAAGACCCCGGGCTGTCCGAGGAGCGAAGGGCAGAGGTGCCGAGGGAGTGTCCACCTCCGCGCCCCGAGACCTCCGCCTCTGGGTCGGGCCTGGAAGCCCCGCACCGGTCTCCCCAAGAGGAGCAGCCGCTCATGGAGACGCCCATTGAACGCGAAATCCGCCGCAGTTGCGAACGCGAGGAGAGCTTGCGCCGCAGCCGGGGTCTGAGCCCGGGCCGCGCCGGCCAGGAACTGGTGGAGCTGCGCGTGCGGCCGGTGCTCAGTGTACCCGGCCCGGGCCCCACGCTCCCGCGCGCCCTGGAGCGCGCGCGGGCGGGCGCGCAGATGCAGCGAGACATCGAGCGCGAAGCTCACCGGCAGGCGGCGCTGGCGCGCCCCGCAACCCCGGAGCCGCCGCGCGCCCCGCAGCCGCCGCCGCCGGCGCCGCCGGCGCTGGGCGAGCTCAGGCGCTTCTTCGAGGAGGCGGCGGCGGCGACGGCGGAGGGCGGCGTGGGCCCGCAGCCCGGAGGCCGGCCGCGATCGGCCGCGCAGGGCCGGGCCACCGTGCTGGCCCGCGCCCCGCCGCCTGTCGCGCCGTCGCTGCTGCAGCGGGAGTTGTGCGAGGTCCGCGCTCGCGAACTGGAGCTCCAGCGCCAGCGGCGCAGCATCTATGGCACCGCCGCAGACGAAGAGCCGGCGCCGAGCCTCACCGGTGAGCCCCAGCCTTCTCCCCGAGTGCCCTCTGAGCTTGGTGTCCCCCTGGCAGGTTCCCAGACTCCTGCCCCACCCCACACCCCTACCTCTCGGGCTCTCTCTTTCTGCCCTGCGCTCTTATCCCTTCATCTGGAGCTCTAGGCTACCAGATCCACACCCCCCAGGCTTGGGCGGACCAGAACCCTGGCTGCGTCTCGGTCCCACCTGTCACCTGTCTGTGCACTTGCGGGGGGTGGTGGTGGGGCTCCTGCCTCTCCTCGCTTTCGTTTGCCTCCTTCATTGTCCTGGGTTCCCGGACTGGGTGGAGGCCCCCACGGGGAGGAGGAGGAGGAGGGCGAGGTGGACACCTGTATGTGTTTAAGGGGCGCGGCCGGCTTCTTTCGTCCTGGCCGCCTCCAGCTTGGTGAGAGGAGGGGGCACCCCCGGCTGAGCGCCCTCCCCCACCCACCCACCCCCGCAGCGAGCAGGGGCGACGGAAAACTGGCGGTGATCTGGCCTCCCCGCAGAAAGGCCTCGGAAAACGGCTTGGAGCAGGTGGGGGCTCCCTTGCCCTCTTGCACCTGCCTCGGTCCTGAGCCAGGACGGTGGGCGGAGCTGGGGCTCAAAGTGCAGGGAGCAGCCCCCTCATGGGGGGGAGGCGGAGGGGGAAGGGAGGGGGGTCCTCAACCACCACCACCCCACACTCACACCCACGCCGCGTCCAGATGCTGCCCTCTCATTGGCTCTCTTTCCACCCCACCCCCCAGGAGGAGCGCAAACCGTGAGGGTTTTACGCGGGCTGGGTCCCCTGGCCGGAAGTCCCGCAGGTGTCGGAGGACCTGGCTGGGGACGGTCCAGCCGTGCCCGGCAGATCTGCAAGAGGGGTCAGCCGTGTGTGCTGGGGAAGGTGACCCTCTGGCCACCTGGCCGCCCGCACCAAGCCCCACCACGCCGGGATGGGTACCGTGCAGCCCTCTGCCCCCTGAGCGCTCAGACCCCCGCTGACTTCTCTGCCTGCCTCTCCCCTTCGACCCCTCCTCCGCTCAATAAAGCCCCCTTGCTTTCTGGGCAGTGCAGCCTGAATCTCTTCTGGGTCCTCGCCGTCGGTGGTGGGGTGGGGCGCGGCCAGCGCCAGCTGCAGGAGGCGCCGGCCGGAATGTGGAATGCGCTCTTATCGCCCGTGTCTCCCCCACCCTCTCCATCCCTAACCCGGCTGCCTGTCTCTGCTCCCGCCAGACGCTGCGAGACTGGAACCCGGGGCCTACTGCCCCCTGGCGGCGCGGGTGGGAAATGCAGCGCTCACACAGAAGTGCACCTGCCCTGCGTTTGTCTGGACTAATCAGGTGCGAGCCACACACACACACACACACACACACACACACACAATCGCACCCGCACCCGCACCCGCCAGGGGGATGCCAGCACTAGGTTATTTTCGGTTTTCAAAAGTACCTGGGGATCCAGAGAGCAACTGCACTTTTAATGATTGCGACTGCGTGAAAGATAATATTGGGCATTGTGCTGGGGAGGGAGGGAGGGACAGGGGTCCAGCCATTTGGGCCATCATTTGCTGCTTTCCACCAGGGGCATCAGTGGGGAGCTGGATGGGAAGTGGAGCAGCCGGGACTTGAACAGGGATGCCAGTGTCGAAGGCAGCCGGCGCCGATGGCTAAGCCTCCACCTATGGGAGGCCTGGACAAAGGTGAAAGGGAGTTGCAGCTGCCAGTGTGTGAGGGCTGGCGGTGTGGCATAGTGGGTAAAGCTGCCCCCTGCAGTGCTGGCATCCCATATGCCAGCACTCAAACCATTTGGTTCGAGTCCCGGCTGCTCCACTTCCCATCCAGCTCCCTGCTGATGCGCCTGGGAAAGCAGTGGAACATGGCCCAAGTGCCTGGGCCCCTGCACCCACGTGGGAGACCTGGATGGAGCTCCTGGCTCCCAGCTTCAGCCTGACCCAGCCCTGGCCGTTGCAGCCATTTGGGGAGTGAACCTGGCAGGTGGAAGAATCTCTTTGTGCCTCTCCTCCTCTCTCTAGCACTCCGCCTTTCACGTACATAAATACATCTTTAAACAAATAAACAAAAGAAGGAATGCACATCCATAGGTCCCAGCCCAGCCCTGGCGATGACGCAACTCTCCCCGTGATTCTGACGCAGGCTGGTTTTGGAGTCTGGGTGTGGAGGCTGCCTGGGCCACAGCACCCGGAAATCAGCAGAACCCTCTTCTTCCACCTCCGGGGAAGCCCCCAGGCCCCAGTGCACTGACTCGTGCTGTGAGTGGAAGATACAGTCCAAATACTGGGGAATATGGATTTTTTTTAACAGGAGCCACACGATGAAATAACTTGGATCCGTGGGACCCAAAACATCACTAAAATAAATCGGATCGCTTGCTGTTAAAATGCAGCGACCCGAAAACCCCAGATGGAGGAGGATTGGAAAAGTTAAAGGAAAATGGAGTAACAAGATGTCCTTTAGGGGAAATTTTTAAAAAAAATGTTTATATTTGGCCGGCGCCGTGGCTCAACAGGCTAATCCTCCGCCTTGCGGCGCCGGCACACCGGGTTCTAGTCCCGGTCGGGGCGCCGGATTCTGTCCCGGTTGCCCCTCTTCCAGGCCAGCCCTCTGCTGTGGCCCGGGAGTGCAGTGGAGGATGGCCCAGGAGCTTGGGCCCTGCACCCCATGGGGAGACCAGGAAAAGCACCTGGCTCCTGGCTCCTGCCATCGGAGGAGCGCGGTGCGCCGGCCGCAGCGCGCCATCCGCGGCGGCCATTGGAGGGTGAACCAACGGCAACGGAAGACCTTTCTCTCTGTCTCTCTCTCTCTCACTGTCCACTCTGCCTGTCAAAAAAAAAAAAAAGTTTATATTTCACTTGGAAAGCAGAGCATCATGGGAAGAGATCTATACACTGGTTCATTGCTTGTAACAGAGCTGGGCCAAGCCAGAGCCGGGAGCCGGGAGCTCCATCCGGGTCTCCCTCGTGGGCGCTGGGGACCCCAGTACTTGAGCCCTCACCGGCTGCCTCCCAGGTGCGCATGCGCAGGAAGCTGTCTTGTAAGTGCAGCAGCCAAGAATCCAACCCACGCTCCCATAAAGGGATATGGGTGTCCCAGGCAGTGGCTCAACCCACTGAGCCACAAGGCCCTCCTCTCGCGCATTTCAAAAGAATCCATGCCCCCGGGCCCTGCGCTGGGGAAGGTGAGGCGCTTGGGCCCTGCACCCACCCACAAGGGAGACAAGGCTCCAGCCTGGCCCAGCCGTGTGGCCGTTGTGGCCATCTGGGGGAGTGAATTCGGGGCGGGGGGGAAGACCTCTCCTTCTAACTCTTGCAAATAAATCCATTAAAAAAATTAAGGGGACAGCTTGGGATGGGGGTGGGTCTCTGAAGGGGGGACAGCAAAAAAGCGACTCTTGCTTTAAAGGGTTAAGTCCGCCCCCAGCCTCCAGCCTAGCAGTGACCAGTGGCTTGGGTGTCCCTCAGGGGCGTGCCTGAGCCCCACCTCTGCTCCCAGCAGATTCAGACCCTGAGAGGGGTCCCCCACGTGGGAGACGCCCCTGGAGCTCCTGCCCCTGGCTTTGGGGAGGCTCAGCCCCCTCCCCTCCCGGGGGATATTGAACAAGTGGATGGAAGCCGATTGAGGCTACGCGACCCCTTCCTCTTCCCAAGGGGCCAGCTGGCGACCCCGCTAGTTTGGGGGTGCTCTGGGCAGGCGAGTCCATCTCGGCCAGGGCCGATGTTCGGGGACGCTCAGAAACCTCAATCGCGGGTTCCTTAGGAGCCTCCCACCCCACTCCTGACATGCCGCCGAGAAGGGTCACGCGCCCGTGCTCAGGCACCCAAAGCACAGAAGAAACTCAATGGCCCTTAGGAAACGGATCGTAAGCGCCCGTTCCTAGAGCATCTTGGGAAATGTAGTCTTTTGGAGGCTAGAAAACCACTTCCGGGTCACAACCCGGGTGTGGGCGTGGCCCCCAGTCGCTTCCTCCAGTGGGCGTCGGATTTCCCCGCGACCCGAAAAGCGAGGCTTTCTGGGTTCCGGTTGTCGACCGCCGCCGCCACTTCCCTTTTTGGCTTCACGAGCGCCTCCACGCATGCGCCGGGCTCTCAACTCACGCCCGCTCTCCCCCAAGACTACGTTTCCCAGAAGGTCGCGCGAGTGGGCGTGGCCTCCAGGGGGCGGGGCGCGGCGCTCGCAGCGGACGCTCAGCCACTGTGACCTCTTTCTTTTATTTAATGCAAAACCGGTGCGTCCGCCCTCAGGGCCCCGCGGCCGGGCCGGACTCCGTGTGGCGGGTCAGCGCGGCCTGGCCCGGGGGCGGGAGGCGAGGCCAGGCGGCGCCAGGAGAACCAGTGAGCCCGTCTCCTGGAGTTTGCAGTTGTCCGGCCCCGGCTCTCGCCCTCTCCCGCCCCATCCTAGGCTCAAGACCCCTGCGCCGCCCAAGCCGCGGGCCCCGCAGCGCTCGGGGGCCGGGCTGGGCCTGCTTGGCCCATGAGGATCTGGACCAGTAGGTCGGTGGCCAGCATGTGCGAGGGCTCTTCGAAGCCTATGGTCAGCAGTTGCTGGTAGTCCCCAGGCGGCTGCGGGCACAAAATCCTGGGAGACCGGGGGTGGGGGGTGGGGGGGTGGGGGAGACAGGCCTGGACTTGAGCTCCCCTGGCCCCCTCCTCCACTGAGCCAGAGGCTTTGTTGCGAGCTGAGGGCGTGAGCAACCCTGGGGTGGGGGTGGGGGAGTCATTTCCTTGTGTCTCTGGGCCTGCCAATCACCCTGCTAAGCTGTGCAGGTAAATCACCCTCTCTGGGCGCCTTCCATGGGTCGTGTGACACGCGTGCAGGCACGATGAGATGATGTGGCTTCCAGAGTGGGAGAGAGGAGGGGGTCCTTGGTGGGGCTCTGCCCCCTGCCCGCTCCAGCGCCCAAGCCCCGCCCTGCCCCTACCATGAATACAAGTCGTCCTCGGCTGGTCCCAGGGGCACCCATCGACCGATGGACCACAGCTTCTGGATCTGGGGGCACGAGTTGGCCAGGGTCTTGCCGCTGTCTTCCCACGTGTCTCGGTAGCACAGAAAGTAGCTGGGAAAGGCCAGAGCAGCCCGGAAGTGGTCAGGGTTCCCAGCTCCTTTACCCAGATGCCCCCTTCTCCCAGGGGGCAGGGATGCGACCCAATGAGGAGAAAGGCCTTTGGGGGTGGGTGGGAGTACTTTTATTTTGATGGGAGGGTAGGTAAGTTTCAAAGGTGGCTCGGTGCCCCACCTCTGTGCTTGGAGAGGCTGGAATTGGCATTGAGCGGAGGGAGAGAGGACTTCGATTTTGGTGAGGGGACTCACTAATCCACACGGCTGTGCTGCCCCTGGCCACTAGGCTCCAGGGTGGTCTCCAGATTCCAGCGCATCTTCTTGTAGAGGTACCGGGGGAAGCGGGCGGCCGTGTAGGCAGCCGGGGCGCAGTATCTGAAGATGGACACCTCGTGGGTAGGGCTGAGAGAGAACCTCCCGCAGAAGAAAGACGAGATACTGCTGGCGCGAGATGGCGTGAGGCTGGGCTCGGCCCTCGGCCCCCACCCCCGGGACCCCTCCTTCTCCCGGCCCCCTGGTCCCTTACCTTAAGGGGTTGGTCTCCTCCAGGTCTACCAACCCAAAGGAAGCATACATGAGGACCAGCTGTTCTAAGCGCAGGGTCAGCTGTTGGGAGACTTCCAGCAGCTGCAAGGAACGGGGTGCATGGTGGGTGAGAGAGCACCTGCCAGGAGCAACCCCGCCCCCACACCTGGAGCTGTGAGAAGACAGAGGCGAGGGGGAGGGGCTTAGGAAACGCGCAGTAGGACGCACTCCCTTCCGGACCAGTTCCTGGAGGGCTCCATGGATGGGAGGCACGCTTCTGGCCGCGGCCTCCAGGTACAGGAAGTAGGGCTCGCACATTTGCAAGAAAGTGGGCATAGCCTTGGCCAGCTGCTCTGTCTGGACGCGATCCCTGCTGGAGAGACGGGGAGGCCGAGGTCTTTACGTGAGAGCCCTCCTCCATTCCGGAAGTCAGCTCCACCTGTACCCCAGGCGCCCCACGCCCCCTTTGCTTCCCAAGATCCCGTTCGGTTCAAGCCCATTTGGAACAGGTGCGGGAATGAAGGCACCTGAGACCTAGGCTCTGGGAACACCTTGCTGGCTGGACGTGTAAGTCCCTGCCCCCCCCCCCCCGTTTTATTCTTTTGGGGTGATTGCATGAGCCTTTGGGGGTGTCTCAGACCCCCCTGGCTGGTGCAATGGTGCGGCCAGTTAGGCTGTCCGGAACCTGTGACGCCAGCATCACCTCTCCGAGCACCTGTTCAAGTCCCCGCTGCTCCACTTCCAAGCCAGCTCCCTGCTCACGCGCCCCAGGGAAGACAGCCCAAGCTGACCCAAATCCTTGGGCTTCTGCCACCAGCGTGGGAGGGCCGGATGGGAGTTCCCGGCTCCTGGCTTTGGTGTGGGTCAGCCTGGCCTGCCCCGTGGGCATCTGGGGAGTGAACCGGGGCGGGGAAGCAGCTCTTTTGTCTTGTCTCTCTCCCTCTTTCTCTGTTGCTCTCTGCCTTTGAAAAAAAAAAAAAAACCCACCCCAAGCGAGCATTTTCACACTGGGAGAATCCGTGTTGCGTTACCTGTACAGCAGGTAGCTTTGGAAGTCATCCGCCTTGCTGAGCAGGTAGCGGAGTTGTTCAGTGATGGGGCTGAACATGGTGTCGAGGGGTAAGCGAGTCGGCATCGGCCCAGGGTCAGGGGCCAGGGACTCCTCCGGGGAGGGCGTGCAGGGGGGCGCCTCTAGCAGCGGCACCAGTGGGTCCCCAGGCCTGCCGGGGGACGTCAGCCAGCGGGGGTCTCCGCAGGGCTGCGGCCCGGCTTCCGAGCCGTCGGGGGGCGGCGTCTCGCCAGGGCAGGGCAGAGGCAGGGGTCCCACGAACCACTGCTCCGAAGCCATCCTAGGCCTGGCCGGCTGGACCCTTCGCTCTTAAAGTGAGGCTCACGCTGGAAGGCTGCGGGTTCGACCCCGCCCCCAGGAGCCCGCAGGAGCCGGGCCGGGGCTAGGAGCCCAGCGCAGCCAGCTCCGATTGGCCCTCCGACCTCGACCTCTCCGCCTGCCGCGCCGCGGGGTGGGGGGTGGAGGTGCGCGAAGTTCGCCTCGTTTGAATTTCAACCCCGCGGGAGGTGGGCGCGCCGCTGCGGGTCGCGCGCTCCAGGGTGGGTGGGGGGCGGGGGGCGGGGAGGAGGCGCCCCCAGGGAAACCGTGTCTCGCGGGTGTGTGTGTGTGTGCGCACGCGCAGCCTTGGGCGCTCTCCGAGGCGGTTCCCTAACGTGGGTGCTCAGGGCGTAGGTACAGGGGATGCACCCCCACCCCACCCCCTTCACCCAGCTTGTTTTCTGACAACGGGTGTGGGCTTGAGACCCTACACTTAGATGATGCCCCCCCCATCTCCCCCAGCCTCTGCGGATTTGGGATTCCCCGGTGGTGTGTAGAAGCCGGCAGCCCCAGGCTCTGGGCATCAGCTCACACAGGTGTGGACTCATGAGCAGGCACCTTCCAGGTGATGCTGAGCCAGGTGCCCGGTCTGTAAAGTTTTTTTTTTTTTTTTAATGGGCTCTTTCGCCCCCTGCGGCTTCGAGACAGGGGTGGCCAATGTGCCTGCACCTGCTGCTGCCTGCTATGCTCCGTCCCGTCCTGGGCACCGGGCGAGGACGCCTTCAAGGCCAAACAAAGCTCCCCAGCCCTCTTTAAACCTCACTCCCTCCAGCTCTCCCACGCCCCTCCCCCACCCCATTCATAAAATGGATTCCGTGGCGTGCAAGCGTGTTTTTTTTCTTTTCCTTTTTTTTTTTTTAAAATTTTATTTAAAAAAAAAAAACAACCCCTCGGTGCAATATTAAAAAGCAATACAGCCAGCTGGAGCGACAACAGAACCAACGGGAGAGAGGGGGGAGACAGACCCAAGGACCCACCCTCCCCCCACCCCCAGCTGCTCCCCCTCCAACAGGGCGAGCAGGGCTGGGGCCATGAGTGGTGGTGGGAGGGAAGAAAGGCCACGCACCAAAAAAACAAAAAACAGGCAGAACAAAACATATATATATATATATAGGAATAAACACCTGGTTGGGCCGAGGAGGATCTTGGGGCACCTCCCCAGCCCCCTCCCCAATTTTTTTTTTCCTTTTTAAAAATGTCCTGGGACGGGAGGGAGAGAGGGGGCTGACCTCCTGGGGTCGAAATGAACAGGCCAGAGTCCCAGGCTCCGGGAGGGTGTGCTGGGGGCAGGTGCAGAGACACACACGGGGTGGGGGGGGCAGCGATGAGCACAGCAAGGCCCCGCCCCCTACCAGAATCAGGGTAGGTCCGCACCCCTCGCCTGCCCGGTCCAGCTCCCGGCCTCTGGGGCACCTTGGGTGGCATGGAGGCAGGAATGGGTCCCAGGCGGGGTGGGGGTGGGGACAAGGGGCGCAGCGGCTCGGTGCTCAGCCCAGGAAGCCTTCCGGGTCATCATCCTCGAAGTGACCCTGCTGCAGCACCTTGATATGGTGCTCATAGATTTTCAACGCTGGCCCCAGGCGGATGGACAGGCCGGTGAGGACATCGGTGCGCTGCATGAGCAGCAGGGACTTGCCGTCGATCTCCTGGGAGGCACCGGGAGCGTGTGCGGCGCGCACACAGAGGCAAGACAAAAAAAAAAAAAAACAAACAAAAAAACAAAGAGGGGGGACAGCAGCGTTAGAAGCTGCGCCGGGGCGAAGGGAGCCCCAGCGCTTGCGCAGAGGCCCCCAGGCAGGGACTCACCTGCTCCTGGAAAGCCGTGGCTTGCTCAGGGAAGCCCGCCTCGGTGAAGTACTCCACGACGTCCATGACCGTCCACTCCACAGGGTCTGCCGGCTTCTCTTTGCGACCGGCACTGCACCCAAACAGAGGCCACCATGAACGTCCAAAGCCCTGCACTTGCGACAGCAGCACCCCCCCTCCCTCCTGCGGGCGGCTCCCACCCCTACCCTTGCCACTTACGGGCAGCCAAAGGGGGTCCCGTCGGCTCCAGGGAGGGCTGGCTTCCCGGGGGGCAAAGGCACCGGGGACGGGGAGTCAGGCCCGGTGGTCGAAGAGGCTGCAAAACACAAACCCACGGCCCTTGACGCTCCCCTGTGGCTGCGCACGGGGGCGCGCCTGCCCGGCTGGCGTTGGGGTGGTGGTGGTGTGGGGGGGCTCTCACCTGATCCCCCCTCCTTACTCAAGGCCGCCATGGAAAACACCTGGCGGGTGCCACTGCCGGCGGCCGGCCCCCGCCCTTCCTCCTGGCCCGGGTGGGGGCCGCACAGCGACCACTCCTTGGCCCGCTCCTTGGCGGTCTGCGGGCCACGCTCGCCGCCATTCAGCTGGTGGTGATGCTGCGCGCCCGCGGGACGGTCGCTCTCGGGCACCTCCGAGCCCTCGGACACGACGTCGTCGTCGTCGTCCTCGTCGTCTTCCTCCTCCTCCTCCTCCTCCTCCTTTTCAAGCACTCGCTCCTCGCCAGCTCTCTAAGGGGCCGCGGAGAGAAGCGCGCCGGGTCGGCAGCTGGCCCGATCCCGGACCCAGACCGCACCCCCCCACCCCCGTCCCCGCCAAGCCCCGAGGAGCCGGGCCTCAGGCGCGCGCGCGTGCGCGCGAGCCCAACGCCACCTCCAAGAACGACGCGCACCAACTTCGCGCGCGTTCGCTCCGTGCCAGGCGCCGCGCGAGTCCAGCCCCCATCCGCGGCCAGATCCCGCTAAAGTCGTTCAACAACCCCAAGGGGTCGCTACCGCCAGGAAGTCGCCTTTTTTTTTTTAAATAATAAATTAAGAAAAAAAAAAAAAACCAGCGTTGGAAACTGAGGCTGGCGGAGATGGAGTCACTTACCAAGGTCACCAGGCAACCCCAGCCCGCACAAAACGCGCGCCCAAGCCCCGGCTTCCCGCCCCCCGCCCCTCCAGCCGCCCAGCTCCTCCCGGGACCCGCGCGCCCCCGCCACCAACTTCGCCCGCACCTGCCCACCGCGCGGCGCCCCCGCGCGCTCACCTTGTTCCGCGCCGCGCGGGCGCTGGCGGCCGGTGGCGCCCGTCCGGGCCTGTCCCCGCGGGGCAGCGCAAGCGCTCCGAGACGGGTGCGCTCCAGGCGGCCCCGCGCCGCCGCCTCCTCCTCCAGCAGACCCTGCACGCGGCCGCGGGTCAGGCGGCCGCCAGCGCCGCTGCTACCCCCGAGGTAGCGCACGACTTCCCGCAGGCTCACGGGCCGCGCCGGGCCGCCGGCCCGCGCCGCGCCCCCCTCCGGCGGCGGCTGTGGCTGCTGCGGCGGCGGCGGCGGCTGCTGCTGCTGCTGTGGCGGCGCCGGCGGCTGTGGCGGCGGCGGCGGCGGCAGCGGCGACTCCCGGGCGGCGACGGCGGCGGCGGGCGGGGGGGCGCGGCGCGGGCCGGCCGGGGGCGCCGCCGCCGGGGGAGCGGCGGGCGCGGGCGGCGGCGCGGCCAGGGGCGCGGCCCGCTGCGCGCGGGGGCCCGGCTGCGCGGGGCCGGGCGAGGGGGGCGCTGTGGCGGCAGCGGCGGCGGCGGCGGCGGCCGCGCGGGGCGCCCGGGCCGGGGCGGCGGCGGCGGCGACGGGCGCGGGCGGCGGCGGCGGGGCGGGCGTGGGCGGCGGCGCGGCGGCGGGGCCCCCGCGGGGGGCGCGCGGCGGGGCCGGCGGGGTGGCTCCGCGCCGGGGCGGCTGGACGCGCGCCGCGTTGCGGTACGAGATGCTCCCCTTGTAGCTGACCCGGAGCACGGCGCGCTGCTGGATCAGTTTCTCGAGCTCGGCGCGCGTGCGCTCCGGCTCCGGGCCGTGCCGCCGCCGCACCATCCGGCAGATGCGCTCCAGGTCCGGCCGCGCCTTGCGCGAGCGCAGCGAGTCGATGGTGTCCAGAATCCACTCTTGGTAGTGCGGGGAAGCGGCGGACGACGAGGCGGCGGCCGCGGCCGTGGTGGCGGCCGCCGCCGTCTCCGGCGGGGGTAGGGCCGGGGGCCCCGCCATGCCTCCCGCCCGGCCCGGCTGCACCGTGCGCGCTGCCTCCCTCCCAGCGCGGCGCCCCCCTCCCCGGCTCCCCTCCCTCCGCCGCTGCCCGCCTCCTCCGCCTCCCCCCCCGGGGGGCGCAGCGCCTCGGCGGAGCGGCGGCGGCGCTGCTGTTTCTTTGCAAAAAAAAAAAAAAGAGAGAGAGAGGGAGCGAGAGAGAGAGAGAGAGAGAGGAAAAAAAAAAACAGTGAGAGAGAAAGAAAAGAGAAAAAAAAATATGCACACACTCACTCACTCGCACGCACGCACACACAGACCCGTTTCTGCTGGGCGCGCGCGGGGCCGGGGATGCGAGGGAGGAGGGGTGCGCGGCGCGGCCGGCCCCTCCCCGCCGCCGCCGCCGCCGCCGCCGCACGCGCGCCCTGCGCCCGGGACACTCCGGCCCCCCTTCCTTCCCTCCCTCCTCCCGGCCGCCCGCCTTCCTCCCTCCCACCCCCACGCGCCCGCTTTTAAGGTGGAGCCCGGGCCCCCCGCCCGCCCCCTTTTACCCTGCGCTCGCGCTCACTCCGGCTCGCTCCGGCCCCCCCTTACAACTCCCGCGCGCTTTTTAAGGAGGCGCCGCGGAGTTGGCGCCGGGGCGGGGGCGGGGGAAAGCGGCGGGCGGGGGAGGGGGAGGGGAGCGCCGGGGGGAGGGGAGAGCGGGCGGGCGGGCGGCGCTCGGCCGCCCTCCAGCCATTGGGCGCGGGACCCAGACGTCCCCGGCGCCCAGCCCCCCTCTCCACGCCTCCCCGGCGCGCTCCGCTCCTGGGACCGTACTTACCGGGAACTCGCCGCCCGCGGGTCGGGGCCGCTGCGCTCGCGGGGCGCTGCGGGGCGCCTGGGCCGCCCCCGCGCCCCTTGGGGGCGCGCCGGGTCCCACGCTGAGAGTGCGGGGAGGGGGCGCGCACCGCCTCCCGCCCCCACTCCCCGCCCAGCGCCGCTCGGCCGCCTCCCGGCGCGCCGGCGCCCGTGTCTCCCCGAGAGCGCCCTCTCGGACCCGGGCTGGACGCACAGGGGCTGCGCCTCAGGTTTGGGGACCCCGACCCCGGGGTCAAAGGGCGCTGAGGTGCCCCCGCAGGGAAGGAGGGGCGCCTTTCCAGCTTTAAAAAAAAAAAAAAAAACCCGGTTTTCCGAGGACTCCCGGCCGGTTCCTGGTCAGCCTGGCCGCTGGGGTCCCACAGCCCCCCAAGTCTCTCCCAGCCGCGGGGAAGGATGTGTGGGTGGGTGACCGAAGTCGGGAACGCCAGTGACACTTTTTTTTTTAAACAAAACTTTATTGGTAATAGCTTTCAAATATGTTTACAACAGCACACTTTCAAGAGGAAGTCTCGTCCTTTGCGCACACAGGTTGACTCGCCCCCAGCGCCCACCCGGGGCCCCACCCCAGGCCTGGCAGCTCCTCCCGGGATGGGCAGAACTTAGGAGAGAGAGGGGGCAAAGTGGGGGACCATGGGGTGGCTCCCCAGTTGCTCCTCACTTTTAAGAGGGGGGGAAAGCACAAATCAGACATGGGGGGCGGGAGCGGGAAGAAAGAGGTGATGGACAGCTGACAGTTAAGCTAGAGACGAGGTGCCCAGCTTGGGGTGGGGGGCGGGGCGTGCCAGAGCTACTGGGTGAATAAAAACAGGCAGCCCCTCCCCAGCGGCCATGGCCTTGAACCCTGGGCCATGGGGTGGGTGGGGGACCTGGCCTCTTAGTCCTTTCACGGGTTTGCTGCCTTGGCGGGGAGGCTGGGCCTTTAAAATCTAGCTGAGAATAAAATTCAGGAGTTCGGAGGAGAGGCCCTGGGCTGGGCTCTCCCTCTCTCTCTTTTTGGGGGGTTTGGGGTGGGGGTGGGGGGGACTCTTTGGCAGGGGGAGGGGCAGCTGCTTTGTCTGACTTCCAAAGCCCAAGGATGAGGGAAGGTCCCTTGGGAGAAGTAGAGGCTTGCTCAGGGGGCTGAGACCCCCACCCCCTGCAGGCTTGGCAGGGGACACCCCCGCCGCCCCCACCCCGAGACGGGGTGGGGCAGAGGCTCACACCCCAGCTCCTTCCTTGGACAAAGCTGATCTGCTTCCCAGCCTGGTTCTCGTGGGCTTGGGGGGCGGGGGTGGAGGAGGCACTGGTGGACTTTAAATAAGATTTTAAATGGTTTCTTTAAAAAAAAAAAATGCTAGCAAGAAGCCCACTGAACAGGTCACTTAAAAAATCTCTCTCCTTCCCCTGGGCCCCGGCTCCAAAGGGAAGGTTGGCTTTTCCATCGCTGTCGCCCTTGGCCTGTGGTGGGGTGAGCATAGGGGTGCCAGGCTGGAGTTCAGTTTGGGCCCTTCGTTCTGCACCCTGTCCCTGGACGCACCAGCAAGACCTGGTCTCACTGGAGCTGATGAACGTGTTTAAAACAGGCAGAAGTGGGTTAGGGGGTGGGAGCTCCTGGGGGGGGCAGGAGGGGGTGCAGCTGGTGGTTCCTTTACTCTAAATATCTGGGCCTCCTGCTCCCCCCTACCTGGGAGGGTGGGGTGGGGTGAAGTTAGATGCAAGGAACTCGGGGGGCTCTCTGGCTGTTCAATCCAACCCTCCCACCCACCCCCACCGAAAAAAAAAAGAAAAAGAAAGAAAAGAAAACCCATAGGGGCACAGGTACACCCCTAAAACTCAGCAAACTCTTTGCCACACTTCTCATTGATGGAGACTCGGATCTCTTCCTCCTCATAGTCGTCAAAGTTACTCGTGTCCCCGGGGCCTTTAAACTTTGGTATGAAAGGAGCTTCCACCTGGAGAGGGACCAAGAGCCACCCAGACTTCAGTAGTCAACAAGCGACATCACTACAACAATAAATGTGAACAGCCTAACACCCAGGAGATAATTACAGGGACCCACACGTGTGCTTGGCCTTAAGGTATAGACTCCCCTTACCAACCCGAGACTCTGAATGGCAGCCAGCTCCCCAAAGGAGCCGATGACTTCCCAGAAACAGGGTCAGCTGCTGCCCGGGGGGCATGGAGCAACCAAATGGCCCCAGACTCCCGTCTCCAGGCCTCCACCGTCTAAGTTGTCCACTCCAGGTTGCCTTGAGCCTGTTCCCTCTTCCCTTTCCATCTCTCCGGGGCCTGGGGGGTGGGGAGGCGACACCCACCTTCCTCTGGTAGATGGCGATCCAGTCGGTTGTGGCAAACCACTTGTGGTTCTTGATGTCGTTGACCCCGTTCTTGAGGTTCCCGAAGCGCTTGGTGAGATCCACCTGCAGGAGGTTCCGAAGCAGGTCCTTCAAGTCCGAGCTGAAGTGAGATGGGAATCGCACCTGTGGACAGGGTGGGGGCAGAGACTGTCAGCGGCATGGCCGTGGCTCGGGGCTGGGGGTCCATCCAGCAGTCTCAGCCGGAACCAGCTCAGTGGACCCCCCACCTCCCACCTTCCAGCCACCCAAGGGCTGAATCCGGGCTCTGCTTCTGAGTCCAGCTTCCCTGGGAGACCTGGGCTGGGTTTCTGCCTCCTGGCTGTGGCCTGGCCCACGGGTGCTTGTTGTGGGCATTTGGAGAATAAACCAGTGGGTAAGAGATCTTTCCGTCTGTCCACTTTGCTGCCTTTCAAACCAACAACCAAGCAACCCACGCACCCAGCTCATCAGCCCCCCCCCCCAAGGTTTTGCCTTAGGAAAGCAGGCGGGGGGCCTGAGACCTGCATTTCTAGCAAGTGCCTGGGTGATGTTGCTGGAGAGGAGATCCCTTTGACCAGCACTGCTCCCATTTCACAGAACAGGAAAACTGAGGCTTGAGAGAATTAAATGGGGACTCCTCCCAGCGGCAGCCTGCCTCTCTCCAGAACGTCCCAGCTGCCGCTGGTGTCTAGGCGCTTCTCAAGCACCGTGGTTATGAACGTTCCTAGCTCCCCCCCCCCTCCCCACACACACACAGTGAAGCCTCTCCTCTCCTTGAAAAGCCTCCTGGGGGGAGAATGCCCACAGCCCCGGATACTGACAGGTCACTGGATCTGCTGCAGCCCAGGAAGCAGCTTCCGGTCGCTGCCCTGCCCCCTTGGAATCTGTGCGACCTTGGCCATGGCCTTCCACCTCTCTCAGGCAAGGGGCACATGTCCCAGGCTCGCTCACAGGCCCCGTGGGAACTGCTACGAAGACAGGGGAACGGGTCCCTCCCCCCTCCTCCCTTCCGGGGCCTTCTCTCCGACCCTCCCCCACTGTAGGCCATCCCACCCTGCCTATGCACCCCCGCACATCTGCTACCCCAGTTCCCAGAAGGGTAAGCTGAGGCTCAGAGAGGCAAAGCCACTGGCCCGCAGGTTCGAAGTCGAGCAGAGGTGGCCGGGCCTGGGGCTTGGAGGTGCCCCCCGCACGTTTTCTGGAAATTCTGAGCTTCAGTACGGTGGAGGCTGGGCCAGCTGGAGGGGTGGGCGAGTCTCACCCCCCCAACCCCGCTCTCCTGAGTTGAAGGCCGCATTTGGGCAGGAAGAGAGCTGGGGGCCCGGCCGGGGCAGGCAGGCGGGCGGGCGTGTGTGCGTGTGGCACAGCGGCTTTACCACTACTCAGGACGCCGGCATCCCACACGCGAGCCGGTTCGAGTCCTGGCTGCTCTGCTTCCGGTCCAGCTCCCTGCTAATGCACCCTGGGAGGCAGTGGGTGACGGCTCAAGTGCTTGGGCCCCCGCCACCCACAGGGGAGGCCTGGATGGAGCTCCAGGCTCCTGGCTTCAGCCTGGCCGGGCCTCAACCGTCAGGGCCGTCGGGGGAGGGAGCGAACCAGTGGATGAAGACCTCTCTGTTCTGTCATTCTGCCTTTTAGATAAACAGGTGCCCG
This sequence comes from Sylvilagus floridanus, assembly GCA_949820135.1. Classification (NCBI taxonomy): domain Eukaryota; kingdom Metazoa; phylum Chordata; class Mammalia; order Lagomorpha; family Leporidae; genus Sylvilagus; species Sylvilagus floridanus. The sequence continues at coordinate 12,696,872 of OX463229.1, forward strand.
CCGGGGTTCCAGGTCCCTCCCAGATGACTGCCTGGGGTGACGCTGACACGGGACGGGGTGGGGGGGACAACACCACTGGCTCTCACCTTCCCAGAGACAATCTTCTCGTAGATTTGGATGGGCTGGTCGGCGAAGAACGGGGGGTAGCCGGCAGCCATCTCGTAGATGAGCACTCCCAGGGCCCACCAGTCCACGGCCTTATTGTAGCCCTGGGGCGAGACAAGGGGGTTGGGGCGGGGGACCAGGGCAGGGCCTGTGTGGGGGCGGGGCGGGGCCGGCGTGGGGGCGGGGCGGGGAGGCGCCTACTTTGCTCAGGATAATCTCAGGGGCCAGGTACTCGGGGGTCCCGCACAAGGTCCAGGTGCGGCCTTTCACGCGCTTGGCAAAGCCGAAGTCTGTCACCTGCGGGCGCAAGAACAGGCAGGTGGGCGGCCCTGCAGGGGCCGGGGGCAGGGGCTCCGCGGCGGGGCTGGGCTACCTGGATGTAGCCCTGCTGGTCTATGAGGAGGTTCTCGGGCTTGAGGTCCCGGTAGATGAGATCCAGCGAGTGCAGGTACTCGAAGGTCAGCACGATCTGCGCTGCGTAGAAGCGCGCGTGGGGCTCGCTGGCGGGATGAGAGGGGGCGGGGCCGGCGGTGAGCACCGAAGCCACGCCCCCCAGGGCGCAGCCACGCCTCCCGCCTGGGTTCAAGCCCCAGTTCTGCACACACCCTGGGAGGCAGCAGGGGGCTGGCTCAAGGGCTTGGGTCCCTGGCCACCCACATGGGAGACCCGGATGGAAAGTTCCTGGCTCCTGGGCCAGCCATGGGTGCTGTGAACATTTCCAGGAGCAAAACCAGCAGATGAGACTCGAGCTGGTGCCCACATGCCACAATGCTGGCCTCAAAAAAATAATAATAAATTTTTAAAAATACAAAAACATGGGGCTGGCGCTGTGGCACAGCGAATAAAGCTGCCACCTGCAACACCAGCATCCCATAAGGGCGCTAGTTCGAGTCCCGGCTGCTCCACTTCGGATCGCGCTCTCTGCTGTGGCCTGGGACAGCAGTGGAAGATGGCCCAAGTGCTTGGGCCCCTGCACCCACGTGGGAGACCTGGAAGAATCTCCTGGCTCCTGGCTTTGGTGGCAGCTCCGGCTGCTGTGGCCAATTGACCCAGCGGATGGAAGACCTCTCTCTCTGCCTCTCTATAACTCTGTCTTCAAATAAATAAATCTTTAAAAAAAAATACAGAAAACAGAGGCAGGTGGTGTGGCTCAGTGGGTTAAGCTACCGCCTGTGATGCCGGCATCCCATATGGGCACTGGTTCAAGTCTCAGCTGCTCCGATCCAGCTCCCTGCTAATGCACCTGGGAAGGCAACCCAAGATGGCTCAAGGTCTTGGGCCCCTGCACCTGCATGGCCCAGCGTCGACAGGACAGGAGAGCCACAGGTTGGGGTATGTGCGATGGGCGCGATCTTGCCCCCTCCAGGACACACTACAAATGCGCTCCGCGACCTGGCTAGATTCAGACACCTGTGAGACCGAACATGGGGCAGAGGGAGAGGCAAGTCCAACCCAGACCAAGCCCACTCCCGGGTCCTTTTATATGTCTGCTATCTATCTATGTATCTGAAAGGCAACGTGACAGAGAGAGAGAGAGAGAGAATTCCCATCCACTGGTTCACTCCCTCAAGTGGCTACAGCAGCCAGAGCTGGGGCCAGGCTGAAGCCAGGAGCCAGGAGCCGCACCCCGCGTGGGTGGCAGGGACCCTGGGACTGGAGCCGTGAGCGCATGTTTCTCAGGCGCATCGGGCAGGGCGAGAGACAGGGCGAGCATCTGGCCTGGCCGCTAATGAGCCTGGGTCAGATGCTTGGTCCCTGCGCGTGCACACCCTGGGAGGCAGCAGGTGCCCACTGCTCAGGAATTCGGGGCCCCTGCCACCCATGTGGGAGACCCGGATGGAGCTCCCTGATGGAGCCGGCCAGCGTGAAGCTTCACCCCTCAGCCGCCCCGAGTTGGTTCAGAGGAGTCAGATGCCAGGTCGGAGAGAAGACAAAGCACACAGCGGCCAGCTCCAGGCCCCAGCAGGCTGACCACAGCTGGGATGGACAGGCAGGCAGCCTATGGATCCCGCCCCAAGGGGGCGGAGTCGAGGCAGGGGGCAGGGCCCGGCTTACCTGAACCTCCCAATCCGCCGCAGGTGTGAGAACATCTCCCCGCCGGGTACGTACTCCATGACCATGTACAAGTTTGAGTTGTCCTGTGAGAGGGCAAATTTGAGTTACCCTGCTCCCTGGGGCAGGTGCCCCCCTGCCCTGACAGGTGCCCCCGGAGGGGGCAGGCAGGGGGCCCTGGCCAGCGTGCCTCTCCTGGGCAGAGGGAGGGCTCTACCACTGGCTTTGCGTCTTAGAGACAGAGGAAGGTTGCCAGAGCCCCCAGCAAAATGCAACCAGGATTAAAGAAATAAAGACGAATTTCAAGATGGTGGTGGCAGAGGTCCCCCCCCGCCCAGACCACAGGCCCTTGTGACTGCCTGCCTGGGTCGAACGCCCCATGAAGCTGGCCTGGAAGAGGCCCTCCCCGGCTCTCGCGGCCAGGGCCTTGGACAAAGTCACACCTAAGACAGGTCAGGAGAAAGGGCACTCGCAGGGAATGTGCCGGAACCTGTCGCCATGACCCTAACCACTCCCGGGTTACAGGAGAGAGAGAAGCTGGAGGCTGGGAGGGGGAGATGCCAGCCCTGGCTTGCCCGGCCCGGGATGGATGGGAGTGGGAAACAGACTGCCGTCGGGCCAAGCACGCCCCAGCCCCGGCCGCGGCCCCAGCCCCAGCCGCGGCACCGGCCTCGGCCCTGGCCCTGGCCCTGGCCCCGGCCCCAGCCTTGACCCAGGCAGGCCCAGGCCCCGGCCCCGGCCCAGGCCCCGGCCCCGGCCCTGGCCCCAGCCCGTGCTCCAGCCCCGGCCCCGGCCCCGGCCCCGGCCCCTGCCCCAGCCCTAGCCCCAGCCCTAGCCCCAGCCCCAGCCCCAGACCCAGCCCCAGACCCAGCCCCAGACCCAGCCCCTGTCCCTGTCCCAGCCCCAGCCCCGGCCCCGACCCCGGCCCCAGGAGCTCACCTTGAAGGAGAACTCGAGTTTGACGAGGAACGGGAAGTTAACTGCTTGCAGAATGCGTTTTTCGTTCAGGGTGTGCTCGATCTGTTTCAGCTTCACCACCTGCGGGCCGGGAGCGGGGTCAGGGTCAGGGTCAGGGTCAGGGAGCCAGTGGAGGGCCAGCCCACCCCTGCCACGGGTCCCCCAGACCCCTGCAGCTGGGGGGCCCTGGGCTGGGCTCAGAGGCCTGTCCTGGCTCAGCACACACACAGCAAGATGAGACACCAGGACTCTCAGCCCAGGGAGGTCAATGCTGGGACAGGGGGAGGCTTGGGGCCGGTGCAAACCCAGATAAGGCACCGTGGTGTAGTGTGGGGAGAGGGGCAATCAGAGGTAGCTTCCTGGAGGAAGGGGCAGCTGAGCTGCAATGAAAGAAAAAAAAAAAAAAAGACAAGCAGGGGCGGGCCCTGTGGCACAGTGAGCTAAGTGGCCGCTCCTGGAGGGCTGCATCCCAAGTCGGGGCACCAGTTCAAGTCCCGGGTGCTCCATTTCTGATCCAGCTCCCTGGGAAAGCCGTGGAAGATGGCCCACATGCTTGGGCCCCTGCCGCCCACGTGGGAGACCTGGATGGAGCTCCTGGCTCCCAGCTCCTGGCTTCCAGCCCGAAGGCGGGGCCATGGTGGGCACAGGAGTTCTTTCTCTGCTTTTCAAGCAAAGATTTAAAAAGAGAGAAAGGAGGAGACGCTGCCTTCCCCTTATCTAGCCCAGCGACACACAGTGCCCAGGCCTCGGACTCTCCCTGCACAGCGCGGGCCAGGAGCCAGAGCTGGAGCCTCGCCCGGGGTCTCTGGTTCAATGGTGACAGCAGCCCTGAGAGGGGCATGCTGGGCGCACAGCGGTCTGGAAGTGCAGACACAGAGGGGAGGGGACGTGCCTAAGGTCACACAGCCGGCTAGCGCCAGGCCAGTGCGCCCCACACACATGGCCTAGGTCCCCGGTTAGCTGTGAAGCACCCAGCCGCGGTGTTTCCTGCCTCAACTCAGGCAGCCGTACCCTCGAGCCTGCACTGTGAGGGCCCTGGATGTACAGCCAGCGGGCTGGCGAACCGAATTTAAAATTGTCAGTATTGGGGCCAGCATCCCATAGGGGCGTCGGTTCGAGTCCTGGCTGCTCCACTTCCGATGCAGCTCTCTGCTAATGTGCCTGGGAAAGCAGTGGAAGATGGGCCAAGGGCTTGGGCCCCTGTACCCATGTGGGAGACCCAGATGGGGTTCCAGGCTCCTGGCGATTGGCCTGGCTCAGCACTGGCCATAGCAGCCATTTGGGGAGTGAATGATCTCCCTATCTCTGACACTGTAGCTTTCAAATAAAATTTGTTTTTCAAAGATCCATTTATTTAACAGGCAGTTATAGAGACAGGGAGAGACAAAGATCTCCATCCGCTGGTTCATTCCTCAAATGGTGGCAATGCCTGGGGTTGTGCTAGGCCAAAGCCAGGAGCCAGGAGCTTCTTCCAGGTCTCCCATGTGGGTGCGGGGACCCAAGGACTTGAGCCATCTTCTACTGCTTTCCCAGGCCACAGCAGAGAGCTGGATCGGAAGAGGAGCAACGGGGACTTGAACCAGCATCCCTATGGGATGCCGGTGTCACAGGTGGCAGCTTTACCTGCTGTGCCAAAATGGCACCCCCTTAAATCTTAAAAAAAAAAAAGAAAAGAAAAGAAAGAAAATCTGAACGCTGACGCTTGCTGTGGGGACTGGCTAAGCTCTCAGTGTTTGGAAAAACTTGGCCATGTGAATGTGCTTGTTCTATTTCTCTACTGTGTTTCCTCTTCCCGGGGAAAACTGTCTGAAGTGGAAACAGACACTGAAATTGTACAGACAGAAAAAAAAAAAAGAATGGAACGTGGGCCGGGCACTGTGGCCTAGTGGGTACAGCCGCTGCCTGCAGTGCTGGCATCCCATAGGGACGCAGGTTCCAGTCCCGGCTGCTCCTCTTCCAATCCAGCTCTCTGCTGTGGCCTGGGAAAGTAGTAGAAGATGGCCCAAGTCCTTAGGCCCCCGCACCCAAGTGGAAGACCCGGATAAAGCTCCCGGCTCCTGGCTTTGGCCTGGCACAACCCCAGGCATTGCCGCCATTTGGGGAGTGAACCAGAGGATGGAGGATTCTCTGTCACTCTACTTTTCAAATAATTAATCTGAAGGAAAAAAAAGAGGCTGCCTTTGGCTTAAGGAAAACACATTAAGATGAACTTCATCTGTTTCCTTGTACTTTTTGGGGTAACGAGACAGACTGACAGGAAAGTCTCCCATCTGCTGGTTCACTCCCTAAATGGCCACAATGGCCGGGGCTGGGCCAGGCTGAAGCCAGGAGCCAGGAGCTTCTTCTAAGTCTCCCATGCGGGTGCAGGGGTCCAAGGACTTGGGCCATCTTCCACTGCTTTCCCAGGCCACAGCAGAGAGCTGGATAGGAAGTGGAGCAGCCGGGTATTGAACCAGCACCCATATGGGAGGCTGGCACTGCAGGCGGCGGCTGTACCCACTACACTACGCCACAGCGCTGGGCCCTCTCTCAAAAAAAAAAAAATTTTTTTTTTTTTTAAAGAGCAATATATAACGAGACAAGAGACAGGGAGAGAGAGATCTTCCATCCACCAGTTCAGTCTCCAAATGACCACAGCGGCCCAGGCTGGGCCAGGGGAAGCCAGGAACTCGGGTGGCACAGGTCAAGGCCCTGGGGCCGTCTCCCGCTGCCTTCCCAGGAGCACTACAGCCGTGCAGTCGGGACTCGGCACTCCCACGGGACACCGGCATCTACCAGGTGGCGGCTTCACCAGCTACGCGCCACGACACCGGCAGCTGGTGTTTCTGCTGGGGCTACTGGGCAATCTGCACCCCCTTCTGAGGCTTGGGGCCTGTTCCTGGCGGACAGCGAGCCACCGAGCGGGGCCTCAGAAACACTGACCTCGGGCGAGCACTTGGCCTAGCAGCAGAGCCACTGGGTGGAACACCCATATTCCACGTCGGAGGGCCTGGGTTCAAGTCCCGGCTCTGCTCCCGACTGCTAATGCGCACCCAGGGAGGCGGCGGCACTGGCTCAAGTCCTTGGGTCACTGCCGCCTGATGCTGGAGATCTGTGTGGAGCTCTGGGCTCTCAGCTTCGGCCCTGGCCACCAAGACTTTTTTGGGTGTTCAGGGGTGTATGGGTGTGTGTGTGTAGTGAACCAGAGTACAGGAGTTCTCCCTCCCTGCTCTCTGCCTCTCAAATAAATCATTCAATAACAAATTGGGGACAGAACATCCACGCCACTTCCTCTGGGAAGACCTCCGGGTTCCTCCCCGCAGGCCACTGAGTGCCTTCATTTCCCATCTGGGTGCGGCCTGTGGGCAGAAGCCTTGTGGAGGCCACTCAGGGCCCTTCCAGCGCTGGGGTCTGGGGGCTCAGGGAGCCGAGTTGCCCCTCGATATTCCCACGAGCTTGGTTCAAGGGCCCCCTGTGGGCCCCCAAATGCCCAGCTGCCCATGTTCCTTCGGTACAAGGTGCCACATTGGCGCAGCACCCGCCCACCCCGTCCTGGGGATGCCGCAGCATCCAACGCCCATCACCCTCGCGGCATGCTCCGGGGGCCCAGCGTGGTACTCAAGTGGTTTTGTTTCCAGAACTTTCTGGAACATTTTGGCGGGGCAGGGCCCGGGGCTGCATCACCTTCTGTTTGTCGAGGATCTTCATGGCATAGTGGTTGCCGGTCTCTTTGTGCTTGACAAGCATCACCCGCCCGAAGGAGCCCGTGCCGAGGGTCTTGATGCGCTCAAACTGATCCAACTGCGCTGTGTTCTGGGGGCGGCAGGGGGTTGCGGGCTGGTCAGGGGCACCCACTCCGGGCAGGGCGGGGGGTGGAGGGCGGAGGGCGAGTTCCTCCAGGCGGCCGGCCGGGCCCAGATCCGGCCCTGGCCTGGGGCCCAGGAACTGGTGGCAGCTGTGTGGGGAGGGCAGGGGCCGCGTGGGGAGGCCGGGCGTGGACAGTCAGGTGCCTCAGGCCCTCCTGGGAGCCCCCCGGGGGTGTCCAGGCAGTAGGGGGGGCAGAGGGAGAGTGGGATGCAGCCTGGGTCCCCGCTCCCCCCACAACGGGGTTTGGGGGCGTGGGGTGGGGGTGGGCTTACCTGAGCGGGATTTTCCCATTTTTTAAGAAAATCTTCTTTGGCTTTGGCTAAGAACTCTTTGACTGAAAGGAAGAGAGAGGATGGAGGGTCAGATGGGAGACCCACGGCCCCCCACGTCTTGCCCGGGGACACTCCCACTGGTGGGGAGCAGGGTGCGGCTGCCTCCACCCATCGCCCACCCTTTGCCGGGTGTCTCTGGGTGCTGCTGGCTTGGCTTGGGCGGCTTGATCCAGGCTGGGGTCTTGGTCAAGGGTGGGGGATCTGGCCTCGGTGCCCGCCAAGGTGGGGTACAGGGAGGCTCGTGAGGGGGTGGGGGCGGGGGTCGCAGCCCGGGGCACCCAGGCCCGCCCACCCCCACTCGCCCCAGTTCTGCCCGGCATTCCTCGCCCAGGGCCGACGCCAGCTGTGGTATTTATAGCGTCGGGATCTGGCTGTTCCCTTCTCTGGGGAGGCTGGGCCTGGGGCGGAGGCCTCCGGGGCTCGGGTAGCCGGCGGCCTTGGGGGGCTCAGCTGTCGCCCTGGCCCCCAGCTGGCCCTGTCCGCTCTGGAGCTGGTTTGAGGACAGCTTTGGCTGGGGCCTATCCCTCCACGGGCCCCAGGGCACCTCAAGGCCAATGTCACCTTCCAGTTGACAGTCGGAGACTTCCTTGGCTGACCCTGGGCTGGGGGCCGTGGGGGGAGGTGGTGGGCTCTCACCAGCCTGGCTCACCACCTTTCTCTTGGCCATGCTACCCGTTCACCAGCCCCGAAACTGAGGCTCCAAAACCATTTTTTTTTTTCTGGCCCATGTGAAGAGGCAGCCCAGCTAAAGAGCTAAAGGCCAGGATTCCGGGAGTTCAAATCCCAGCCCGGGCTCTCTGACGCACTGGGCACAACTGACGGCACCTCTATTGGGGGAGGGGGCCTCAGTTGTCCTCATCTATACAATGGGGATGATAATGGCAGCGACCTAGCCATAAAGGCAGCGAGGCTGTGTGGACAGCAAAGCAGGGTTGGCCGGTGGCCAGCATGGGGTTAGTGGAACACAAATGTCCCCATTAATTTTTTTGTAGCATTCTTTTCGGTTGAGACAGCAGACACGGCGGTAGGTGTTCAGATCTTAACCAGGCAGCTGGATGAACACGGACAAGACACACGCACCCCCGAACAACACCCTACAGGCGCCAAGCCCGCCCTGCACGCGGTGTTTTCCTAGCATCAGCCTCAGCCCGGCAGGCGGGAGCTTCTTCCCATTGTACAGATCGGAAGACTGATCATTTGCCTGCAAGCCCCTCCCCCCACTGCTATGACGTGAGCTGTTTTTACTACCGTCCCAGCCATCGGCTTCACCGCTGGTCACGTGCACTGGGGTGGACCGGAACAGAACTGTCCCCAGGCCCCGGATGCTTAGATGAAAACAGCTACGTGGAGCACACACAGCCCCCACGCCCTGCCCCACCGTGCTCCTGCCCGTCACTGGCACCACGCCCCCACTGTCCCCAAGGCTGCTGGCAGAGCTGGGGACGGGAGGCCATGCAAAGGGTGACTGGGCCCAGAGGGGACAGCAGTCCCAAGCTGGCGCCTGGCTGGGCCACCAGCTGGCCGAGAGACTGCTCTGGGCCTGGGGTCTGCACGTGGCCCATATGTCTACTGGAAACGGTTTGCTCGAGCGTGTGCACACCCACCCACCCACACAAGCACCTTTCCTCCCACGGAACTCTGGATTGGGTGGGGCGGGGCCCTGACCCACACAGGAAGGCAGCGGGGGGCCTGGTCCTGTTTCCTTCTTTATTGGCACCCACCGAGCCCCCTCCCCGGGGGGGGGGCACAGAGTCCTTAGCACAGCCTCCGCTGGCCTCCCAAGGTGCACGAGGACCCCAGGTCACGTCCCCTCTGGTGGGGCTAGAGGCAGGCAGCTAAAGGCAGTACTGGGGGAGGGGACCTCAGCCCGCGGACCCCGCCCCCACCCCCACCCCACCACTCACCTCTGCTTCTTGTCTTCCAGCAGAGGGGAGAACCGGGGGAGTGGGTAGGGCTGGGTGGTCTGGGCTGGGGGGCTCAGCTCAGGCTCGCTGGAAGGTGTGGCGCAGGTAGCTCAGGAGCCGGACGGCCAGGTGGGCCCAGAGGAGCAGCTGGAGCCACAGCTGGAAAGTGGTCTCCGAGTCCGCACCCTGGCTACGGCCGGACCCCCGCTCCATCCCAGCATCCCGCTGGCCCTGCTGGGCCCTCTCCTCGCCCAGCACAGGAGCCGCCCAGCCCCCTGGAGGGTAGGGGGGATGGGAGGAGGAGCCGGTTGCCTCGGAAGCAGTTAAAAAGGTGCTGCACCTGCTCCTGGCCACCAGGGTCCGCAGAGGCTTTCCCTGGCAGGAGGTGGAGGCACCGACTCCCGGGGGTGTCCCTCTGCCGGGGGGCGGGGCGCCAAGGCCAACTTCCCCTTCCAGGGACTCGACTCTGGCTGCCAGGCCCTGCCTACCTCACTGGGTGCCTGGCTGCCCCCTCCCCGTCCCCCCAGGGCCTGAGGCAGTGCCCACTGCGCAGAGGGGAAGGAGTTAAGGCCCAGGCAGCAGCCAGAGGGCCCCAGGGGGCTGAGGAGCGCCCTGTTAATTAGCTGGAAGAACAGCTGGAGAGAAAGGCTGGGCGGGGAGGGGGTAGGGAGTGGAGGGCTGGGGAGACCAGACACCCCGGGGCTTCCCCACCCAATCCTGCGACCCCTGAGACAGAAACGGGTGCGTGTGGCTCCCTGTCCCACTCCCATGCGGGGGCGGGGAGGGGATCGACATCCTGCATGCCCTTGGCCTCTGTCAAACCTTGCCCTGTGTGCTTGGCTCCGCTCTGGGCCATGAAAAGTCCAAACCGGAAACGGACGGCTCAACCCGGGGGAGCGGGGGAGGGGGAGGCCGCTTGGCCATCTCCCTCCTTCTTCCCAGATCCCGGAGAGAAGCGGAAGGAGGGACAGCGGCAGCCTCTCCCAGAGCACCCAGCACCCGGAGTTGGGGGGGCACCCTGCTGGTGACAGGAAGTCCCCCTGCCTCCCCCACCCTGTCACCTAGCTCCTAGAGGGCCATGGCACCAGCCGTGCCAGTCCCGCCAGGTTTTGATTTGGGGTCCCAGGGACAACCCCAGAGGACCCCTGACAAAGCCTCTGCCGACATCTAGAACTCCATCCTGTAGATGTCGGGCTGCGAAGGTTGCGTGTCCAGCTGGGCAAGGGGCTGGGGCTGGGGGGGACTCCCTGGACTCCCCACTCCCGGACAATAACCCGAGACCCTCTTGGCGGTCTTGGGAATCCTGGGGTAGAGCTGCCCAGCCTGGGCGGGGGCCGGTACTCTGGCCTGGCCTGGATCCCCCACACTGGGCTGCGCTCCCCTCCCATCGCTGGGCGGACACCCCGGGCTCCCCCACAGCCTCCTGCTCCCTTCCTGCGCCCCCAAGCCCTGCTGCGGCCCCCTCCCTGACTTGAGGGGCAGAGAGTGCCCAGGGAGTTGCTATAGCAACAGGGCTCAGCCTCACCATCACTGGAGTTGGAAGCCATCACTCAGTCTTCCTCACAGGGCATCCGAGCTACGGTGGCTGGGAAGGCTCACAAGACCTCGCCGCCCCAGCCTGACAGCCCATCCCACGGCCCAGCCTGCAGGGGGAGCCGGGGAGTTGGGGGGCGGGAATGGGGACGGGAAGGCTGGTGAGAGGAGGGCAGGTGCAGGGGAGATCTGGCTGGGACCGCCCAAGCTTCTGCTGGCTGCCCTGGGCTAAGAACAAAGCTGCCTTGGCAGGACCCTCTCGGGCACCCATACAACTGCCAATGGGCAGAGGCACTTGACCCTCTTGGGCTTCTGTAGGAAGTCAGAAGACAACAGTTCATCCCACCCAGGAACCTGCAGGACGCACCTGGGTGGGCTTGTCTCTGGGGCTTGGTGTCCCCACCAAGGGGCCTCTGAGGGGCTCCCTCCCAGCACTCGGGCCCTGTCCCTGCGGCCCGGCTCCCTGGGGTGGGGGTGGGGGTGGGGGTGTCTCCAGCCAGTGCCAGCTCAGACCTGAGCTCCACTTGGCTGTGTGCCCCCTGGGGCCCCCTGGGGCCACTGCCCTCTTGGTTCCTCCAGCTTGGCCATGAGCCTTCATCATTTTTTTTTTCCTTTGCTCTTTTAGCTCCTCGCCAACCCCCACTAAGCCCCTTGTCGGTGGCTTCGCCATCTTTGGGTGCCAGTCTTCCCATCTCCCACCCCACCCCAGCTCCTGGGCTTTAGGATGCTTGGCCAGTCCCCCGCAGGCTGGGATCTGGCAACATGAAATGCAGGTGCCCCCTGCAGGCTGGGCTGGCTACTGCCCTGGCCCCTGGCCCACCCTGGTCGTAAGAGGGTAAATGCCCTGGGACTCCATCCTTTCCAGGGCTGTGGGGCAGAGGGGCTCCCTTTTCCCAGCCTGGCTCCTTCTCTCCCAGCCTCAGGAGGGCACCTTCCCACCAGCAGAGCAAGGTCCCAGTTCCCAGTCCCTTGGCTAGTTACATTGTATCCACCCTGTATCTTAATGAGGACCAGCGATGACAGACGGGCCCAGCCTAGTGCTGGGTTTCATTCCTAGGACTGATCCCCCCTGAACGGACATGGGGAGTTGAACGTCCATTACTTTGAGTTAAGAAAACACAGGCCCAGAGAGAGCAGGAGCCCGGAGGCAGCTTCAAGAATGTCCGAGTTAGGAACCTCTCAGCTCCCGGCGGCCGGGGACAGGTCTGGATCAGAATCCTGCCTCGGCCTCTGTGTCCCACCCAGAGACAACTTATTTGGAGAGCGCCAATAAGAGCCCCTTACAGAAATCACCAGGTCAGACAGATGTGTCCACGGAGACCTACTTGGCCGGGGGACAGTCTGGATCCCCCACAAACAGCAGCTCTGGGCTCATTCATTTCTGCACTCAGAAGGAATTACCTGTTCCTTCCAGAACCTGTGAACTTTTTTCTTGCGATCTCCCCCCACCCAACCCTGGCCCCGTGCAGCTTCCCCCGCCCCTCTCCCTGGGGCCCTAGTGCACGTGTTAGCTACGCCTTGAAGGTTTTCCAGGGCTATGTCATCTCCCTAGCTTTCCACCAAGCCACAGCAATATATAGCCGCGTGCCTCCATCTTCTGCCTCACCTGCTGGGGGCCGGCCCCTCCCCTCTGGGCCCCAGTCCCCTCCAAGCGCGGGCTCAGAACCGTTTTTGGACACTACCCCACCTGCTCCTGGGTCATCAAGCGCTCAGCCACAGGCGCTGGCCTCCCCGTCCCCCGCCCCTCAGTGGCACGTCCAGGAGCTACTTAATTCTGCCATCTGAAGCCGGGTGGGGAGAAAGTTCTCAGGGCCACTTTTGCCACTTGCAGGGGACCCTGGGAAACTCGGGCTTGAGATCAAGAACTGGGGTAGGCAGGGCTGGGGACGCGGCCTCTGCATTTGTAGTTCTGCCTATGTGTGGGGCATCCGGGCTGAGGTTCCACTCTGAGCCTGGAGTGCCCCGTTTTCAGAAGCTGGGGGTGTGGGATTGGGCAGGGGGCTCCAGACCACTTCTGAAGGCATTTCCAGACAGAGGTACCTTCTCTGTCAGACTGGAAGGGGCCAACTTAATCTGGGGGCCCGAGCGAGGTGTGTGTGTGTAAGGAGCCTCTCTCTCTCTCTCTGGCTAAAGCCCCGGCAACGATGAGAATCCATTCCTTGGCAAAGCGAATCCCTCGATGTCACCCACTGCTCTCTTGGACAGCCGCCCACCCCCGGCAAATCCTGTCCCTGACCCACGCCACCGAGACCAAGCAGCCACACGGAACCCAGATGCTTTTTATCCGAAGCCAGAAGCAGGCAAAGGAGCCCCCCTCGCTGGGGGAGGTGGGGAGCCTCAGTGTGGGGGGCCTTCCAAGGAGCCCAGGGCTCAACACACAGCAAGGGAGGGGAGGGGCTCTACCACGCGCCGCCCCCCCCCCAACCCAAGAAAGCGCGGCAGTGGAATCTCAGATCAAACTTGCAGACAGTCCACTCCCCCAGCCAGGTCGCCAGCGAGCCAGTTTGGAGGAGGCGTCCCAAGTACAGTGGCAGGATGAGAGAGGCACAGAGGGACCCCTGTGTCCCCCAAGCCTAGGGACACCGAACAGGGAAAACACAGGGTGGGGTGGGTTTGGAAGTTGCAAGCGGTGGGGGGGGGGGTATGATAAGGTGAAGAGGGTTAAGGGCAGGAGAAAGATGGCGGGGGCGGGAGGGGGAGGGGTGTGGCCAGCAAGAGGCCAAGGTCCCTGGTGGTTGGAGGCAGAACCCCCCTACCCCGACAGCACTAGGAGGCTGGGAGAGACCTGGGTCCCACACGTGGGAGAGGTGAGCGAGTGGAGGGGATTCGAATCTGGGGACTGGGGCCAGGAAAGGAAGGGGTGGGGAGGTGACAGGGCCCCATGTGGGGCCCCAGCGGTCATCCGTGCCATGGTTGGCAGTGACAGCTGGGTGGGTGGGGGGGCATATCTTCGCAGTGGGGGGCGGTCACTGGCCAAAGGGCCCTTACGTGCATGCGTGTGTGTGTGTGTGTGTTGTGGGGGGTCCTCTGCGGGCTAGAGGGCCCCAGCCTTGGACAAGCAGACAGCAAGGGGTGCTGGGGGTAAGCAGAGAGGGATGGGGGACGCCGCGGGGGGAGGGGCCAGGCGGTGATGGACAGCCCGGGGGGCTGGCAGCGCGGGGCCGAGATCGGGGTCACGGCCTGGGCACTCACCACTCTCTTGCTCGCTGCCCTTCTTGGCGGCGGCGGCGTTGCCCATCGCGGCGGCGGCGGCGGCGGCCCGGGCCGGTCCCGGAGCTGCGGTGCGGCGGGTGCTGGCGGCGACCAGGGGCCCCGGAGCGCGCTGGGCGGCGGCGGCGGCGGCCCCTCGGGCTGGCTGCGCTTGCTGCGGCGCCGCGACCCCCGCCCAGCCCCTGCTTCCCGCGTCTCTCCGCGCCCGCCCGCCCGGGAACCTCAGCCCAAGTCCGCTGCTGCTGTCCGTGACGCCCCCGCAGCCTGCCGCTCATTGGCCTAAGCCGCCATGACTGACGGCGCCGCGCCGCCGCTCATTGGTCCCGAGAAACCTTTCCGCGCCACCATAGGCTCCTGGCCCCGTGACGCGCACGGCCATCGGCCCGCCACTCACGCGCTCGCGAGGCCGCAGCTGGGCGGGAGGACGCGCCCGATTGGCCGAGGCGCCCGGGGCCGGCCCCAGGAGGCCGCCGATTGGTCGAGGCGCCCTGTTCGGCAGGCCCTTCGCAGAACGTTGAGTGTCAATCCCGGGGTGAGAGGGCGGGGCGGAGGCGCAGTCTGTGGCCGGCCCGGGCCGGGCGGGGCGGCGGAGGCTGGCCGGCGGCCGCGCCGCGCTCCGAGGCCCTGGAGGCGGCCCCGGCGGGCGCCCGCCCGGCCCCGCGCGCGCCGCAGTCCCCCGCCCCCGCCCAGTGCGGCAGCGGCCGCCGGCCAGCCGAGGTGGACGCCACGGCCCGCCCGGCGCAGCCGCTGTCCACCTGCCAGAGGGGGGAGGGGCGCGGCCAGCGCCGCGGGGTCAGAGGTCGCCGAGTCGTCGTCATTCATAAGGCCTGGCGTTTGGGGCGGCAGGGGACCGGTCGGCTTGGGGTCGGGACCGGGGCTCTGCATGGGTTTCCCGCGGATGCTGGGCCCCGGGAGCCCTTTGCTGGGTCCTGGCCGTGGGCGGGCACCAGCGGTGAGGAGCTGGCACAGACACTGCTTCGCAGAGCGCCCCTCGCCTCGTAGGTCCGGCGATCACGCCCCTGGGTAGGGACACGGAGTCTGGGGGCACCGCCGCTGACTGTTCTGTCTTTGGGGAGCGGGCACCTGCCCGCCAGGAGCGGCATGAGGACCGAGGGGTGGTGCCCCCGCCCCCGCTGCTGCCATCTGGGGCTGGGCCGGAGGGTGTGTTCCGCAGTGCCCCCCGGAAGCCCCCAGCTGCTCTGCTTCCTGCTGCTAGCGGTGGCCATCCACACCAGCATCCGAGTGGCTAGACTGTCCTGGACGAGGGTGGACAGAGGAAGACCTCGGCCGGGAAGGGCTGCGCGCCCACTGCTGCCCCACGTGGCGAGGTCCCCCGCTCTCCTGCGAACCATGGGGATGTGGCAGGTCGCTCGAGCCACCCCCTCTGGCTGTGGGGTCATCCAGTAAGGCTGAGGACAGTTTCTCAGTGTTGCTGTGTGTGCGCTGGGATCATACTGAGTTCTCCCTGCGGACCAGCTGGGGGGCTGACTGGCGCCCTGAAACCTCGGTCTCTCGGCATCAGACGGGGCCCCACTTGCAGCCCCGCAGGGACACAAGGCCGGCGAGGACAAGAGCAGGGGGTGAAGTCTCCACCAAGTGCTTTTTATTTGCAAACCAACGAACATCTTTAATATAAACCCCCTTAAATACACGCGGCAGCAGGCACAGCAGCAGACGGGGGAGGGGCGCTCTCTGGGGTCTCCAGTGCTCCTTTGGCCCCAAGTTCCTGTGGCCCGTGAGAGCCAGGTGCAGGCAGCCCGGGGCGGAAGGGCCCTTGTGTGGCTGGGCGCAGCCCCACACCCCGCCATCTCCTGCCCAGCAGCACCCAGGAGACAACAGAAAGGGGACAAGGGACAGCAGGAGGCCGGGGTGGCGGCCTTGGGCAGGCACGGAGCGAGCAGGCGTGTGCAGGCGGAAGTCCCTGCTGCCGCTCGGGGCCTGCAGAGCGAGGTGATCCACGGTGCCGGGTCCAGGCGGGCCGGCCAGCGCCGGGCTCCCCCACTTAGATGCAGTCCATGGAGTTCTCGGGAAGCAGGGCGGGGATGCAGCCAGGGAGCCCCATGCCCTTCACAGGGGTGCAGCTGAAGGGGAGGCCGCAGTCCAGAGCGGGGTCCTGGCTCTCCCCGGCCTCCAGTCTGTCCGTGTGGCTGTCCCAGTTGATGTGGAAGCGGGTGACCCGGGGGTTGGAAGTGAGGATGTTCCGCTGGAGCTGCGGCGGGAAGAGGCACCGTCAGCCCTTGTCCTGGTCACCCCCGCTTGTGCAGTGGCCACCAAGGACGTGCGAGAGCCACAGCGCTCCCGTCCGGGGTTCCCTCCCCAAAAGTCCAGGATAGCCTGGGCCTGGGGAGTCAGGAGCTCAACCTGGGGCTCCACAGAGGTGGCAGGGGCCCTCGACACTGCTTCCCGGGGTCTGCGACATTTGATGTGGGGTCTTAACCGCCGTGGCCAGTCCCCGCCCTGGGGCCGGCAGCACCAGAACCTTGCCACGGTGACTGGTGATCGTGCTACAGTCCCACGGGGCAGGGCCCGCCCCACCCCGCCCCGCCCCGCCCGCTGCAGGAGGCAGCTGTACCTGGGAGAAGTCTGGCTTCAGGGGCGGGTTCTCCCGCAGCTCCGGGCTGGGATACTCGTTGTTGACGTAGTAGCCCACGCGGATGAACTCCTGTCTGTGGTAGGTGCAGGTGATGAGGACCACGGTCACGCCCACTGCGTCGCTCTCCGGGATGAGGGATGGGTTGGGGGCGTCGGCCTGGGTAGAGGAGGGGAGACACGTCCTGGGCTTCCGCCTTCTCTGCAGGCCGCTGGGCCAGGAAGGGCTCAGGCAGGAGGCACCAGAAGTCATCCTGGGCGCACCGGCCAGAGGGCCAGAGCCGGAATGCCGGGAGTGGCGTGAAGCCCCCTTGATCAGACACCACCGAGCGTCAGGTGCTGACAGGGGAGCCCTGAGCACCTGGCCCAGGCCATCTCAGTGTAGACGGACAGGGCTCATGGGTGGATCTGCTGCCGTGGGTGGGTGAGGGGCCCAGGTGTGCCGTGATGGCAGGGCTGGAGGGGAGCCAGTCGAAAAGCTTTGGCGTTCTGACCCACCCGCCAAGTCTAGAAATCTACAATTTGTAAAAGAGCAAAAATAAATACAGAAATAAACGAATTAAAATTAAGAAAAAGCTGTTGAGGGACAGAGAGAGGTCCCATCTGCTGGTTGGCAGCTCCATCCGGGTCTCCCAGGTGGTGGCGGCACGCAAACCCCTGAGCCCTGGCTGCTGCCTCCCAGCCCCGGGCACTCGTGTCCACCCAGGCCGCGTGCTCCATGCTCTGTGTCCGAGGGTGGGGTCACTGTTTTCAATTGCCCGAGGGCACGAGAGGCCTTCCGGAGTAAACGCCTATGGGATCGGCTTCCCTCAGGCCAGCTGCCGCTGGCTCCGGGGCCCTGAGACCTGTGAACGAGTGTGAACCCGCTGGTCTGCAGCCACGTGGGGCTCCCTGAGGGCGCACACGTGTAGGGGCCGCCGTGCAGCCCGCAAGTGAGCAAGGGAGCTCCCCACAAGCTCACGGAGAACCTGTGCTGTGAACAAACTGCGCATGCGTCTCCAAAAACTGGGGGTTGGGGGGGGGACGGGGACTGAAGGCCTCCGAGCCCTGAAGGCCGAGCGAGGATCAGAACTGAATTTCTGCCGGCCCGGCCAGCCTTGGGTTTTGGGGGTCCGGAGGCTGCGCCGGGGAGTCAGGGGCTCAGGTGTCGTGTTTCTTACCTGGAAGACAAACATGTGCCTCCCTGCGGGCACGGGGCCCACCAGCACTGAGTCTAAGATCTGATCGAATTCCTCGCTCTCGGCTGAGCCCACGTAAATGATCTTCCACTCCAGGTCTGCAAGGACATGGGGGGCGGGGGGGCCGGCAGGTTAACGAACCGGGGCCGCTTGGCCACCAGGCACCGGAAACAGCCTTGTCATGAGGGTTTGGACATGGCTGCCACACGCCGGAAGAGTCTGCGATCAGGTGTGCCCGGGCCACAGGGGACAGACAGTGCGCAGGCCCCAGTGCTAGGGACGTGGCCCCTGCAGGCCTAGCTCTGCCTGGCAACCTTGCCTTTGGACTGCGGGAGACACCATGGGCCGCTGGGAGCCGGTGTGGCACTGACCCGCATGGCAGAGGCTGAATTAAGAACCACGTGCCCCGGCAGGCCAGGGAGGGAGCGGCAGGCGCTTGGGTCATCTCGGGGCCCTGCCCACTGGGTGCTGGGCTCTGAGCAGCATCCTCTTTCACACACACGGCCCCGTGCCATGGAACGGGAGGAGATTCCCTCGACAACTGGCACAGGGCGGCAGATTCTGATCCACCCGGGAGAGCCAGGCAGTGCGAGGGGGGAGCCGGCGGGTCCAGCTCACGCAGGCCGGGGGCTCAGCACACACACTTGGCATGGTAGCCAGGGCTGGGAGGGGGCGCTGCCCCCAGTCCCCTCGCCCCCCCCCTTTAAAGGCACAGGAGCGAAGGAGGCCCTGCCCACCGTCACAGGAAGCTCCTGGTGACCACTGCCTGTTGCAGGAGGGCCAAGTGTACCAGGGGCAAGGTCACGCTGGTGCAGGGCAGCTTGGCAGGAGACCGCGGACTTATTTTAGCTTCTTTGAAATTACACAACGCCTGCAAGCCCCGGACAGCTGGGGGAGGGGGGGTTTCACAAGCTGTGATTTTCACAGGAAGTCAACTTGCTTGGAAGCTGCCCGGGCCCTTGGTCCGGCCGTCACACAAAAGCGTCCAGCCTCGGACGCACACGCCGAGCCCGGGGCCCTTCCTGGGCAACACCCACTGCCAGTCCCTCTGCCGTCACCCAGGAAGCTGGAACCCGGACGGGAAGCAGGTGGCCCATGGGGCCATCTTAACCGCCGCACGGGATAGCAGCCCCTGCTCCCGCTTTCTAGAACGGCTCACTGTTGGGACATCTCGTTCCGGGCGCTCTCTCACAACCAGCGGAGTCACCAAGCATGCGTTTGATTAAGGTGCAAGGCGCAGGGGGGTCTGAAACGCTGTCCCCCAACCTAAACCTGCCACCCACGTGGGAGACCTGGGTGGGGCTCCAGGCTCCTGGCTTCTGTTGGGTCCAGTTCCTGCCTCTGCAGTCATCAGGGGAGTGACCCAGTGGCTCACTCGCTCTAATTCTGCCTTTCAAATACAGAAAGAAATCTTAGAGAGAGAGGGGCCGGCGCCGTGGCTCAACAGGCTAATCCTCCGCCTTGCGGCGCCGGCACACCGGGTTCTAGTCCCGGTTGGGGCGCCGGATTCTGTCCCGGTTGCCCCTCTTCCAGGCCAGCCCTCTGCTGTGGCCCGGAATGCAGTGGAGGATGGCCCAAGTGCTTGGGCCCTGCACCCCATGGGAGACCAGGAGAAGCATCTGGCTCCTGCCTTCAGATCAGCGCGGTGTGCCAGCTGCAGCGCGCTGGCTGTGGCGGCCATTGGAGGGTGAACCAACAGCAAAGGAAGACCTTTCTCTCTGTCTCTCTCTCTCTCACTGTCCACTCTGCCTGTCAAAAAAATTATTTTATGATAGTAAAATAATGTACAGGGTATTGTTTACCAAATTCCTTTATGTCTGTTAATCACTCTATTACTTAATTTTATATTACCACTCCCTTCTACAATTATTAAAATACCTGGCTCCTGGCTTCGGATCGGCGCAGTGTGCCAGCTGTAGCGGCCACTTGGGGGGTGAACCAATGGAAAAAGGAAGACCTTTCTCTCTCTCTCTCACTGTCTAACTCTGCCTGTCTAAATAAATAAATAAAAATTAAAAGAGAGAGAGAGAGAGAGAGAGAGAGAGAGAGAGAGAGGGAGGGAGGGAGGCTGAGGAGCAGATGAAACCTCGGGGGAAGACAGAAGATGCTGGAGCCGAGGGCCCATAGCTGAGCTGACAGCTGGCTCAGGGATCTTCAGCAGGGGCGCAGGCCTGTGATTCCGGGCTGGGCACGGCTGGCCAGCCGTATCTGTGCGTCTCCCCAACCGTGGGGAAAAACATGTGAGGGCAAAACATCCCACGTCATTGTTCTCTACACAATACACCTACTTGCACAGTGTTTTCCCTGTGTTAGGGACTTCAAGGAACTGAGGAGAGATCTGAAGATGGTGCACAGGCTATGTGCAAACACCACGCCTTACTTATCTGGAAGGCAGATCGCAGGTGGGGGCGGGGGTGGACATCTTCTACCTGCTGGTTCACTCCACGGATGCTTCACCAGCCAGGGCTGGGCCAGGCTGAGGCCAGGAGCCAGGGGGCCAGCACCCCACTGGGGCTCCCACAAAGGTGCCAGGGGCCCAAGTGCTGCCTCCCAGGCGCATTGGAGTGGAGGCAGAGGAGCCAGCAGTCAGCCTGGCACTGTGACGCCCACCCATGCTCCTATGCCAATTTATAAAAGGGACTGAGGATTTGCACGTCCTTGGGGGGTCTCACAGATACGGAAGGCGACAGTGTGCAAACCTTTGGGGTCAGATATGGAGGGAGGGGGGACCTGGTGCAGTGGGTGAGGCACCTGCATCCCACCGCAGAGCCCAGCTCAGAGGCCTGGCTCTGCTCCTGACTGCACTCCCTGCCTACACACACCCGGGAGACAGCGGTGATGGCTCCAGTGATGGGGTCCCTGCCTCCCACGCGGGCGACCTGGATGCAGCACCCAGTCCCAGCTGTTGCAGCCATTTGGGGAGTGAACCAGCGGATGGGACATCCCTCCATCTCTTGCTCAAAACCAAACAAAATAAACCAGCACTGGATATGGGATATCAATCACCAATTCAGGGCCAGCACTATGGCGCAGCGGGTAAAGCCACTGCCTGCAGTGTCGGCATCCCGTATGGGTGCCAGTTTGAGTCCCGGCTGCTCCACTTCCCATCCAGCCCTCTGCTGTGGCCTTGGAAAGCAGTGGAGGATGGCCCAAGTGTTTGGGCCCTGCACCCCATGGGAGACCAGGAAAAAGCACCTAACACCTGGCTCCTGCCATCGGATGAGCGCGGTGCGCCGGCCGCAGCGTGCCATCCGCGGCAGCCATTGGAGGGTGAACCAACAGCAAAGGAAGACCTTTCTCTCTGTCTCTCTCTCTCACTGTCCACTCTGCCTGTCACACACACACAAAAAATAAATAAAATAAAAATAAAAAAAAAAAAACATAAAAACACATAAGGGCCAGTGCTGTGGCCTAGCAGGTTGAGGCATGCCTGCACCACTGGCATCCCACAGGGGCACTGGTTTGCATCCCGGCTGCTCCACTTCCAATCCAGCTCCCTGCTAATGTACCTGGGATAGCAGAGGATGGCCCAAGGACTTGGGCCCTTGTACCTACGTGGGAGACCCGGATGGAGCTCCTGGCTTTGGCCTGGCTCAATCTTGGCCGTTGTGGTCATCTGGGGAGTGAACCAGCAGATGGAAGATCTCTCTGTAGCTCTGCCTTTCAAATAAAATAACTTTTTAAAAAAAAATGCCTACCAAATACAGGACATAACTGTATACACGCAGTGCATCTAACTTCTGAACATGATTAAAGGCCAGTCAATTACATTTTGTCCTGACCCCAATTTTATAGGCTGAACCCCGCACAGGATACACCTCTACTCCGTATGACAACAAACACAAAGCCAATGCTACGATTAAACACACGTTAAGAAAGCGTTGGTGGCGCTGTGGCACAGTGGGTTAAGCTCTGGTCTGCAGTGCCAGCATCCCATATGGACGCAAGTTCGAGTCCCGGTTGTTCTACTTCCGATCTAGCTCTCTGCTGTGGCCTGGGAAAGCAGTAGAAGATGGCCCAAGTGCTTGGGCCCCAGCACCTGCATGGGAGACCCGGATGGAGCTCCTGGCTCCTGGCTTTGGATCTGCGAAGCTCTGGCCGTTGCAGCCATCTGGGAAGTGAATCACTGGACAGAAGACCTCTCTCTCTCTCTGTAACTCTACTTTTCAAATAAGTAATAAAACAAATCTTTAAACAAGAAATTATTGTCGTTGAAGAATCTGTTTCCCGTTTGTATTTATCAGGGAGTGACAGAGGAGACAAAGGCGGGCAATGGTGGGGGTGGGCCGAAAGAGCAAGATCTTCTACCAGCTGATCCACTCCCCAAATGCCAACAGCTAGAGGCAGGCCAGGCCAAAGCCAGGCGCCTGGATCTCCCCGGGGGTCTCCCGCATGGGCGGCAGGGGCCCCAGCGGTAACCACCACCTGCGCACAGCGGGCAGCAGCCGGGAGCTGGGTCGGAAGCTGAGCGTCCAGAACCCCGACCGAACCGGCGCTATGATCCGGTGGCCAGGCTGTTCGGAGCCACAGCTCTTAGAGAGCCGTACTGCCCGCGGGCCTTGGCCTCGCCGGGGCACCTGCTGAGGTTTCAGCTCCCTGAGGGGCAGACCCCCTCCCCACAAGCACACGCACACCTGATGTACTCCGTTCGGCTCCTGGGAGTCAGGGGGCCCCCGACTGGGGGCTGGGAGGGGAAGAAGGAACTCAGAGCGCCCCCAGGGGGGTGCCAGGCCCAGCTCCTGTCCCAGACATCATGGCCCCGCCGACGCCCCGCACCCCGCCCGGGATGGGCAGGGGGTCAAGGTGGGGGTTTGGCTTCTGGGCCGCGGGGCCGGGGGGTCGCGGGCACCCACGTCCCAGATAACGACCACGCGCCCGCTTTTAAAGCAGGCCGACGGCACCCCACCCGCGTCACCTGGGAACTCAGCCGACGGGCCCCTCGCCTCTCCCGCCGGCCTTTAGAGTCTCAGCCCCCCGCCAGCTCACACTTTATTTCCGCCCAGCGTGTCCCAGAAAACCTCCAGCCGGCTTCCTCCACACTCAGCCACAGGCAGCGGCTGACCCGCGGGCCACCCCCTGCCACCCGGCGGCCTCCCCGGCTCCGCCCTGGAGCTGAGCGCTGGGTGGACGCAGGTCTTGGCCCCGGCGGACCCCGGCGTGCGCAGGGCCCGGGGCTCCGGCTGGCTGCTGCGCCCTCCCGTGCGCCACGACCACCACCCCGCCGCGGGAAGCCGGCCCGGGCGCGCCCACCCAGGCCCACGATCGGACCGGGACGCCCCCCCACCGCCACCCCGGGGGCCGCAATGACCCCGGACGCGGTCATTTAAACACTGGGCAGGGCACGGCTGGGGCGGACATGGGGGCGAGGAGGGCGGCAGGGGGCGCGGGGGTCTCCGCCGGCGGAAGCGCCTCTATCACTAGGAAGCGGTGCCTGGGAGGAGCGCCATTGCAGGAGAGGGGGTCCTGGGGTTTGGGAGGGGGCGATGGGGGGGCGGGGGCTTCGGCCCGGCCACGGGGAGGTCGGGCTCCGGGTCGGCCCAGGGCTGGGGCGGGGGTCTCGGCACGGGGCCAGCCTCACCGTCCGCCAGGGCCTCACTGCACTCGAAGCTGATCTCGAACCGGAAGGGGCTGTGGAAAGGGCTCGGGTTCTCCAGCACCGACACGTTCAGCACGGACACCTTGGCCATCGTCTCGCCGGGAGCCGGGGTCGGGGGAGCGGGCAGAGGGGCAGCGTCGCTCCCGCCTCCTCTCGCCGCGGACTGCAACGCGCACCGCGTCCGCGCGCCGCCTTCAAATCGCCGGCTCCACCCTCTGGCCAATCACCGCAAACGCTCCGCGGCGGCGCGAGCGCCCCGTCAGCCAATCCGCGAGCGCCGCTGGCGCGCGCCCGGACTCCTCGAACCAATCCGCGGAGCTCCCTCTCCGCAAGCGCGCGAGGGAGGCGGGATCAGCTGTGGGCTTCTCGCGGGGTGGCCGCGGAGAACCAATCCCCAGCGTCTCCGACTCGGATGGCGGGGGCGGGGATGGGCGGAGTCAGAGCCCGGCTCTCGGCCAATCCTGAGGATTCCCGCACAGGGGTGGCCCGCCCCTTCTCGCAGCTTTTCCGAGAGACGCATCCTTGAGGGAGCAGCAACCGCCAACGGCCGAGCGGTGGCGCGCGGCGCTCGCTTAAGAGCGCGGGAAGGGCGGGTACTCGCGGCCGCCGTGATTGGCAGGCAGGAGTGGGGCGGGGATAAAGCAGGCTTTTGGAGGCCTAATTGGCTGAGGTGGCTGTGGGGGCGGGAGCAGAGGAAGGCGTGTCTGAGGATTCGCGGGAGAGGAGCGGAAGTCGGGGGCCGGCGCGGAGGAGGAGGCGCGGCGGGGGCGTCGGCGCGTGTGTGCAGGTGGGCGTTGCGGGCCGGGGGCTCCCGGCTGGTGCGGCCGTGCGCGTCCTGGAGGTCCGCGGTGAGGGGGCGCGGAGCCCCGGCCTGGGGAGTCGCAGTTCGGGTCCCGCTCCCGCCCAGGCAGGGAGCGGACGGCTGCGGGCGGGGGCCGAGACGGCCGAATTTCCGAATGTGTCATGGTGCATCCGAATTCCACCCCGAGCAGAGTTACTAGCACGGTGTGTTTTCTAGGCGTTTAACGAAGCATTTATTTATTCTCACCTTGGTGAATTTTGGGTTTTGTTTTTAAACCCCAGCGCCGCCCGTCCCGACCCCCGGGAAGGCCGTACCGGGGACTCCGTCTGCGACGCTAGGGAGGAAAAGGGGTTCTCCAGGAGCTGGCTGCGTGGTTGTCGCTGAACCCCGGCCCCAGCGCCGGGCCGGCGGAGGCCTATCCTGCTTAGCGGGGAACCCGGGATCTACTGTGGGCCCCGAGGCCCCGTGTCGCGCCTGTCACCCTCCCCGCCCTGCCCCTGCCCACCCGGGCTCCCTCCCGCCGCAGGGAAAGTAGCCCTCTGGGGCCGGCGCTGTGGCAACACCTGGAACACCGGCATCCCGTATGGACGCATGTTCGAGTCCCGGCTGCCCCACTTCCGGTCCAGCTCTCTGCTGTGGCCTGGGAAAGCAGGAGAAGAGGGCCCAAGTCTTTGGGCTCCTGCACCTGCATGGGAGACCCAGAGGAAGCTCCTGGCTCCTGGCTTCAGATCAGCGCAGCTTCGGGCTGTTGCGGCCATTTGGGGAGTGAACCAACGGATGGAAGACCTCTCTCTCTCTCTCTCTCTCTCTGCCTCTCCTCTCTCTGTGTAACTCTGACTTCCAAATACATAAATAAATGTTTTTTTAAAAACACCCAGGATTGTGTGTTGTGTTCTACAACTTCACAGAAATGTTGGCAGCCCGGGCCTGACTCCGCCGACCCTAGTCGGACCTGTTTGCAAGGCTGACCCTCGGATGGTGTCTCCCCGCCCCTGAAGGCTGAGGGCCTGAGGCTGTGCAAGCTCTGTGGTGTGTGTGCAATGCCTCCTTTCCAGCCGGAGTCTAAAGCTGGGGCTCCTGTCTGGCAGGGGCCCAAGCACCTGGGCCGTCTTCCACTGCTTCCCCAGGCGCATTCACGGGGAGCTGGATCGGAAGTGGAGCAGTGGGGGTGGGGGGGTGGGGGGGGTGGGGTTGGAGGGCCTGGCCTGGCGCCCGGCTGGGATGCCGTGGCTTCACTCGTTGTGCCCCGGCTGCGTCCCTGTGAGCCCTGTGAGCGCGGCTCTGCATGTGCAGCTGTTCAGATTAGAACGAGACGAGATGAAGCGGAACGAGCCTTCTGGTTCTCCAGCCGAGCGTGCCGTCCGCCGGGACTCAGAGGAGCCAGGGCGGGTGGCTTCGGGAGAGAAGGAAGAGAGGTCTGGACAGGGGTTGCGTCGCCCGCTCACCCTTCAGGGACACCTGCGGTGTCTTCCATCGTGTGCGGGTCCAGGCAGGGCTTCGTCCCACGGTGTCTTGTGCTCGCGTGCAGACGTTTCTCACGGGGGTGGGGAACCTCTTCTGCCCAGGGCCTGTTCCATGTTTATACATCATCCGCAGGCCATACAAAGTGATGGCCTGTGATCGATATATCGATTTCACGGGCAGCTGGGGTTAGGGTGTAGTGGGCAAAGCCGCTGCTCCACCTCCCATCCAGCTCCCTGCTAATGGCCCACGTACCTCAGCCCCGGGAGACCCCGAAGAAGCTCTTGGCTTCAGCGTGGCCCAGTCCCAGCTGTTGCGGCCATCTGGGGAGTGAACCAGAGGATGGACGATTCTCTCACTTTCAAATAAGTACATACATGTTTAACAAGCAAGAAAAGGTGACTTGGCCAGCCTCCTACAGCCTGCGGGCCAGGCAATGCCGGCCCCTGCTCTAGGATATATATTTAAGAGTTGAATTGCCTACTTAAATCTATAACAGGCCTTTTGATTGATTTACGGCTGGGCCAAGCCAAAGTGAGGAGACTGCAACTCCATCTGAGTTTCTCACGTGGGTGCAGGGGCCCAAGCACTTGGGCCGTCATCTGCTCTCCCAGGTGCATTAGCAGGGAGCTGGATTGGAAGTGGAGCAGGGGCCGACATTTGTGGCATAGCAGGTTAAGCCAGCATTGCATCCCATGTGGGCACCAGTTCGAGTCCCAGCTGCTCCACTTCCCTTCCCGTCCAGCTCCCTGCTGATGCGCCTGGGAAAGCAGCGGAGAATGGCTGGAATGGGCCATCCTCCACTGCACTCCTGGGCCACAGCAGAGAGCTGGACTGGAAGAGGAGCAACCGGGACTAGAACATGCCACCCATATGGGATGCTGGCGCCGCAGGTGGAGGAGTAACCAAGTGAGCCATGGCGCCAGCCCCAATATTTAGAATTTTTAAAAAAATTATCCTTGCGGCGCTGGCACACCGGGTTCTAGTCCCGGTCAGGACACCGGATTCTGTCCCAGTTGCCCCTCTTCCAGGCCAGCTCTCTGCTGTGGCCCAGGAGTGCAGTGTCTCTGTCTCTCTCTCTCTCTCACTGTCCACTCTGCCTGTCTAAATATCATATTAATATCATGATGGGGACCAGTACTGTGGCCTGGTGGGTAAAGCTGCTGCCTGAAGCGCCGGCGTCCCATATGGGCGCCGGTTCTAGTCCTGGTTGCTCCTCTTCCAGTCCAGCTCTCTGCTGTGGCCTGGGAAGGCAGTGCAGGATGGCCCCAAGTCCTTGGGCCCTACACCCACATAGGAGACCAGGAAGAAGCTTCTGGCTCCTGGCTTCGAACCAGGGCATCGCCGGCCGTAGTGGCCGTTTGGGGACTGAACCAACAGATGGAAAACTCTCTCTCCCTCCTCTCTCTCTCTCTCTCTCCCTCCTCTCTCTCTCTCTCTCCCTCCTCTCTCTCTCTCTCTCTCCCTCCCTCCCTCCCTCCCTCCCTCCTTTCCTCCCCCCTTCAAATAAACTAAAAACATCATCGGAACCGCGGAGCCGTCAGTCTGTTTCTAGATTGTGGCTGCCGTGTGTTGCTTTGGAAATCCTACCCCGAGGTGAATAAGACTTCCCACTGTGTTTTCTTCTGGAAGTTTTACTTTTCAGATTTAGCTTTAAAAAGAAAGAAAAAGAAAAGCCTACCTGGAATTTCTTTTTCTCGCGAAGTGAGATAAGGCTGTAATTTATTTTCTCCATGTGAATGACCCCTCGTCTCCTTTCCATCTCTCGATAATGCCCTGGGTCTTAAAGTGTGCTCCCCAGAGAGTCCCCCAAGACCCTCCCAGGGCCCAGCCGCGCAGATCCTGTGTAGCAATGCCCTTGAAGAAGCAGCAGAAGGCATTGCTCCGGTAAAGCCTGTGCCAGGGGCCAGCACCGCAGCTCACTAGGCTAATCCTCTGCCTAGTGGCGCCAGCACACCGGGTTCTAGTCCCGGTCAGGGCGCCAAATTCTGTCCTGGTTGCTCCTCTTCCAGTCCAGCTCTCTGCTGTGGCCCGGGAGTGCAGTGGAGGATGGGCAAGTGCTTGGGCCCTGCACCCCATGGGAGACCAGGAGAAGCACCTGGCTCCTGCCATCATCGGATCAGCGCAGTGCGCAGGCCGCAACGCGCCAGCCGTGGCGGTCAATGTAGGGTGAACCAACGGCAAAGGAAGACCTGTCTGTCTCTCTCTCTCTCTCTCACTATCCACTCTGCCTGTCAAAAAAAAAAAAAAAAAAAAAAAAAAAGCCCGTGCCGTGAGCACGCTGGTTCTGGGTTCAGGGCGGCCAGATGGGGAGGTTCCCACAGAACTCGCGCTCAGCACGGGTAGAGCACTCGGACCCTTGTTTAAGCAGAAGTGAGACTGGCAGGTTTTTTTTTTTTTTTTTTAAGGTTATTTATTTGAAAGGCAGTTACACAGAGATCTTACGTCCTCCTGCTCACCCCCCAGATGGCCGCAGTGGCAGGGCTGGGCCAGGCGGGAGCCGGGAGCCGGGAGCCGGGAGCCCCCTCCGTGTCTCCCATGGCAGTGGTGGGAACCATCTTCCACTGCTCCCCCAGGGGCATTAGCAGGGGGTCCGAGCAGCCAGTGCTCCCCTACGGGATGCTGGTGTTGCAGGCAGCAGCGCTAGCCTAACCCAGGTCCCACAATGCACACTCCAGAATGACAGACTAGGGGGCGCTGTGGTGTAGCAGCGCCGGCTTCCCATTTGGGCGCTGGCTGGAGTCCCAGCTGCTCTACTTCTGATTCAGCTCTCTGCTGTGGCCTGGGAAAGCAATAGAGGAAGGCTCAAGTCCTTGGGCCCTGCACCCGTGTCGGAGACCCAGAAGAAGCTCCTGGCTCCTGGCTTTGACTTGGCCCAGCCCTGGTCCTTGCAGCCCCTTGGGGAGTGAACCAGAGGATGGAAGATCTCTCTCTCTCTCTCTCTCTCTCTCGCTCTCGCTCTCGCTCTCTCTGACTCTGCCTTTCAAATGAAGACATAAATACATGAAATCTTTAAAAAAAAATGACCCAGATTGTTCCCCTGAGGATCTTTGCAGAGATCTGCCCAGAGTGAAAGTGGGAGCTGCCCACCCCAAGGCCAGCGGCCGGCACTGTGTGTCCCTCTGTGGTCCGTGGGAGTCCAGCTGCTTCCACTCAGCCGTCCAGTAAGGAGCTCCACAAATATGAAACAAAGAAGAAAAGAAAAGCCACCTTCTAATTTAAAAAATAATAGCTATTTTCACAAGGAATTTGTTAATACAATGAAGTTATTAGTTACTTTTTATTTGTTAATACATTTTTGAATTTCTCAGTTTGATTTTTTTTCAGATTTTATTTATTTGAGAGAGAGTGACTGACAGAGAGAGAGAGGTCTTCCATCCACTGGTTCACTCCCCCGGTTACCGCAGCGGTCGGTGCTCTTCCTCGCCATCGGTTCTGGTGGCTGCGTGGGTTCTGTCTGAGGGGACATGCGCAATTCGCCCAGCCCTCCCCAGTGCTGAGGGCTCGAGCTTGCTGCCCTGTTGCCACCCCCAGGAGTGCCCACCCTCACACTCGGGTCCCCAGGGCCTGTGCCCAGGAGAACACTGCTTGGCTCCAAGTGAGGGCTGCGACCCCGAGGGCAGAGGCCAAGGGTGGTGCAAGACAGCTGGGCAGGGCGGGTGGAAAAGCCCTGTCGGCCGAGGTGAGGATTCACCGCATCCTGGGAGCACACTGCCAGCCTCCAGAGGGCAGATGCGCACGGGCGAGGCCTTGGTGAAGCCACATGTCATTGGCGGAGTGCACGCAGGGTGTCGAGGGTCCGCGTGCTGGAAGAGCGTGGCGCGCCGGCCAGTGTTCCCATCAGAGGAAGTCCCTTAACTGTCCCAGCTGCAGTGGCGGTGGCGACCCTTGCCCTCGGAGGGTTAGGAGAGGAGACGATGCCCAGCCTGAGCATGTGGCTCCTGCCCACGTGCACAGTGGCGGCACCCGGTGTGTGTGGCGAGAGTGAGGGCACCAAGGCAGAACTGGCCGTGCTGTGCTGTGCCATCTCTCCCCGGGCAGGCCCACAGGCTTCTTCTTCTTCTTTTATTTTATTTACTTATTATTATTTTTTTTTTTGACAGGCAGAGTGGACAGTGAGAGAGAGAGACAGAGAGAAAGGTCTTCCTTTGCCGTTGGTTCACCCTCCAATGGCCGCCGCGGTTGGCGCGCTGCGGCCGGCGCACCGCGCTCGTCCGATGGCAGGAGCCAGGAGCCAGGTGCTTTTCCTGGTCTCCCCATGGGGTGCAGGGCCCAAGCACCTGGGCCATCCTCCACTGCACTCCTGGGCCACAGCAGAGGGCTGGCCTGGAAGAGGGGCAACCGGGACAGAATCCGGCACCCCGACCGGGACTAGAACCCGGTGTGCCGGCGCCGCAAGGCGGAGGATTAGCCTGTTGAGCCACGGCGCCGGCCTTATTTACTTATTTTAAAGGCAAAATTACAGAGAAGCACAGAGAGAGGGGGGGGGGGTCTTCCTTCTGCTGGTTCACTCCCAAAATGGCTACAATGGCCGGAGCTGCGCTGATCTGAAGCCAGGAGCCAGGAGCTGGGTCTCCCATGCAGGTGCAGGGGCCCAAGGACTTGGGCCATCTTCTACTGTTTTCCCAGGCCACAGCAGAGAGCTGGATCGGAAGTGGAGCAGCTGGGACTTGAACTATACCCATACGAGGTGCTGGCACTGCAGCTGGTGGCTTTGCCCGCTATGCCACAGCCCCGGCCCCCCCAGGCTGCTTCAGTTGGGCCTCAGCCCCAGTACCGAACGTGGGTTGGAGGCCGTGGGCGGAGGTGCTGTGGCTGCTGCACGGGACAGCCTGCATGCCATATTGGAGCGCCTGCTTCTGGTCCAGCTTCCTGCTGATGTGCAGACAGAGAAAGGCCGTGGAGGACTGGTGCGGCTCCCAGGAGGGCGCCCGTGTGTCCTTGTGTGTGGCTGGAGTGGCGGGTGGTCCCTGCAGGGCCTTGCCGGCTCACCTTGGCCTTGGCTCTGCGCGGGCGAGGAGGCCGCTGGGGGGTTGAGCAGAGGAGTAGACGGCTCCCAGGAGCAGTCTGCTTTCTGTGTTGAGAGGGCCCACGACGGCTCAGAAGACTCCGGGGGTGCACCCCGGAGCGTTTGCAGATTCTAGAGAAACTGCCCGCCATGTGCCCAGCCAGGCTTCTCTGCCCAGGGTCCCCAGAGCTGGGGTTCAGGCCGCTTTGGGCTGCCCCCTGAGGGTCTCCCCAGCCCATCTTCCCATTACCAGTGAGCCACACCACGCTTGTCCTTCCAAGAAATCTTAATTTCTTTATTGTTTGACATTTTGACTCAACAATTTTTTTTAAAGTTTTTGTTTTTTTCTGAAACGTTCTTGTTGTTATGAGCCTTTTTGTTTTGTTCTCGTTAAATGCACTCGACCCAAAATTGGTTTGGCATATCGAAAAGGAGACCAAGGGAGGGAGGGAGCGGGGAGGGGTGGGGGAGGCCCGAATGGACAAAAATTGGAATGAGAGACACTGGGAGAGAGGCGGAGACGTTAGGAGGAGAAGGCAGGGGGAATCAACAGAAGGAGAAAACCCAGAGAAAGAATTGAGATTTAGGAGCAAATGAATTTAGGAGCCCAAGGAAGGGAGGAGAGGCAACCATGACCCTTCTCTGTTATCATCCCAGCTGGGGCGGGGCGTCAAGGCACCAGGTCTGGTGGGGGTCGGGGCTGGGGGGGGGATGCCTGGGCTCGCAGGGGTGGCTCTGCCCCGAGGGCAGTAGCACCCAGCCCCGCCAGGGGGCCTCAGAACCCGGCTGGAACGGGAGCCAAGGGCCCCTACTACACCCTCTTCCCCTGATTGTCCATGTGTGGAGAGAGGAGGGCTGGCAAGGGAGAGGGTGACTCTGTACCCCCAGCCCCCCGCTGTCCAGCCTGCTCCCACGCTGGGCCCACTCCCCATCCACCCTGTTTCTGCCTCTCTGGGGGGGGAGCCTAGCTGCCCCTCCACACAGTGGAGCTGGAGGCCCAGCAGGGTCTGGGAGCTGCCTCCTGTCCCGCCCCTTCCGTCCTCCTCCCCATCTAGACCTTGCCCTTGGTCTTCCGGTGAAATGGGTTAAGCCTTCCTACCAGAAAAAGCCCCAGATGAACCCCACCCTGCCTTCTCCTTGGGACAAACCACCGTCTTTGGTCTGACCCCTTCTCCCCTGGGTGATGGGGACAAGCCCTCCCCAGCTTCCCCGGGAGAAAGGAGGGGGCTTTCTAGCAGCAAAAAGGGTCCCTCCAGCCACCTACCTGTCCCTTTCCCCCAGTTTCTTCCTAGAGCCCCACCCCCTTCACCCAAAGTTCATGGCAGCAGCAGGCTGAGACCCGGAGATGTGTTTGAAAACTCATGGCACTTGTGAGAAAAGAGGGAGAGGCGAGAGACAGGGAGGGGTCGGAGCCGAGGTGGAGAGGACTGGCAGGTGTGGCGACGCGACGCTACCCAAGGGTGGGGGGACTGGGCCGAGAGGTACTCTGGAGACTGGGGGCTCGGGCGTGCTGGCGCCTGGCTTCGCGGATGAAGGGCTGTGGGCAGGTGGGCGCCGCTGCTCCCCTCTCGCCCAGCCACGCCCAGCGCCCCCTGACCCTTGGGCCCCCTCCGGCCCCTCCCCCGCCCCCCAGGAGCAAAGTACAAGAAGCAGGAACGCAAAAGGGGTAGCGCAGCCATCTCGGCGGAAAGCATCTTTGGGCGTGAGGGTGTCTCCCCTGGGCCAGTGGGGAGGGGAGGGGCAGACAGGCCTCTGGTCCTGGGGCAGGCAGTGAGGTACACGCCCCAGGAGGGCTGGCGGACGGATGCCAGGGGCGGGCGGGCGGAGCAGGAGGTGATGACACACTGCGGGCGGGCGGGAAGGAAACAGGTTCTTTGTTTCGCTGTTGCTTCGGGATCGTGGCGTCTGTCTCTGGATTGTAAAAAGCTGCTCTGGAGGCCCGCCCGCCCGGCCGGGATGCACACGTACACACAGAAGTCCTGGCTGCCGAGGCCGGGCGGCGCGCTCCGCTCCGCAAAGCCGGGGCTGGCCCGGGCCGCAGGCTCCCGGTGGCTTCAAGTGATGAGATTTTCTTTTTTTTTTGTCTTTTTTTTTTTCCTTTTCCATTTCGTTGAAATATTTACAGCAATAGGAGAGGAGGAGGAGAGAGGAAGGGGTTACGAGGGCCCCCCTAGGGGGAGATCCTAGCCCAGGACCCGCTCCCCAGGGAGATCCGGACCCCAGATCTCCCCAGATCGCTGAGCCCACAGGGCTGGGAACCGCCCAGATATGGCCACCCCTGTGGGCTGAGGGGCCCTGCGGGGACTTGTGCTTCATCAGGAGTCGTCCCAAGGGAGGGGGTCATTGGGTGCATTCTGGGAGGGCTGCCTGGTGAGGGGGAGGAGCTTTGGGGCAGGTTCGGCCTGGAAACCGATAGCTGCCGCCACCACCACCACCGGCCGCCACCACCCGTCCCCCTCGCCCTGGGCCTTCTCCTGGTCTCCAGGGAGCAGGGGACGGTGGTGTAGGAGGAACCTGTCCGTCCGTCTGTCCTGCCCCGCTGCTCCCTCCAGGCGTGGCTGACGGGGGGCCCGTGGCACCACCCTGGGAGGCTGCACCTCCCCACCGGAGCCTTCATTTCCCTCCTGGGGGGGTGGGGCAGGAAGAGGAGGGGGCGAGGGGGGAGGCAAGAGACAGGCGGGCACCCTTGCGATGTCTCCCTCCTCAGGCCCCCGGGGACCTCCGGGCTCCTCCTCACTGCACGTCCCCCGAGTAGAGCTGGTGCGTGTGGCTGGTGGGAAACCCTGTCTGTGAGCCCTGGCACCTCGGGGTCCCAAGGGGACTGCAGGGCCTGTGGCCGAGGGGCGCTGGGAGAGAGTGGCCCACCAGCCACTGCCTCCCTCGGTCTCCCTCTCCCACCAGAGCTCGGCCCAGGGCTCCCTCCCCGGCCTGGGCCACCAGCCCCTGGTCCGTGAGGTCCCCTCAGAGACTGGTGACCAGTTGCATCTGCCCGTCCCCGTCGGGCCCTGGCCCCTCCAGGCCCGGGGCTGCCAGGTAGCCCTCGTGGCTGGGCCTCCGCACCTGGTAGTAGCCCTGCAAGGGGTTCCGGGCCACCAGGGCCGGCGGGCGAGAGGTGTAGTAGATTTCAGGGGGCCCGGGGGGCGCGGGCGGGGGCGGGGGCAGGGCCTCGCTGGGCCCCTCGGGGCTGCTGTCCGGGTAGGAGGGCGAGTCCCGCAGGTTGGCCCCACTGGCATAGAGGGAGTCCCGGCCTGGCGGGGAGGAGAGGGGCCTGCTGGTGGCGCCGTCCTCCGCCGTGCAGCTCTCCGACTCGTCCAGGTCGCTCTGGTACAGCACCGACTGGGCCCTGGGCAGCAGCAGCGGCTCCTCCAGGGCCTTGTAGAGAAGTTCGATCTCGGCCCGGTCAGCACCCCCGGGCCCGCCTGCCTCCTCCTCACTGGCGCCCCCCGGCACGGGCGGCACGGGGGGCTCGGGCGGCGGGGGGGGCCCCTTGGCCCCGCTGCTGCCGCCCCGCAGGTTGCTGTGCACCAGCTCCGAGATGATCATCTTCTCGAAGGCCGCCGCGTCCGCCAGGTTCCGGCCTCGGGGCGGCTCGGGGCCCCCGTCCCCCGGAGGGAAGTCCCCGCTTCGCAAGGAGTAGCTGTTGTTGAAGTTGCCATTAAGGGGCAGGGTGTCCATGCCACACGCGTCCCGACCGCCCAGGGGGTGCTCTGCAGGGGAGGAGGAGGGGGCCAGGCTCCGTCAGCGTGGAAGGGGGCGGGGGGCGCACTGAAGACCCCCCCCCCGGGGGGCCTCGGGTCCGCTTCTTGTGCCCAGGCCCAGCCCGCAAGGTCACCCCCGTCTGCTCCCCAGCATCAGGGCCTGTGCTCGCTCATCCCAACGTGTTCCCCTCCCGGCCCAGAAACCTTACCAGCAAAGAACCACACTTCATCCAAAAAAAAAAAAAAAAAAGCAGAAAAAACACAAAAAACCAAAGTCACACTTACTGGGTTCCCGGTAGCTCCCTGAGGTGCCAGGCAGGAGAGAAGAGAAAGAAGCTGTGAGTCAGCCCAGAAGGCCCTGTCCAGGCTCCAGCGAGGAGGGAGGGGTGAGAATGCCCCCGTGGCCACCCCGCCTCCCACTCTGCCCCGCTCACCACGCCCCCTTGGCGCTCTCACCTGGGGAGTTGAAGACCGGAGGCGAGGAGGGGTTGAAGCCCACCGACTCGGCGATGAGGGTGTTGTAGGGGCTGGTGCCCCCACGGGGCTGCAGCACGGGGTTGGTCAGCAGGTGGTTCCCCATGGTACCTGACCAAGGGGTCAGAGGTCACCAGGCAGCCCCCACACCACGGACCCGGAGCAGGGCGAGAGGGGCGCCGTCTCACCTCGGTTCAGGGTGGGGGTGCTGTTGATGTCGCCGGCCATGAAGGACGACTCGGTCTGTTTCCTCACCGTGTCGTTCCACATCCTCCGGATCCGGCTCTGGGGGACAGAACCTGGGTGATGCGGGGTCCCCGGCCCCGAGAGAGCCAGGCCGCGCCCCGCCCCTACCTCTCGGGCCCCAGGGAGCCCCCCCCAGTCAGTACCTGCGTCCCTGTGTAGTAGCGGGTGTTGCTTCGCATGGCTGAGGTCTTGAGGGAGCCGTGGGTGCCCCCGGGCGGGGCGCGGATGCAACAGTAGGAGTGACGCAGGCACTTGCTGTACTCCTTGTGCACCTGGGGAGCGTCGTGGGGACGTTCTGGGACCCAGCCGTCCTGTCCCGGCAGCCACCGGGGGCCGGACCAACCTCACTGTCAGCCCAACAACTGACCGCTCTGCCTCGCCCTCTCCTGCCCCCTCTCCATCCTCATGGACCGTTCCGCACGCACTCGCTCAACAGAGCCGCAGTGACCAAGGCGCAGGGCGGGGCTGGAGACAGTGCAGAACACGGCACAACCCGCCTATGGCTCTCAGAGCCTGCCTGACGAAACGCAGACAGAATGCAGACATGAACACGAAGGACAGGGCAGCAGGCTAAGCCACCTTGGGATGCCGGCCTCCCCCATCCGGGTGCCGGCTCAAGTCCTGGGTATTCCAATCCAGCTCCCTGGAGGCGACTGGGCCTCTGTCAGCCACGTGGGAGACCCGGATAAAGCCCTGGGCTCCTGGCTCTGAACCTGCACACAGCCTCCCACAGCTGTGAAGTCATTGCCAGGTGAGCTGGAGCCCCCACCACGACTCAGAGCTACGTAGGTAGCTGCTGTGCCATGTCGTTCGGGGAACGGCGACAAAGACCTGCACAAGTTCCGTACAGATGCAGTTCTCTCCATACATTTATCTTTAAAAAAAAAAAAAGAAAGAAAAGAGGCAAATATATAGAGAGAGCAAGCCTCCCATCTGCCAGTTCATTCCGCCAAATGCCCAAAATGGCCGAGGTCAGCCAGGCTGAAGGCAGTGGCAGGGGACTCCGTCCACGCTCCCGTGTGGCTGGCAGGGACCCGATACTTGAGCCATCACGGCTGCCTCCCAGGGTGCGCATTCAGCAGGACGCGGGAATCCGAGGAGCCGGGCACTGCCACACAGACACCTGCCCGCTTCCCACGTCTGCCTGAGCTCTCAGAAGCTACGTCGGTGACTGGCGTCTTGGCCAAGACCTTAAAGAAATAAGGCGGCAGACCCTGAGGGTATCTGGGCTAGGGGATTAGGGGCCACGCCTGAGGTTGCCCCTGTGGCTGGGAGAAGCCCAGGTCAGACTCTAAGGGTGTTGCTGTCTCTGACGTGGGGGCCACACAAGGGCCTTGGCTTTGGCAGTGCTGCAGAGCGGCCAAGGGACAGTTCTGAGCAGAACAGGGGTGCAGCTAGGATTCTTGTGGTCACGGCCTCTGCTGCCCCCCGAGGTCAACAAGACCCTCACTCCAGGTCCTTACTCTGGTCTGGGATGTGCCACGTGGAGGCCGGTTCCACACTGCTGCTGCTGCTGTCGCTTTTTTTTTTTTTTTTTAGACTTTTTTATTTGAAAGACAGAGAGAGAAATCAATCTCCCGTCCACTGGTTCACTCCCTAAATGGCCACAACAGCCAGGAAGGAAGCCAGGGGCTCCATCCGGGTCTCCCACGTGGGTGCAGGGGCCCAGGCACTTGGGCCATCACCTGCTGCTCTCCCAGGCATGTTAGCGGGGAGCTGGATAGGAAGTGGAGCGGCAGGGACTCAAACTGTGATGCTGGCCATGTGAGCAGCGGTTCAGCCCACAGAGCCACAGCGCCGGTCCCCGATTCCGATTTCCAACCACCACCAGACTCACGGCTCCTTCCAGAACTATATATCATTTCGGGACAGGCGCCCACGGGGGCTCCCTCCAGCAGACCTGACTCACGCCCCCACGGCAGGGAGGCACTGTGCGCCCACCGCTCTGAGTCGCTGTTCAAGTCTTCTTTGTTTCCCAGAACCCTCTGCGCTCCTGGCTACAGTCCCCCCTGACCGCAGGCTCCCCTCCATCTCGCCCAGAGCTGTCGCAGGGGCCACGCCCGCCTCACCTTTTTCTGTAAGGCGCAGTGAAAGACGAAGATGAAGACGCCCTGGAAGGCATTGAAGGTGGTGAAGAGATAGGCCATGACCACCGACTCCTTGTTGATGAAGAGGAGTCCGAACGCCCAGGTGAGCCCCAGCAGGAAGAGCAGCGCGATGGCCCCCAGGGCCCAGGACCTAGGGGTGGGGCGACAGGCATGGCAGAGGACCCGCCCCAGGGCACAGGCTCCACCCAGGGACCCCGCCACGTGCCTCCTGTGGAGCGAGGGCAGCCCTGTGGGAGAGGGGGGGGCGCGGGGCAGCACCTGCAGAGACCCCGCCCGACGCGGGAGCTCCAGGTCCGGGGAAGCAGTCTTCCCCAGGGACATGGGCGGCCTGGCCTGAGGGGCAGGCACTGATGTGGGGAGGGGCAGGCACTGATGTGGGGTGGGGCAGGCACTGATGTGGGGAGGGGCAGGCACTGATGTGGGGGTGGGGCAGGCACTGATGTGGGGGTGGGGTTCCGTCAGACTGTGTTTTCGGGGCCTCAGTGGACGCGGGCTTGGCATCCGGTCTCACCCTAGGCCTTTATAGCACTAACACCACAGGGTGGCTATCCCAAGGATATGTTTCCTTTAAAAGGCGTAGAAGACAGACAAGAGACACCTTTGTTCACTCCCCAAATGCCCACGACAGGCAGAGCTGGGCCAGGCCGCAGCCAGGAGCCCGGAACGCGACCCAGATGCTGGCGTGTCAGCAGGGACCCGGAACCCCTGTGTATGTAGGAGGCTGGCTGTGGCACGGGGTGGCGGGGGCACTCACTTGATGTTGTCGAGGCGACTGGAGTCGGGCTTGAGGACAGAAGAACTCCGGATCATCTTGTGCAGGGTCACCATGAGAAACACCAGGTTCACCTGGGGGGGGGGGGCACAGCAGCTGGGCTGAGCGCCCCCCCCCCCCCCCCCCCCCGCGGCTGCAGCACCTGTCCCTGCCCTGGGCGGCCACCATGCTGGCTACTCAGCTCCCATGTGGTTTTCAAACCAGCCCCTCCCCCTAAAGGCTGGGAGCCAGCAGGGGGGCTGGGGGCCAGGGGTCTGCCCAGCTTACCACAATCACGAACGAGACGGGCCCGATGAAACTCCAGATGAAGTAGTTGTCCACCCGGAGCCAGCAGCTGCAAAGGAGACGGGGCCACGGTAGAGAGGGGGCGAGGGGTGCTGGTGACTCCCCAGGGGGCCGGGTAGGAGGAGGGGAGACACTCACGCCTTCTCGGTGCCGTAGCTGCGGTAGTCGATGGCGGCCGCGATGCCCACCACCAGGGCCGGGAAGCAGTAGCCGCCCACGTAGTAGTACTTGGTGCGGGAGTACTCGCTCTCAAACACCTCCACCAGTAGCAGGTACAGGTGCACGCCCTCCAGGCACAGCCAGGAGAAGGCAGCCAGGAAGAAGTAGTGCAGCAGGCCAGCAAAGATGGGGCAGGCGATCTGGGGGGCAGCCCGGGCGCACACGTCAGCGGCCGCCCAGGCCCCCGCCCCGGGCGCCCCTGGCCGGGCCAGCCCCTGCCCTTGCCCCGGCCCACCTCGTACTGCGTCTTGTCTATCCCGACCAGGAAGAGCAGCTCGGCCAGGAAGAGGTTGATGCAGAGGTTCTTGTGGATGGTGTTGCGGTCGGTCTGCAGCCCCCGCAGGAAGCAGAAGGTGGAGATACAGATGGCCAGGCACACCAGCGAGATCACGATGCCCACCCACGTGATGACCGACAGCAGCAGCTCGTTGATGCGGCCCTGGTACTGGGGGACAGGGGTGGGGGCGCGCTCAGGCCTCTGGCTGCGGGGCCACAGTGCACCGAGCCCCGGGACGTGTGTGCAGGGACGACACAGGTGACACCAGCTCGCTTCTCCAGAGGGCCTGACCCAACCCTGACCAGAGAGGACCAGGGCGAGACAGGTGGGGGCCGGGCCGCCCAACCTGGCACCACCCCCCTCTAGGGAGCAGGCAG
The DNA here is from genome assembly GCA_949820135.1 of Sylvilagus floridanus. Lineage (NCBI taxonomy): Eukaryota > Metazoa > Chordata > Mammalia > Lagomorpha > Leporidae > Sylvilagus > Sylvilagus floridanus. The sequence continues at coordinate 12,735,901 of OX463229.1, forward strand.
AGCTTACGATCTCGCGGTGAGCCATGAGCACCGCAAAGTTGGTGAGGTGGCTGCAGGCACACGTGGTGTGGGTCTTGTTGGATTCCACCAGGCGGCAGCCCTGGGTCGACCAGTAGCCCAGCATGGATCGCTCCGAGTAGTTCCAAAAGGAGCAGTTGGCGTTGAAATGATTCTTGGCCTGTCGGGCGGCCGGGGTGTCGGAACCGGGGAGTTCTCATCCCAGCCCTGACACCCAGCTTAGAGGACAGCGTGGGGGGAGTGTCTGGGGCCTCTGGCCAGCATCCGGGAGCGGGGTTTGCAGTGTGGGGGGACAGGTGGGGAGGAGCCACGGTGCTCACCTCCAGGTGGGCCACGGTGAAGATGACAGGGTCCATGAGGAAGACGCGGCTGGACTCCTTGTTGATGGACGCCGCGATGACCTGTGAGTTCACCACCAGGGAGGCGCCCCCAGGGCCGCCCGTGCCCGCCTCGCCCGCCAGCTTCACCGTGGCGTTCTCCGTGGACAGGAAGAGGCCCAGGTTGTTGTAGAGAATGAAGACAACCTTGACCACACCTGCGGGCACAGCACAGGGCATGGGTGGCTGCCCTCAGCAGGCGCACCGCGGCCTGCTATGCGACCCTGGGTGAGTCCCCCCCGCCCCGTGCCTGTGAGCTCCAAGGGCCCGCTGGGCACCAGCCCTGCAAACCTAGGGCTCTGGAGGGAGCTCTGGGAACCCCTTGCAGTGCATGTGAGCGGCGTGGGGCACGCGGCAGGGACGGCGGCGTGCGTCCGGGGCACTCACCATTGCGGCTGTTCTGCTTGATGGTGTTGGCAGACAGCTGGATGGAGTTCTCGCTCGGGTACTCCTGGGGGAACACCAGCTCCTGCACTTGACCTTCTGTGTTCAGGACGGTGACTTCCAGGACTGCGGGCACAGGGCACAGCAGGCCACGCCCAGTTGGGACCTGTTCCCCAGCCGGGGGCCCTGCTGCAGCAGCAGGTTCAAGGTTGAGGGCCAGGGCGAGGGGGGGGACAGGTATTTCCCACGGCCTCCAGGCTGGGCAGCACCGGCCCCAGGGTGCCCACGGCACTCACCCACGTTCTGCTTGGCAGCCAGGAAGCGTGCGGGCTCCCGCACATTGTCAGCCAGCAGGAAGGCCCCCTCTTCTAGGACATCCAGGAGCATGGTGGCCGTGTGCACCTGCTCCGTGGTGTTCATGTCCTTCCAGGACTCCAGGGCCTCGGGCCGCAGCAGGTTGTCCACTGTCTCCACCACAGCCTGCAGGGGCGGGGGAGGGGTGTGCAATGAGTTCCTGCAGAGCATGGTGGGCTGGGGGGCGGGGGCTCTGCATCCCTTCCTCTCAGCCTCCACAGTTGTCACCGGGCGCCCGCCCAGGTCTCACCTTGATGTAATCCTTGCAGGTTCTCTCTCGCTTGTGCATCTGAGGGGGAAACGGAAGTGACGTGAGCCGGTCTGTCTCTGGGCACCGCTCCCCCAACCCCAACAAGTTCTCGCCCTGGAGGGCTCACGTGTCTGCATGCACCCCTGGCCCAGGCCTGTGCCGTCAGGAGGCAATGGGCTCCGGGGCCGTCCAGGGCCCTGGGAGCCCCTCCTACGAGCAGCCCCGCTCAGGAGCCCCAGGTCGGAGCGCCGCCCCAGGCCCCACCTTGTTGTAGTTCTTGCCCGCCGACTCCCGCTCGATGGGCCGCAGGGCCTGCAGCTGCGCATCCAGAATGTCCAGCAGCTGCTCCATGAGCTTCACAGAAGACGAGACGTCCCCTGCGTAGATGGAGCCCCGGGTGTGGCGGGCCAGTTCGCTGGCGATGTTGGCCGCGTTCTCTCCACTCTTGATCTGCGGCGAGTGGGGAAGGGGAGCCCCCAGGCCTGTCAGGGGCCACCCTGGCCTCGCTCAGCTCAGCCCCTCCCCACTTCCTGTCTCCCAGCTCTCGTGCAGGTGCAGGTGCAGGGCAAGGAGGGGACCTCCTGGTCCTGTATGTCCCCCCAGTTGCTCCACTGCCCCTGCTGGGCCTTGAGCCCGGCCGCCCAGTGTGCCTGCCTGCGAGGGGCGGTGGGTGCTGGTACCTTCTGGGCCACCTGGTTGACCCAGGGGGAGGTGCAGTTGCTGAGGTCGGGGCCCCGGGGGTTCCAGAGCCCCAGGGCAGGCAGACACTGGAAGGAGGCAATTCCTGTAGGGACAGACGGAGGAGCCACCAGGGAGGAGAGGAGGGCAGGGCAGAGACAGAGCAGGGGACAAGACACAGAGAGAGAGACATAGAGCGAGCCAGACAGTCAGAAAGAGGTGTCCCTCTGGCCCGACGGCTGCCAGCCTCGCCCCTCCCACCAGCGCCTGCCAGGAGTGGACCCTTCCAGCCAGACCTGTCTTGAGCCCCGCCCCTCAGATCCCCCCTGGCAGGCTCCTGATCTCCTCCCCTGCCCCCCCTTCCCCTGCAGGTCTGCTGCTGTGGGCTGTGGCTGAGAGCCTTGCTGGGCGGGGCACCCAATGCCAAAGGTGCCCTCAGGGCGTCCAAGCTCCAGGTAAGCCCAACCCTCCCCTGGCCAGCCACAGCGGAGGTGGCCTTGACCTCACCACTCACCTCGAGTGCCCTTGGGGCAGGGCCTCTCCACCAGCATGCCCTGCTGGGTGGCCGGCCACTGGACCCGCCGCACCTCTCTGGGTTCGCAGAAGAGCTCGGGGGACACGTGCAGATTGGGGGCCGGGGGCCGCCGGGTGCTGGGAGCTGGCGCCGTGGCTGGGGGCAGGTCAGGTCCCAGCTGGTTGATGGCTCCCACCGGGTGCGTGGTGAGGGGAGCCCGGCGGAGTGGGGTGGTGGCAGCAGGCGAGGCCGTGCTGGTGAGGGGCGTGGGGCGGGCCGTGGTGGTGGTGCTGAGCGGCGGGGAGGTGGCTGGGCCTGGACAGGAGAGAAGATTTTGAGACAGGGTCACCGTGTGCGCAGGGCCTGCCGCATGGGCTGTCCAGGCACAGGGCGGTCCTAGCGCTGTGCGCGCCCACTGGGGTGGGAAGGTGTCCTCGGCTCCAGGGGACCCTGGGGTCCCGCCAGGTATCATAAGGCTCGGAAAGGAGAGGAGGGGTCAAGAAGGGGCACTCAGAAGCCCCTTTCCATCCCCCGGGGCTGGTTCTGGTGCGCTGGCCACGCCCTTCCTGTTTGCCAGTCCTTCTCTTGTGCACCAGGCTGGGTGCTCAGAGCCAGAACCGGGCAGCACCAGCATCAGCGGCTCTGCCAAGATCTGGGTCAATTCAAGGACGAAACGCACCCGAGCCCCTCGGAGAGGCGGTGTGGTGCGTCCAGTGCCTGGGAGCCCCGGCTCAGACCCCGAAACAAACGGGCGGTCCCCCTACCCGCCAGGGCCTCTGCGCCGTCATCTACCAAACGGGACCAGCGAGGGTCTCCACCTCACACAGCGAACAGCGTCTGTCACGCGTGGGTACGCGGTGGGTCCGGCAGGCCCCCCACCCCTGCCCGGGGAGCAGGCGCGCAGGCGCCCGGCGCCCTCACCGGCGCTGGGGTCGGGTGGCCCAAACTCCAGGCTGTAGCGCACCACGAAGTAGTTGTTCCACACGTAGAGCTGGTTGTCGCGCGGGTTGTAGTCCACGGAGGACACGAACTGGTAGGGGTTGGGGAAGGCCAGGCTGACGGGCTCCTCGCGGTTGGCGTTGGTGTTGAAGGCGTAGTCCACGCGGTTGCCGGCCGCCTCGCTGTCGTCGTCCACGTAGACGGAGCGCAGCACGTACAGCACGCCGCACACCATGAAGGCGTTGGAGGCCGAGCGCTTGTCGTAGCCCGTCTCCCACGTGCCCTCGAAGCGCAGCGTGTAGGGGTTGAGCTGGCTCACCACCAGCCGCCCGCTGTTGCCCTCGGTGGCGTAGATCACCCACAGCCCGTTCTCGTCCACGGCCAGGTCGATGTCGGTCTTGCCGCCCCAGCGGTACGGCGACGTGTCGTGGTAGTTGGCCGTGTTGATCACCGTCTCCCCGCTCTTGATGCGCGTGCGCAGGTCGTACTTGACGATGTTGCGCGTGCGCTCCTTGTTGTAGAAGACGGCGCCGTCATAGACCACGAAGCCCGTGCCGTCCACGCGGTTGGGCAGGCGGTAGGTGGTGGTGTGGCGCGCGGCCACGTAGTCCTCCCACGAGGCATACTCGGTGAGCGTGTCGGTGCGGTAGGGGATCCAGGGCATGACGTAGATGCGGTCGCCCGCCTGCAGCGGGTCCTTGCACCACGCGCCCGACTGGTGCTCCGACTCGTGCGTCGACGTGGGCTCCAGCACCTTCTGCAGGGTCCCCGGGCACACGAAGACTGGGCAGGGCGGGTGGGCGGGGGGGGGGAGACAGAGGCGAGGGCGGGAGAGAGGGGAAGAGAGAGGCGAGTTGGTCACACGGCCGGGGGGGAGCCGGGCTGTCCCCTCCTGCTGCTGCAGTCACGGTTGCTTGGTAGGGCTGGTGATGGGAAGGGGTTTCCGGGCTGGGACCCCCGCCCGCCCAGCTGCCCCTCTCCCTGGAGCTGTGAACCCTAGAGGCCATCAAGAACAGGGTTAGTGTGGGGAGTTGGTGCCCTTCTTCCCTTCCTGGCTGCTGGAGACCCCACAGGCTGGGGGTGAGGGCTCTGGCAAGAGCCCCCCAGGCGCGGTCTGTGTGATGGAAGCGGAGGCGGAGAAGCCCCCGCTGCAGGTGGCTCCTGGCTTTGCCGGTCCAGGGCCAACCACCCAGCCCCTCCTCCCTGGTCTCTGCATCCTATGAGAGAACTGGGGTCCGGGGGGAGGGGGGAGGGTCCCATCCCTCACCAACCGCATCACCACCGTTTGGGGCGTTTGGTTTGGTTTTCAAACTCCACTTCTTTCTGCAAAATTCGCAAAGTAGAGCCATGTTGCTGTCCCCACTGTGGGTGTCAGGAGCACCCCCTGTTCCAGGGTGAAGGTCGCACAGGGTGGCGGCGCCCTCCGCCGAGTTCCCCCCAAGTCCTTCTGCCCAGGAAGGGATTTGCCGAAGGAAGGCAGCTCCGCGGCTAGGCTAGGCTAGGGATGAGCCCCGCCCCCCCCCCCCCCGCGCCTGGCCCCGCCCCCAGCCGGCAGGGTCTCTCGGGGTTGGCTCAGCAGCAGTTACTGACCCTGGTGCACAAGGGGTGGGTGGGGACAGGGGAGAGGGACCAGACTCCCGGGAGAGTTGGGGAGGGGGTAGACGAGCTGCGCAGAGGGAAGAGAGATGGGGAAGGTAGGGGGCTGGGGAGGGGGGGCTCGTCGAGGTCCCGGCTCCGAGGGAGGCGCTGCAGACCACCTGGGAAGAAAGGGTTAGAGCTGGCAAGGAGAGAGGGGTGAGCAGAGAATTCACGCCAAGGCCCAGGCCCGACTGAGGGTCCCTTCGAGGGGGCAGTCCCAGGTCCAGCTCGGAGGGGACAAGGAGGGGAACCAGTGCTAGGATAAAGACCCAGCCCGCCCCAGCCAGGCCCCCCCACCTCCCCTGCCCCGGACCCCGATTTACCTGCGACCATCCCCGGCTCGGGAGGAGAGGCCAAGGCAGCGCTGATGTCAGAAAGGTGGGGGGCCCCGCCCCACCCCCCCATTCCCTGAAAAGGAGGAAAACCTGACTGCATCTCGTTGGCCGCCGCCGGCCTGCCCCCCCTCGCCCGCGCGCCGCGCCACCGCCTCCTGGCTGCCCTCACTGATCTCGTGGGCTCAGTGCGCCCGACCCCCCACCCCCAGCCAGGGGCATGGGGCCTCCCTCTCCCCTCCCTGTCAGCAGAACCCCTAGACAGGCCAGGGCCAGGGCTCGGGGGTGTGTGGGGAGGGGTCTGCAGTGAATTCTCTGCTCCTGCTTGGCTGGGCACACAAGCAGAGGGAGGGGGGGCGGTGGGGGAGGGGGACAGGGAGGGCTGGGACCTGGTGCTGGCTCTGGGGGCGAGAGACGGGCGGCAGCACTCGCTTCCTAGCAGCAGGGACTGCTCGGCTCCCTGAGCCCCGAGTGGCCTGCAGCCTGCCCTGGCTCAGGGGTTTTTAGGGATAGGGGGCCCAGGTCCAGCCACCTCCCTGTCCCCCATGCCCGCAGTGGGTGGGCCTGCACCCTCCGTCCAGCCCAGAGGTCTCCCCCCACAGGCGTCTGAGTGTGCGTTTGTGTGGGTGCAGGGGGTGGTGGGGAGGTCTCACAGCCTGAGCCGCTCAGGGGGTGGGGGTGGGGGAGGAAAAATGCAGTTAACAGCTGAGTCCCGGGGAGGGGGAAGAAGATGAGGAAGGGTCTGCCTGGGGCCTTGGACAGCAAGAACCCCCTCCCCAGCACCAAGCCCCCAACGCCTCCTCTTCCCCGTCCTCCCCCCCACCCCCCATCCCTGGAAGAGGAGAGATCCGGTGCTGCTGCCAACCGTGGGGCCTGGAAGAAGGAGCGGCCGGGAGAGCGGGAGAGCGGGGAGGCTCCGGGGTCGGAGAGGAAGTGAGAGAGTGGAGGGGGTCGGAGAGGCCCCCGGGGGAGGGGGAGGGGAGCAGCTCAGGGGGACCCCGCCCCGCCTTCCTCAGGGGATGCTCCACAGACCACCGTAATTTCCAGGCCTGCGGGCCTCCGGCTGTGCCCCCTGCTCCAGATCTGTCCCAGATTCCCCAGAAGTTCCTGGGGAGGAAGTGGCCACCCCCAATCGCTCCCCGCCCCACCCCCCCACCCCCACTTCGGCTGCAGCCCCTGACCTTGGGAGTTCTCGGCGAGAAATTACGGTGCTGGTGGAAGTCCCCAGACCAAGTCTGGCCCCGCCCCCTCCGCCCCGCCCCACCCCGCCCCCTGGTCCTCTGACCACAACAGCCCAGAAGAAACCTTGACTGCAGCGTTGCAAGTGCAAGAGAAACAGAGCAGCCCCCTCCCCACGCCCCCCTCCAGGAGCCCCGCCCCGCCCCGCGCCCTGTTTGCTCTTTAGGGGGCAGGCTGCCCCCTCCCAGGGCCGGGTCCCCAGCAGGTCAGGGGAAGGATGGGGTCGGGAGTGGGGGGGGGGGACTGGTGCTCCGTGCTCCAGACAGCTCAGGGCCTTGGGAACGCCAAACCAGAAAGAACAGAAGCAGCCACACGGGAATCTGCTCCCCGAAAGGAAAACAAACCAACGTGGCCCCCTCCCTCCCGCCCACCCCCCCAACCAGAAACACGTTACAAAAGGAGGTGCGAGGGGAGAGGCGAGGAGAGAGTGGGAAAGAGAAAGAGAGGGAGAGACCCGGCTCGCCCGGCAGGTGCGGCCAGGGAGTCCCTCCCTCCCCACCCGCCCTGGTGTCTTACACACTTCTCTCCTGAGGGAGGCAAAAGGGGGGAGGAGAGAGAGAGAGAGGGCCAGGCTGCCTGCATGGGCCAGGACCAGGAAGGAGGGCCAGGGAGAGACAGAGAGGGGGCCGGGGAGGCAGAGAGAGAAGCCGAGAGAGAGAGAGAGATCCTGCCCGAGCTCAGAGAGGAGCTTCCACGGGAATCTGGAGAGTGGAGTGACCCGGCAGGGCCGGCCCGGGGCAGGGGGCACGGACCGGACCACGTGGGGGCTGGGGGGAGGGCGGGTCACATCAGTATGGCACAGGGAGAACCAAGTGTGAGTTAGGGTCAGCATTGGTACAGTTGGTTTACCTTTCTGCTCCACTTCTACTTTAAGCATCGGAAGAGAGAGAGAAAACAAATTGAAAAAAAAAATGTGCAAGAAAAAAAGAGAAAAAAAAAGAGATTAAATTGCTTTCGTGTCTTGTCTGGCCACACGCCCCCTTTTTTCCTCTTTCTTTCCTCGTGCCAGCTCCCCAACCCCTAGTGCAGCCCCGCCCCCGCCCCCGCGTCCCTCCTCCTGGGGTAGGGCGGGCGAGGGGGTGCTGGGGAGACCATCGGAGGAACAGGGGGACACACGGGGGGGACGGAGACGAAGAGAGACACGGGGTGTGGGGACAGGCAGGTAGGCGGACGGAGCCCAGGTGCACGGAGGGGGCGGGGAGGGAGGAGCCCCAGCTGGGAGGCGGGCTCTGGTGGGAGGGGCACCAGACAGTGGCAAGGAGGGGGAACCGCGGGGCTCCCCTCCCACCCTGCCTGCTGCCCTCCACTGGAACCAGGGGCCCAGGGGGAAGAGGTCCCGCGTCCCTGGCGGACTGGGCCCCCCCTCCAAGCCGAGAAGACAGCCCCAACTCCTTGCTCTTGGTGCCAGCCTCACCCATGTCCAGCTGGATCCCCCCACGCCCTGGCGGACTCAGAAGGAGCAAACACAGAGAGAGGGTGGCTGAGTCGGACACAGAACAACAAGAGGCGGACGGGCAGGGGCGCACGGAGGCAGAGAAGTCGGGGGGGGGGGGGAAGACACAGGCTGGGCAGGACGGCAGGGGGCACAGACAGCTCCCGGACGCGCTCCCCCCCACACACACACCCGGGAGGGGGCAGGTCCAAGGCTCGGCCCCTGCCCAGCCCGCCCCACCCCTGCCCGCTGGGGGGTGGCACCTGGGGGAGAAACGGGCGCAGTTAGACTGTGCTGCAAGGCAAATCCAGTGTTAGTCCAGCCTGTCCAGCGGGGGGGGGGGGGGGGGGCACACGCCCAGCACCCCCGACCCACCCTCACCAGCACTGGGGTCACCCCGGCTTCTAGAGCCCAGGGCCAGCCGCCCCCCCAGGCACCTCTGACCGGGGACTCCCCTCTCTGCCCCCCTCCCCTCCCTTCCACGGCCTGGGCTCCCGGTGCCTCGCCCAGGGCCTGGCTCTCAGGAGGTGCTCCAGGGACACGGGGACTCAAGTGAGCGTCCTGCCTCCAGGCCTCTAAGCCAGCTAATTTCCATCCCTCAGAGCCCTGCCCAGCCCCCCAGGCTCCTCCCGGCTTCCGAGGGTCGCCAAGCTCCACTGCTGCGGGCATTTGGGGAGTGAGCCAATGGTGGCTGCTCTGTCTGTCAAAAAGATTGAAGATGGACACCACCCAGGCGATCTTTTGAGGCCCCAGCCTGTGCATGGGGGACCCGAGGCTCACTGCAGGGCAGAAGGTACTCAAAGCCCTGCAGGTCAGTGCTCCACTCCCCCCGCCCCATGAAGACAGCGTCCCATCTGCACCCGTGCACCTGCTACTGAGCACATCCTGGACCAGGCCCCGGGGGCTAGGCACTGGGGGGCGGGGCAGAGGGGCACCCAGGTGAAAGTGTAGCCCTCCGGGCTACCAGCAGCGGCCGAGAGCGCCTGGACTCCAGCCCAAGGTCTCAGAGCTGGGACACTCAGCAGCCCAGTGGAGCCCTGGACCCTGGACGCCCGTGGACCCCCCCATCCCCTGGCCCAGCCCCGCTCTGCACTGCGCTGGCTGCCTCCCGCCCTACCCCCTGCTGCCCCAGTGCTGTGGGCGAGGCCTCTAGGAACAGCCAGGCGTCCCCCTCAGGCGCTGAAAGTAAAGGGCGGGGAGTGAAAGACAAGGTTATGAGAGCACAGGGCGGCCAGGTCACGCCACCTGCAGGAGAAACCAGAGGGTGAGGGGGGGAGGCTGGGGTGGGAGGGGAGAGGAGGGAGAGCGCCAGGGTCTCCTGCTCCCCTGCCCCCTCACTCAGACACCCTGGGGGCCCTGGCTTTCCCCCAATCCTTGCCTGGAGGCCCTGCTCGCAGGGTGGCCGGGGGAAGGAAAGATGGTGGGCAGGAAGGGTGGTGGGCGGGGTGCTCAGCAGAGACCCTGGCTTTGCCGGCCCCTGAGACCACCTTCCTCAGGCTGCGGGGGGCGGCACTTGCTCTGCAGACAGCAAGTGGCTTCGTGGCAATGGACGGGCCAGCTGGGAGCTGGCAGTCTGCTGAGGATGCCCCCAGCCCGCCACACGCACCAGCTCTGGCACCAGGCTTGGGGTGGAGTGGGGGCGCGGGCTGTGCCTCTCTGCGGGGTTTAGGGTCCAGCTCCCGTGAGAGACAAGGCGTGGGCGTGGTGATGTCCAGGAAGTGGGGGAGGGAGGGGACGAAAGCAAGGGGTTGTGCGAGGCACGGGGCAGCGACCAAGGATGCGGGGCTGGAGGGGCAGCAGGGTCCAGGGAGAGGAGGGGGCCATGGCAGCAGCGCCGGCGGTGGGGGAAGGTGCCTCCAGGGCAGGGGCCCGGCCCCGCGGCCGTGTTCACACGCGTGGATGTGGGGGGAGATTTTGGGGTCCCCTCCTGGCGCTGTCTGGGGGGGTGGGGGGAGGGGCCCGCGTGCGCACGAGGAACAAGAGGACTCACTGTAGGGGACACAGTCGTACTGCACCTCCAGATACTTGTAGGTCCCGGGGCAGGGGTCAGGGAAGGCGTCGGAGCCGGCGACCACCACGCACTGCGTCCTGTTGTTACACCTGCGGGAAGAGGCGGAGCTAGACTGTGGGGGCAAGGCTGGGAGGTGGGGCTAGACTGTGGGGCGGGGCTGGGGAGGTGGGGTAGGACGGGGCTAGACTTGGGGAGCCGGGCTAGACTGCAGGGTCATGGCTGGGAGGCGAGTCTAGACTTGGGGGTGGGGGGGCTACACTGTGGAGCCAGTAGGGGCGTGGTTAGACTGTGGGAGGCAGGGCCAGACTGGGGCCGGGCTAGATGGGGCGGGGACTGGTGGAGAGCCCCCCCAGGGAGGTAGCTCCAGGGACATAGCTCCAACCCCGCTGCTGTCACCAATGTCGTACCTGGCACCATTACTTTTATTTATTTATTTGAGCCACAGAAAGGGAAAGACGAAACCTTCCATCTGTTGGCTCAGCTCCCCCAGTGGCCACAGTGGCCACACTGAAGCCAGGAGCCAGGCCTCAGGGTCTCCCCTTGTGCATGGACCTAAGGACTCAGGCCCAGGTGCAGCAGAAGTGGAGCTGTACGGGGCGGGCCCGCGACGCCCCCTGCTTTGTTCACTGCACAGCTAACACGCTCCGGGGGTCCACCTCGGGTCCACACCGGAGCTGCCCCGGAAGCCCACCAACTTCTCAGGGAGCAGCACAGACGGGCCTCGTCTCTGCCGTCCGTCTGTCCCCACAGCAGTGCTCCTGGGCCTTGGGCGGGGCCGAGCCGAGCCTGGCCAGGCGGGAACTAGGTAGTGGGAGTGGCTCCCCCCCCCCCCCCCCCCGTCCCGAACCGAGTCCTTGACCACTAGGAGAGAGCGACGGCTAATGGGCTCCCAGGGAAGGAGAGAGGAAGACGGGGGTGGGGGTCTGCATATCCATTACCCTCCCTTTAAAAGGAGAACATGGGGCCCCCGCTGTGGCACAGGTTAAAGCCGCCACCTATGACGCTGACCTCCCATATGGGTGCCAGTTCGAGTCCAGGCTGCTCCACTTCCAATCCAGCTCTCAGCAATGGAAAGCAGTAGAGGATGGCCCAAGTCCTTGGGCCCCTGCACCCACGTGGGAGACCCGATGGAGTTCTGGGCTCCTGGCTTCAGTCTGGCCCGGCCTTGGCTGCTGTGGGTATTTGGGGTGTTTGGAAGATCCTTCCGGCCCTCTCTCTGTCACTCTGCCTTTCAAATAAAGCTTTTTTTTTTTTTTTGACAGGCAGAGTTAGAGAGAGACAGAGACAGAGAGAAAGATCTTCCTTCCATTGGTTCACCCCCCAAATGGCCGCTACGGCTGGCGCGCTGCGCTGATCTGAAGCCAGGAGCCAGGTGCTTCTCCTGGTCTCCCATGGGGTGCAGGGCCCAAGCACTTGGGCCATCCTCCACTGCACTCCCGGGCCACAGCAGAGAGCTGGCCTGGAAGAGGGGCAACCGGGAAAGAATCCGGTGCCCCTCAAATAAATCTTAAAAAAATAACAAACATGGTGAATTTCTCCTCACTTCCATGAAAGGAGAAAAATGCCCCCAAGGGCCGTCTGGCTTTGCTAGCGTCAAGTGCACGTGACCAGGTTCTGACCAATGAGAGAGTGGGCGTGGCCAGGGCCGTCCTGGGGGCAGGGCTGGGCCCGCTCTCATTGTGTTGGTTCCTCAGGCTCCGAGGGTTTGGCCTGGGAGGCTCAGACCCAAGCGCAGATGCGGCCTTTGCTGCCCGGTCCCCTACGGACGCTGGTTTGTGTCCCAGGCCCCTCCCATCTGGCTCCCCGCCAGTGCACCTGGGAAAGCAATAGGCCATGGGCCTCCGTGCTTGGACCCCTGCACCTGCGTGGGAGACCCGCATGGAGCTGCTGGCTCCACCCTGGGCATTGCAGCCACCTGGGGAGGGAACCTGTCTGCCTCTCCCTCTCTTTCGAACTCTGATTTTCAAATAAATAAATAACAGTATTCCAGGCAGGGCACTCAGGCAGGTTCGGCCGAGCACGGCCGGGTGCGGGAAGTGGGTGCGGGAAGTGGGAGTCGGAAGCCAGGCAGGTCGTGCAGGGCCCGTGGGTTAGGAGGAAGGCTCTGGCTTGTGTCCGGAAGGCGCTGGGAGCCACAGGGGGCTCCCAACAGGGGCAGGAGGGGACCTGACTCGCTGGCACCCCCTGGCGGCCGAGGGGGGAGTACCCACTACACTCAGGTGCTCGGGCTCCTGCACACGCAAGCATGCGCGCGCGCGCACACACACACTCACACACGCCCCTGCACGCTCCCTGGCACGTCTGTCATCCGTGTGCCGACCGTACGCTCCTTGGACAAGCCTGGTGACAGGTCAGGGGTCAAAGGCCGTCCCTCTAGCCCCAAGACACCACGCCAGCACCCTGGAGGGAGTTTGGAGGCGGCAGGAGGGGTGGGGTTCGACAGAGGGGGCACCTGCACCCCACGCGGGACCGGATGGTGCCCCCGGCCCCCGGCTCGGGCACGGGGCGACAGGGAAGGCGCACGCGCGCACCTCTGCGACATGATCTTGAACGCGTCGGGCAGGTAGCACTGCACGTTCTCCATCTGGAAGGGGTCGGCGTCGCAGATCTTGTCGTCCGTGCGCCCGTAGTTGGCGTTCTCCACCATGATGACGTCGCTGCCCGGGCAGCGCAGCTCGATGGGGTACCCCTCGCACGCCAGCTCCCGGCGCATCAGCCCGAACGGGAGCCCCGCCCGGCTCAGGCCTGCGGGGAGAGGGCGGCGGCGGCGTCACGCCAGGCCTCCAGGGTCGGGGTCCCCGCGCCACACGGCCCTCACCCCCGCCAGGGAGCGCAGACAGGGCAGTGAGCACGGATCAGGGACCTCAGGTCCAACAGCCACGGAGATCTGGTCCCCCACCCCCGCGGAGCCTCCTGAGAGAGGGGGGTTTTTTGGGGTGAGCTGAGCGGGTCCCGGCTGGGAGAAGTCTCACACGTGTTCCAGCCACACCATCTGCCTGCTCATCTAATTTTAGGCTTGCTGGGGGGGAGGGGGGTCTGAGAGGGAAGGCCGGGGGCGGCAGGCTGGCGCACATGGGTCTGGGGGCGGAAACCGCCCCTTGCCAGCCCAGCCGGGGCCGGAGTGGGCAGAGAACACAGAGGAGGCCAGGCTGGCTGCCGGCTGGCTGGCCGGAGCTGTGCCAAGGTCCTGGGGCCACACAGAGCGTCACCTCCATCTCTGCACAGGAAGAGGGAGAGGAGGATGCAATGGGGGGGTGGTCAGAGCCCGAGGCCGCCCACCTCCACGGGCACCGCTTATCTGGGTCGCTGGCCCCGGGGTGGGGGCGGGGGGCAGGATCCAGGGGCCTAATTAGTGATTTTTTAACTAAACGTCAGGCAGCTCGCTTTAATTAGGCCTTCTTCCCAGTGAGAGCCCGAGAAAGGTGATCACAGAGAGGGGGCGGGGTCTCCCGCGGGCCCCTGAGCACCTTACCTTGGGTGGCCGAGGTGACCAGCACGGCGGTGACACACAGACTCCAGAGCACGGCGGCCAGGCGGGCCATGGCGGCGGCCGGGGGCGCGTCTGGGGCTCTCAGTGGCCTGCGCCAGGGGCCTCGCCCCACATCACCAGGCGGCCACCACGGCCTGGCCCACCAGCCTGCGAGGACATGACAAGTGAGGTGGGGACAGCAGCTGGCCCTCCACCCCAGCGGGGCCCCGGCCAGGGGTGGGGGGCGGCACTGGAGCCATCATGCCCGCCTGCTGGCTGCCCCGGGGGCTCCCACCTGCATCCAGGGGGCGGCGCTACCACCTGCAGCCACGGGGCGGCGCTAGAGCCTGCGCTGCCAGCTTGGGAGCTTCCACCAGCAGCTAGGGGGCGGCACTTCCATCTGCAGCCACGGGGCGGCGCTAGAGCCTTCGCTGCTCTGCAGTGGGGACCACGCCCCACGTTCCCTCTGGCTCCTGCCCCTTCTCCGTTCACCCCCAGGCTCCTGCGGCTGACAAGGGTCCCCTTGCGACCCTCCTGCATCCCAGGGCCTGGGTGTCCTCCCAGCAAGGGGCCCTTCCTCCCACCCCCACCCCGCCTCACCCAAGCCCCTGCATCCTGTATACAGTGCTTTGGCCACTAATTAGCATCCAGCGGGCTGGAGCCACAGAGTGGGGACAGGGACGCCCAAGTCCCCTCCTCCTCCTTGGGGAGCCCCTTGGGGTGAGCTGGAGACAGGCAGGCGGGGTGGGGATGGGGGAGACAGAAGTGACCCTCCCCCCCACGCTGAGGCCCACACCGGGGCCCTCCCGGCCCCTTGCCCTGTCTCACAGCCACTTTGCTCAGCCCACCCCCCCTGCAGAGACAGGACCAAGCCCCTCCCCTGACCCTCACCCTCCCCTCTCAGCACTCTCCCTCCCCCCACCAGCCTGTCCACCAGCTGCTCCATGCAGCCCCTACTTCCGTTTCCCACCCCCCACCCCGGGGCCAGTGGCCCCCTGTGCTGCTCCGGCTGCTCATACTCTTCCTCGTCTGCCCCAGGACTTTTGCACTGGCTGCTTCCTCCCACGACTCTGGGCTCCTTCACAATGCCCTGGAGCTATGGGCCTGGTGTGCGGGACGCCCCGCATGCTCTGCTCATGGGGACCATGCCAGGCACCCAGCTTTGAATTACCACCCCAACCGCTGTGACCAGACCACCTCCCAGCTGCCCCCCCACACTCACAGAGCTCAGGGGTCACTGAGCCTTCTGAGGTCTCAGCTCCTCAGTGGGGGCCTGGGCTTGGTGCCACCAAGCTCGCCGGCCCGGTTCCCCTCCCCTGTCCCCTGCTGTCCCCAGAACTTCCCAGCCCCCCCCCCCCGACAGCTGTCCTGGAGTGGGGAACTCGCCACTGGCCCTCAATACATAAAAGATCGGGGCCCGGCACTGTGGCCTGGCCCCCACCGGGCCGCCGGTTTGAGTCCCGGCTGCTCCACTTCCCATCCAGCTCTCTGCTATGGCCTGGGAAAACAGTGCAAGATGGCCCAAGTCCTTGGGCCCCTGCACCTGTGTGGGAGACCTGGATGGAGTCCCTGGCTTCAGTCTGTCCCAGCCCCCAAGCCTCCCTCGCATGCCCACCCCTGACTACACTGCGGGAGGAGGGGGATTCTTACCACCTTTTCCTGGCCCAGCTCCCAGCCAGGGTCAGGTCCATGGGATCTCCCCGAATCCTGCCCCAGGTGTCAGGAGCAGGCGGAAGTCGGGTTAGGGGCAGGGAAGTCAGGTGCTGGGGGCGGCTGCCCCACGTGACTGCCCTGCACACCGTGTGACCGGAGCACGACCTTGACCTGGTCGCTTCCCCGCTGGTTCCCTGAGACTGCTCAGCCACAGGGTTCTGGTCGGCGCCGCGCCAGCTCGGCCAGCAGAAGGCGCTGTCC
Source organism: Sylvilagus floridanus (assembly GCA_949820135.1). Lineage (NCBI taxonomy): Eukaryota > Metazoa > Chordata > Mammalia > Lagomorpha > Leporidae > Sylvilagus > Sylvilagus floridanus. Next base: position 12,751,450 of record OX463229.1, read on the forward strand.
ATGGCACCTTCTGGGGGCGGGGCAAGGAAGGCAGGCCTGGCCCCCTTTCCCACCCAGCATCAAGGTTTCAGATGTCCCCTACACAGGGAAGCCCTCCACATTCTCTCCTCACTGTCCACACCTCCAGGACGGGGTGGTGGTGGTGGTGGTGGTGCGGGGGATAGGGGGGTGGTCTCTGCTTTGTCTTCAGCCCCACCCACTCAAACCAAAGACCCCAGGGGGTCAGTCGGGGGTGTTCCACCCAAGCTGCAGGAGCAAAGATCCTGCCTCCTCTTTCTCCCTAAATCCAACTCCGGAATAACCCCCGGGCTCTGTCCACACCGCAGGTCACCCCAGCATCGGGTCCCCACCCCCCAAGCTGATCCCAGCAGCTGTGCCTCTGGACATAGGCCCTGCTGGCTTCCCAGATGTCCCCTGGCCCTTTGATTGCTAAAGCAGCAGGCTAAGTCCCATATCCGGGATGCAGGTTCGAGTCCCGGCTGCTCCACTTCTGGTCCAGCTCCCTGCTAATGCGCCTGGGACAGCAGCAGGTGCATGGACCAAGCGCTTGGGCCCCTGCACCCATGTGGAAGACCCGGATGGAGCTCCTGGCTTCGGCCTGGCCCGGGAGCTGCATCCGGGTCTCCCACATGGATTGCAAGGACCCTGGGTCCATTTTGCACTGCTGTCCCAGGCGCATTAGCAGGGTATTGGACTGGAAGTGGAGCAGCCGGGACTCGAACCGGCGCCCGTATGGATACCGGCTTTGCAGGCAGCGGCTTAACCGGCTACGCGACTGCGCTGCCCCCTCTGCCCCCCCAACAACCTGGACAAGTCGCTCCCCTCCCCTCCAACTCGCGGCTCCCCCCACCACGCAGCCTCAGCCTGCCCCTGGGCCGGGAGCCGGCGCCGGCAGCCGGGACAGAGCGCCCTCGCCTGGCGGCTGAGCGACATTGCAGCTCCGTGTTGGGCGGCAGGTGCAGGGTCTAGCTGCCTCCCCGCCATGGCCGCGTCCCCGTGTGCACGGAGTGACAGACCCCTCTGCCCATCTTGGGGGCCAAACATCTACCCCCTTACCCTGCTCAGGAGCTCCGGGAGCCAGGATGCGGCTCCCCCATTCCCCGTCCCCCCATATGGCCCCTAGAACACGCAGCAGGCCCCCAGATCTAAGCTCACACAGGGGGTCATAACTTTGGGGGACCCTGTTCACCCTGGAACAGCAAACTCTGCCGGGAGGGGGCGAGGAAGCGGCTGCTCCAAGTGCCTTCCACAGGTTGCTCGCTGGATCAGGGACCCCCCCAATGATAAAGAGGGTGCGGACTCAAACCCAGGGCCCCTAAGGCCAGGCCTGGGCAGCGGAGGGGGCCGAGGGGGCACCTGGGTTTTCTGGGCCCACACCTGCCAGTCAGGTGCCCCCAACCCTGGGCCCTTGTCGCCTGCATCCCCCCCCCAAGCCTGCTGCCACCCCCACACACACACACACACACACGGGGCCTCGAGTCTCGACGGTGGACAGCTCTGTCCCCGGGCGCCCCGGGCTGGGGGGCGGCCAAGGTGCTGGAAAGGGGGCGCCGCCAGCCTGCGTTGCCTCGGCAACCTGCCTTCCGCAGGCAACAAGGGCGGCTGGGGGTGGGCGTCTGCGCCCAGCCGCCAGCCCCTCCTGCCTCAGCCCACACCCCAGACGCCGCCCCCTCCAGGAAGCCTCCCCACCCCCACCCCGTGGAGCCAGGCAGGTGGGTAGGGACCCAAACCCTTGGGTCTGAGTCTGCTGTGTGGTCCCGGACGGGGGTCTTGGCGTCCCTGAGCCCACTGGCCATCTCGCTCTGGTACAAAGCCCTGCCTGGGAGAGACGAGACAAGGACCCAGGGTGTCCAGGGGTGCTGGGGGCAGGGCAAGTGGTCCCAAGGTCCGCAAAGCTCAGGTGCTCAGGCTCCAGGCAGACTTGGGGTCCTTCTCTCCTGCACACCCCCCCCCCCCAACTCACTTCACGCAGCTCCTCGGCCCTCCCGGTGGATCCCCCCTCAAGCACCTGCCCTCCCCTCTCCATGGTCCCTCCCCCACCAACGGCCACCAGAGGGCGCCTGTGAGCACCTCCCGCAGGTCCCTGCTGTGCTCAGAACCCACCAGGGCTCCCAGCTGCCAGGCACACACACCTGCCCCAGGGCCTTTGCACGGGCCAAGCCTGCTTCTGCAGCCACTCACCCAGCTCCTCTGTCTCCCTCGGGTCTTTAGAAGGTTCTGGTGCTCCCACGCCTGCCCTGGGCCCAGGGGGCGACACAAGGAGGTGAGGCGGGCATGGGGGAGGTGACCAGGGAGGCTGTGTGGGACCTTGTGGGCCTTGGGAAGAGATGAGCTCCCATATGGTTGCCACAGAGCAGGGGCTGGCATGTGTGTGTGCAAAACGGCGTCTGGGAACCCGTGTGCAGGCCATCGCCCAGTCCCTGTGACGGCCGCCTCCTCCGGACAGTCCTCCCAGACTTACACGCCTCGGCAGGCTGGTGGAGCCCCACAGCCAGACCTTCCACCCCCCAGGTGCCCCCACAAGCACCCCGGTTCACGCCAGGCAGTGGGAACCAGACCAAAGAAGTTGATTCCGGAGCCATAGAGGGAGGGGAAGCAGGACAGGGGGCGGAACTTTGAGAGAGTGATTGGTGCTTTGGCCGTGGAGAGGGAGCAGCCGTGCAGGTGCGCTCTGAAGAGACACGGGCTGTGCAAAGGCCCTGGGGCTGATCAGGCCACGGCGGGGTGAGGGGGACCTGGTGCGGGGTGCGCAGGGCAGGAGGCAGCCAATTCCAGATGGACAGGTCACCGCGCATCCAGGGGCCAGGGAGTGAGCCAAGAACAGTTTTACATTTTTTTTAAATACACCTTTCTTTAGTTTCAATTTATTTGAAAGGCCCAGCAACAGAGACTCCTTGCGTTGCTGGGCCACTCCCCCAAGGCCCAGAGCACCCAGGGCTGGGCCAGGAGCAGGAACCCAGGCGCCTGGGCCAGCACCTGCAGCCTCCCAGGGTGCGCATTGCGCAGGGAGCTGGCTGGGAAGTGGAGCAGCCAGGACTCTGCCCCTGGTTACAACGGGGGCGGAGCCCAGGGACATCCAGGGGCGGGGCTCAGGGGCAGCAGCTCTAGGGGCTGCCTACAGGGCTGCCACGGCCCAGCGCGAGATTGCGGTGGCCCGGATGTCAGCGGTGTCTCCCTCCAGCCTGGGGTCCCTCGTGGGCCACATAGCAGCACCCACCGGGCGCCAGCCCCTCTGTGACCTGGGGGGGCTCTGGTTATTTTTAGTAAGGGGGGGAAGGGAAGCAAGGCTATTTTTAGCCTCTCTATTTATTGAATTTTCATCTCCCCCTAATTTTCACGAATGCCCCTTGATATGCAGCCAATGACCTGGCGCCAGGGGCGGAGCTAAATAAGGGTGAGGATCTCTTTCTAGAGGGGTGGGTGGTGGGAGTTGGGGAAGCGGATGCTTGCCAAGGGGGTCCCCCCCACTTCCTGCTTCGGGATCCGAACCTTCAAGGGCACACAGCGGCCTTGGGGGAGCCACTTGCCCAGCCCAGATTCATTCACGCGTCTGTGTGCCCCAGGGTACCCCCCAAAGGGGGCGCACACAGGGCCTTGGAGTCTTTAGAGAGAGGCTCCTCCCACTCGTCCAGGCTGCACAAACAGGACCTGAGTACGGGTGCCTGCCAAGGTGAGGTGTGAAGGCACAAGGGCAGCCAGTGACCGCTCGTGCAAAGGCCCTGGGGTAGGGCGGCGATTGGACTGGTGACGCACATCAGCACAGGAGGAGGGGACGCAAGGTCAGCCCCGCCCCCGGGACTTCTCCAGCCTGGGCCTGACGCTGTGGGGGGACCCACGCAGGGGAGGGGGCTGTGAGGGATGCCCTGCCCCCCAACCTCAAGCCTTCGCCTGAACTCCCACAATAGAAGCTCCCTGTGTGCAATGCCTTATGGCGAAACCATGAGCTCCCGGCGCAAACAGGACCCGGCCGCCGTCTGGCCACCGTCCCCAGCGTGGCGCGCGCCGCACGCAGAGCGGCTGGGAGAGGAGGCGCGCGGGGCCTGGGTGCGGTGAGCACACACCTGAGCGCGCCACCAGGGCCGTGCACACAGGAGACAGCCCCGTGGGCGCGCAGGCGCGTCCACGCGTGCCGACGGCTGCTCCAGCGAAACTCACACACACACTGGCTGGCCACCAGGGCCGCGTCCACATGGGCCGAGTCACCATCCCAGCCACACCCGAGCAGAGCAGGTGCACACACACACAGACAGACACACACCTGCCAAGGGGCAGGATTTCCTGTCTCTGCTGAGCCCCCCACCCCACCCTGGAACCCTAACTTCCTGTTCGTCTGATAGCAGGCACTCTTTGCCCAAAGCAGAGTTCAGGGTCCCCGTCTGGGAAACTCCCACCCCCAGCCCCGACCTCCAGAGCCCCCTCCCCCCTGCCCGCCTGCCGCCTCCCCACGGACCCAGCGGCGTCTGGAAATCGGATCCGATCCAGAGAGGAGAGCCCACACAGAAACCAGAGCCGGGCACGTCCTTGGCCACTCGTCTGGCTGGACGGCTGGGGGAGTGGGAGCAGGGACGCCCCCCATACCCAGGCAGCGCGCATGCACGCGCGCGCGCACACACACACACACACACACACACACAGACATACGGCAGGTGGAGCCGCCACCGCCCACCGGCCACCGCCACCAGCCAGGAGCCCAGAGCAGCACAGGCGCCCTCACGGGGCCCCTCCCGCAGGTGGCCAGGGCGGCGGGGTGGGGGTGGGGACCTCCTGGGCGCCCCCCCAGGAGAAGGGGCTCCCCTGGGCAGGCTGGGAATAGAAACCAAGCCTCCCCCGCTCCTAGCTCCTCCTTGACGCCAAGCCCCAGGTGTGCTGGTCCCTGGCGCACGCCCGGCGGCTCCAGCCCCGTTGGAGTTACGCGCGACGCCCCCACGAGTGGGGCTCGGGGGGGCGCAGGCGGGGCGGGGGTGGGGGCAGGAGGGCATGGCGTGGCTCCTGGGAGGCCCTTGCCCAGGTCACCGAGAGGAGTTCGGGTTAGAAGAGAGATGGTGGCAGGTGCCCGGCTGGCTCCCACGTGCGCGCAGCGCACACACACACACGTAGGTGGCTCCGGGCACGCGCGCCGTCGCCCGCCAACCGTGGAAATCCGTTCCCTTTCCCGCTTCCCAGATGATCTTTCATCTCGCTAAGGAACGGCAAGACCGCGGCTGATTTTTCTACACGGGACTCCTCCGTCTCCCTGCGGTCCCCCCGCGGTTCAGAGCGGGGAAGTGGGGAGGAGGGAGGAGCCACCTGTCCCCAAAGCCGGGTCCCCCACCCCGGCAAACCCACCACCGATCTGGGCAACCCTGACCCCTCACCGGGACCCATCGCAGGCCAGGGAGCCTCCCCACCCCCCTAGGCTGCTGGCAGGAGCAGCTCGATTGGGTCTGGGGTCGCCTTAGAGCCCCGAACCAGCTTGGAGGTCATCGGGCCTCTCAAATAGACGCCCCACCCCCAGGGGCTCCCCTCCCGCACCTGTCCGCACCCGGGCCCACGCTCACTCCCACAGCGGCTGCAGGAGCCTGCAGATGGAGAGAGAGAGAGAGAGAGAGAGAGAGAGAGAGAGAGAGAGAGAGAGAGAGAGAGAGGCAGAGAGGCAGCCAGCCATCTTGGCCGCCATGTTGAGCCCCTCCCCCTCCCTCCGTCGCCCCCTCCCCCTCCCCGCGCACCACATGTTTGGATGTGGGCAGACAGGCGCGGGGCTCCAGGGTCGGTCCAAGCCGGGATGGCGAAGGCGGCCCCGGCGCCTCCAAGCTGGAGTGGACGCGGACACGCACGCGGCCGCCGTGGCTGGGGGTGGGGGGCAGGGGCCCACGAAGGGAGTCCAGTGAGGGGCTGGCCCGGCGCTCCCGCGGAGGGCAGGGGTGCTGCGCTCGCGGGGGCTGAGTGGCAGGCGCGGGTACCAGGGGCGCACTGGAACCAGGCCTCGCAAGGGGAGCATTAGTCGGGGGGGCGCGCGCGGCCACACACTCGGATTTCTATCCCAGAACCCTCGCATGACAACTGCACCCCCACCCCGCCCCGAGCACACCTTGGGGGGGACTCGCCCTCCAAGCTGCCCCCTCCTCCCCCAGTGGCTCTCAGCCCTCGGCCTCTCCAGCTAAAATCGGGGACCGCGGAGGGAGACTGCCCGGCTACAGCCCCGCGCCCCTGCGGCTGCAGCCGGCTCGACACCCAGACAGACCCCTCCCCGCGTCCCCACCCCCCACCCTCCACCGAGGGAAAAACAACCCCCTCCCCCCAGCCCAGCATCATGCGGCGCCAGCCCCCCGACCCGGCTTCTGCGGGGTGGGGGTGGGGGGCGCGCACACGCACCTCCCCTGCTCACACCCAGACACCTACACAAACAGGGCGCCGAGCCCCCCCCACGCGCACACGCACCGGGGACACGCAAGTACCGCCGCGCCGCTTCCCCACAAAGACTGACGCGCGCGGCGGGCACACGCAGCCACGCGCGGGCACACTCGCCGCCCCATCCCCCGCCCCCCACGCCGCCCGCATCCCCGCGCCCCGGCGGCTCGGCGGGGGGCCGCCCCTGTCGGCTTCGTTGCCCACCCCCACTCCTCCTCCCTGGCTGGTGGGGGTGGGGAGCGCGCCGCCCCCCCCACGACGCCCCCTCCCGCGCGCAGGTGCGGTGACCTGCGGGCTCCAGCCTCCCCTCCCCCCACCCCCACCCCCGCGCCCGCGGCTGGGACAGGCCCAGGCTCCCATCCGTCCTGCTCCTCCCCCCCCCCCGCCCCCGTCCCCGGCCCCGAACACCTGGCCCAGGTGCGGCGTTGCCCCCTCCAACCCGGGGCCCGCAGCCACTCACCTGTCCGGCGCTGCTCCCAGATCGGCCCCGCGCGTCTCTCCTGCGGCTCCGCGACCCCGGGCCCCCCGCCCGGCACATCTCCCGGAGCCGGGGCGGGCTGGGGGGGTTGCGGGGGGGGCGAGTGGCGGGCTGGGATTGGAGCGAGGGCGGCCTCCGAGTCCGTTCCCGGCCCCGGCTCAGCCCCGTCGCCACCGATCAAAAATGTTATTTAAAAAAAAAAAAGAGAGAGAGAGGGGAAAAAAAAAAAAAAAGGCGGATCACACCGCCGCCCCCAAAGTCAGCGGCGGCGCAGGCTCGGGGCTGGGGGCGCGCGGGTCTGCGCCCCTCCCGGGGAGCCAGGCGGCGGGGCGGGGGCGGCGTCAGAGCTTCGGGGGCTGGGGCGAGGCGGCGGCCCCCGAGGCGGCGCCCGCAGCGGCCCGCATCTCCCCCGCAGCTCCGTGCCCCCGGCCGAGGCGGCACGTGTGCGCCCAGGCGACTGTCCCAGCCCCCCCACACCCGCTTAACGCGGCCGCCGGGGCAGCCCCGCAGGCCCCCGCCGCCCGGCGGCGCCGCTTCGGGGCCCGCGCGGCCCCATCGGCCGGGGCTTCCCCCCCTCGGCAGGCGGCGGGGCGGGGGGGCGCAGCAGCGCCGACGGCTCGCGCGGTCCCCCCGCGGGGGGCTCGGGATGGGGGCTGGGGCCCGGGCGCGCGGGGTGGGGGGGCGGCCGGAGCGGGGGGGCGCGGCGGGGCCGGGCCCGTGGGCACCGCAGGACGCGCGGACCGAGCCGACGCCGGGCTACAGCAATGACAGGAGCCTGCTCGCCCCGCTCCCCGGCGCACCCGCTCCGGGACGGGGGGGGCCGCGGGCGCGCGCAAAACCCGGCCCGGAGCCGCGGCCGGGGACGGGGGCCGCCGCAGCCAGCCGGGGCGCACGGGGGGCCGGCGCCAAAACCCGGCCTGGATGTCCCTTCCCTGGAAAAGCGGGGACGACCGGGCGGTGGGGGAGGGGAGGCGGGGCGTCGGGACGACCCGGAGCGGAGTTTTCCGCGGGGAAGCGATTTTTTTTTTTTTTTTTTTTGGTTGCCCAAACCTGGGTTGGATTCAAAAGGTGCAGGACCCACGTGGGGCGGGGCAGGTGGGCGAGTGGGGTGGCCCGGGATGGGGTGCGGGGTGGGGGGAGTTTGCGGCACGGCCCATAAGCACCCCGGGCACGCAAATTTCAGGCCGGAGTCTTCCTCCTCCGGGAGACGGAGTGATGCGTCAGGCCTAATGCAGTGGGAACAGCCGAAGACCCGGCCGGGAGTTCCCCGGGACCGGGGCGCTCACGGGGGAGGGGGCTGGCTCCGTGGCGGGGCCCGGGCCCGGGCTGTGCTGGGGGTGGGGTGGGGGAGGGGCTAAAGGCGGGCTGGACTCGGGGCGGGGGGGCTGCACCGGAGCGGAGCAGGTAGCTTTGGCTCCTGGATGCAGGTGGGGGGCGGGGGCGGGGGGCGGGGATGCTCGGAGGAGGAGGCCGCTACCCTGGGAGACCAGACCTACAATAAAAGGCCAGGGCGGCGCGCAAAGCCTGGACTGGAGCGCCCGGGGCCGGGCTGAGACCCCACCCCACTCCCAGCAAGAAGGACCCTGTCCATGGGGCAGGGGGCTTGGCGCTGACCGGCCGAGCGGGGTGGGAGGGGGAGAGGCGGTTAGAATCCGTGAACGCCGCAAACGTCTTGCTTTGGGGTGCGGTGGCGCGGGGTGGGGAGGGGGTGGGAGAAAAGGGAGAGAGGGGGAAAAATTGAAATTTCGGTTTCAGGCAACAGGCAAAACCCGGCAGGCGGATTTCCCAACTGCAGCTCAGACACAGAGCGTATCTAAGTAGGGCAAAGGACAGGCTTGGGGGTCCCTAGGTTTTGGGAGCCCCCTCGGCGTGACGCCAGGCTAAACTCAGGCTTGGGTCGTTCGGGACGGGAGGCCCAAGTGGCAGCTCCCTCGGAAATACTAGGAAGGGTCTGGGGGCGGCAAGAGGACCCCGAGACCCTGGGGAGCCCCTCCCCCCCAGCCGCACCCCTATGCACCTGCAGCCCAAGCTCTTGGCAGGTTGGTCTGGCATGGGCTTGGCTGTGAGTTGGGGGCCACACCAAAACTTTGTGTGAGTTGGGGGCCACACCAGAACTTTCCCCGGTGGGGCGGTGGGGTTGGGTGAGCGGTTTAGATGACCAGACACCAAACACCCTGCGCCCGCAGGACCCCAGGTCAGCCTGGATGCCCCCCCTTCCCCACCAACACCCACACACATGCGGAAACCCCAAACTTCAGCGTAGAGGATCGAGAAAGGCACTAAGGACGCCCCGTCCATGCTGCCAGGACGCCAGGGCCGCGAGAGCTCCAATCAGATCGATTGGAACAAATGGCAAGCTGTCCTGGGAGCTCCAAGAGATAGCTGGGGCTGGGGGCGGGGGCGGGGGGGTTAACAGCTCATCTGAGGTTCAAGGGGTTTCATAAGGAACAAGCCCCCCCCCCGCGCGCGCTCCATGCCTCAGTTTCCCCCTTTCAGAGACCCAAAGCTTTGGAGTTGGCTGAACTGGAAGACCAAAGTTTAGCAAGCTCGCCCCCACCCCCACCCCTGCCTCCAGCCCCGAGCAGCCCACCCCGTGCCAAGCGAGCAGGACAGAAGGGGGTCGTGGCCCTGGTTAAAGCCACCTCCCCCTGTCCCGGTTCCCTTCGGAGAGGAACAAGAGACCCCAGCCAGGACCCCAATCCCCGACCCTGCGTTCCCTGGCGGTGCCTGAGGACAGCGCAGCGGCCCTGTAGCCCGGATGGGAACCCTGGACCAGAGGGGTCGATACAGAGGGGCCCGGGGTGGGGGTGGGGGGCGCGAAGTGAGCCAGGGCGCCCCCCAAGTTCGCCCTCCCTCGGCTGCGCAGTCGCAGTAGAGGCCCCAACAGGCGCCGGGCTCCGGGCTCCGGGCTCCGGGCTCCGGGAACGGACTTGGTCCCGCGCGTGCGCGCGTGCGCGAGGACCGGCGCTCCCTGGGCGCCCCGTTCGGCTCCCGGTCGGCCCCCTGGCGCCACCAACAGCCGCCTGTTCCGTGCATGCGGTCCCTGGGGACCCCGTCGTCTTAGGTGGAGCCTTCGCATTCTGGGAACCTGGCTTCTGGACACCCCCAGTGCCTGTGCACCCCATGCCTGTGCACCCCTCCGGGACTCCACAGTCCGTGCGCACAGCACCTGGGACATACCGGCTTCGGGATGCTCGGCTCCCCCGTGCCCTTGGGGTGTCCAGCCCACTGCCTCGGGCCGCCGCACTCACAGCCCAGGGGGCTCGCTTCTGCTTGCACACAGCACCCTCTGCCGTGTCCGGGTGTCAGGCACCTTAGGTCCTCTGGTCTGCAGTCCAGATCCTGAGACACACTGGGGCGCAGGCGGGAGGGGTTGCGAATGAAACACCTTCTTAGAGCTCCGCCAGGCACCCCCAGCCTGCCGGCTTGGCAGACGTCTAAGGGGCACCCCCTTTCTCCTGGGTCGGGCACAGGAATTAGCCCGACCTCCTGTCCAGTCACCCTGAGCGCCACCCAGTTCCGCCCCCACCCAGGTGAAGAGTAAAGAGGCCCCGGAATGGGGAGGGGAGGGGTGAATTCCAGCTGCTGTATTCTTGGGTGAGGTTGAGAAGCATGTATTGAGCACCTACTGTGTGCCTGACGTCGTAACGGGGCAAGTAGGCAAAAGGTCGGACAAATCCAGACTCCAAGGCAGGGTGAGACGGAGGCTGCCATGTTCGAGGGGGGCGTGGGAACCGCTTATGCAAAGGTCCTGGGGCAGGGACAATCAGGGTGACTTCGGGTTTTCGCTGCTCTGAGGGAAGTGGGAGTCACAAAGGGTTCCGGGCCGGAGGTGGGACCTGACCTAGGTGTCCCCCGAGTGTCCCCTGTGCCACTGTCGAGCAGGAGCCAGAGAGCAGGGGGAGAGGTGGCCGGTGTCAGCCGTGGGAGGTGACCAACGAGGCGACAGTGGGGTGTGTAGGGGCTCTGGGTGTGTCTCAGAGGTGGAGCAGCTGGGGGGTGGGGAGTGAGCTGCAGGGGGAGGAGCTGAGCCAAGGTGGGCATCCAGCAGCGATGCCCACGTGGTGCCTCCTGGGGAGGGGGGCGGGACTTCCTGTCCACCTGCCCACGGAGTGGCCTCCCACCCAGGTGTAGGGGCCTGAGCGCTGGAGCCGTCTCGGCTGCCTCCCCGAGTGCGCACCCGCGGGGAGTATGTGCCTCCGGCTGCTAAATACCAAAGACGGCATCCGTGGCCGCGCCGGACAGGACCCAGACAGGCAGGGCCGAGCCCAGAATGCCGAGGCCATGCTGCTGACGGTTCGAGTCCTGGCTGCTCCACTTCCGAGCCAGCTCCCTGCGCATGTGCTGGGAAAGCAGTGGGAGATGGCTCAAGGGCTTGTGCACCTGCGTGGGAGACCCGGATGGAGCTCCGGGCTCCTGGCTTCATCCTGGCCCCGCCCTGGCTGTGACAGCCATTGGGGAGTGAACCAGAGGATGGAAGACCTCTCGCTCTTGCTCCCACTCTCTCTGCCTTTCAAATACATAATAAATCTTAAGCCAAGACTATGGGCGCGGCTCTTCAATGATGACACAGAACGGCCAGATGGAGCAGCAAATCCACCCCTGGGAAAGAACTGGTAGCAGGTGCACCAGCAGGTGCCTGGCGGAGACAGACACAGCCCCGGGACGCGCCCCCTGGCGCGTGACCACAGCAGCACCTGCAGGCCCAGGCACACGGCGGAATACTACTCACTCCTTAAAAGGAAAGAAACCCGAGATCCGCCGCAACGAGGCCCAGCCCGGACGGCACTGAGCTGCCTGGGAGAAGCCAGACCCACACGGGACAGATACAGTGCGGTCGCGTGTATCCGGAATGCCCAAATCAGGCAGATCTGGCGAGACAGGAAGCAGATGGGCGGCTGCCAGGGGCTGGGGCTGGGGGTGGGGGAGTGTGTGCTGATGGCTTCGTTTGGAACTGACTTGGAATCAGCCGTGGGGAACGTATGGAGCTCCATTAATGAGCCATGGCGTTTCTGCTACATTCTATGTTAGGGGAATTGTTATCTCAATTTTTTTTTTTTTATCATAGGAGTGATTTGGGAGGGAGCCAGGAGGCCAGGGAGGCGGTGGCAGCCCCCAGGTGGGAGACAGGTAGTGGCACCTGCGTTTGGGAGTGGGTCAAACAGGATCTCTTTAATCGCTGCACCCCAGCGCCCTGGGCTCTGCATGCTGTGGAAAACCACAAAGCGCCCCCCTCGCCCCACCCCCAGCACCTCTCTCCCTATTATCGCCCCCCCTCCCAGATTCCAAGCCCAGACAGGACTGCACTTCTCTCCCCGGCCGCCAGGGGCTGCTGTGTCGGGCCCCGCCCCTCCCCTCCCTGGCAGGTGCACGGGAGGCGTGGCCTCGGGGACCCTCGCACAGAGCTGGGGTAGGGGGCAGCTGGGTGGGGGAAGGTGAGGAGGAGAAGGCGGGGATACTGACTGGGAGAGAGGAGATGAGGAGCGGGAGAGTTGAGGGGTGTTGAGTGGGGAGGAAGCCACCCCCAGCATTGTAACAAGATGAGGCAAGTCGCAGGACTGGATTGGGGGAGACTGGGCAGTGCCTAGGGAGCGGTGGGATGGCGGCGGGAGCGGGTGAACTCCTCCTTGTACCCCAGGCTTGGGGAAAGAGATTCCCACCCAAGAGGGGGTTCTGAGGATGTCACGCAAGGGGCTGCGAGGAGGATGCGGTGGGGGAGACACCGGCCAGGTCCAGGCTGCGGTAGGGAGCGACAGGGAGTAGTGAGGCCTAAGGCAAGCTGCTGAGGCCTGGCAAGCCTGCCGGGGCTTGAATGAGCGCTCGCACAGGCTGCGGGGGGTCGCAGGTGGCCACCTGAGTCCACCCCCCTACACCCTCATTGTCAGCTGGCGGCCACTGGTCTAGTGCCACCACGTGGTGACTCCGTGCAGCTGCATGGAGAAGGCTCTGGCACAAAATCCGCGGAGCTGCCGCCATCAGACAGGGCCCTCCTGGGGTGACGTCCTGTGGCTCCCAGCCGCACACAGCAGCCTCTGCTGCAACTGCTCGACACCGAGAGCCAAAGCGTGGCCTCCCACTGGCAAATGGAAAATAAATCGGGGTGGGGGCTGGTGCTGTGGTGTAGCTGGTAAAGCCTCAGCCTGCAGCAATGGCATCCCCTATGGGCGCCAGTTCGAGTCTCGGCTGCTCCACTTCCGGTCCAGCTCTCTGCTATGGCCTGGGAAAGCAGTAGAAAATGGCCCAAGTCCTTGGGCCCCTGCACCTGCGTGGGAGACCTGGATGGATCTCCTGGCTCCTGCCTGGTTCAGCCCTAGCCGTTGGGACCAGCAGATGCAAGACCTCTCTCTCTCTCTCTCTGCCTTACAAATAAATCCAATACATCTTTTTCACAAAATGGTTAATTGTACACTGTGCGAATCTTACCTCCAAAATATTTATTTTAAATAAAAAGACTGAAGCTGCAGAGCGCACACCAACCACGTGTGGGCGTGGCCCGGGGAGGAAGGGCAAGGGGAGACTGTAGGGCGGGATCAGCGCAGCCCAGAGACACGGGGAGGGGGGCAGGAGGAGGTTCCGACTTGGAGGGGGGAAAAAACTGTGTCTGGGCTCAGGGGAGCGCCCCTGGTGCACCCGTGCTGTCAGGCAGCCGGCCGGTGGGTCAGAGGCCGGCAGAGAGCTGTCGCAGGGAGCCCAGATTCTGACATGTGGAAGAGAATGACAGGCGCTCAGCCAGGCCCCGGCAGCTTCTAGGAGCTCGGGGGTGGGGGGTGAGCAGGGCTGGGCAGGCCAAGAGGGACGGCGTCCGGGCCGCGGATCAGGGGTCCCTGCCCCCCACCCCCGGGTTTGGCTCAGCCCCCTGGGTGATGGAGGGAAGCGGGAGACCCGGATGGAGCTCCTGATGCCGGCTCAGGGCCCCGTGCACCTCGGGCCCATCCTGGTGGTTGCAGGTCCCTGGGGGGAGTGGATCAGCGGATGGACGACCTCTCTCTTTCGCCCCCCACCCCGCCCTGCACCAAGCCCTGTGATGCCAGCCTCAATCCCACCCATGAGAGGCCCACTTTTGAAATCAGCCATCGCTTCTCATGGCTTTTATTGATTTGAGAGGCAAAGTTACAGAGACGGAGACAAGACTCTTCCACCTGCTGGGTCCCTCCCCAGAGGCCTGCAATGGCCTGGGCTGGGCCAAGCTGGAGCCAGGACAACTGGGAACTCCATCTAGGTCGCCCACGTGGGTGGCAGGGACCGGCAGCACCTGCTGCCTCCCAGTGCACACGCGCAGGGAGTCGGCTGGCCGTGGGACTCCTAAGCATCCCTAGTCCCCAGCCCCCGACAGCCTGGGGTTGGGAAAGGGCAGGCGGTGTGGCAGTACTGGCGGCAGCCGCCAGGGGGAGCCACCGCCCCTTGTGCCATTCCCCATCTCCTGGGGAGGGGCAGTCAGCCGTGAGCTGACCCCAACGACCAGGACAGAGGAAGGGCCCAGAAAAGGACGGTCCTGGTCATTTTATGGGGTGCTAAGAAAATGTGCAAATTGAAACAAAGGCAGAAGGGGGAGAGGCTCGGATTTGGGGGCCCAGGCATCGGAGCAGGTGGGCTGAAGTTTGGGGTGCTGTCAGGGTGGTTCCCAGGTCACAGCCCTGGTCCTTGGGGTCCCCCCCCACTTTGTGGCACCATTGTATTAGCTGACAGATGGAATGTCGCACCCAGGGATGCTGAAACCTGGAAACCCCCCCCGGGGGGGGCTTCTCGAATGTTCTCTCTGCTGCTTGGTTTCCCAGGGATTTGTTTTTGAAATGGTTCGAGAAATGCTTGGATGGACCCCACCAGAGCCACATCTTGGCTGCTTTTCCCAGGCGCTGGACCAGAAGTGGAGCAGCCGGGACTCGAACCGGCACCCCTAGGGGATGCCAGCACTGCAGGCGGTGGCTCTACCCGCTATGCCACAGCGTCATCCCCCTGTGTCTTTCCTTTTCATGCAGCAGGGAATGGAGACTCAGAGACTTCAAGCAACAAGCCCAAGGTCACCACAGCGCCGGGACTTTGGGGTTTGGAGACTTACTCCCATTTCACAGATGGAGAAACTGAGTCCCTGAGCCTGTCTTCCCCCAAATAAAACCAGGCCAACCAGAAAGCCGTGGAGCCAGGCTCTGAAGGGACCCCGGCGGCCCAGGCCCTCGGATGCCAAGTGCACACACACCATAGGGGGCTTCCTGGAGGAGATGGGTGCTCCCTGGAATTCGAGGAACCGGAGGGGCTATGAGCTGTCAGTGGCACCCGGGACGGGGCGGGGGCGGGGGGTACGCGTTCCCGGGCCGGTTCTTGGAGCACAGATTCCCAGAGCCTCATTAGCTCTGAAGCCCCAGCCGCCCTGGGGGGATGAAAGGGCCTGGGCTGCTGAGGGGGAGCTGTCCTAATTCTGGTCCACCTGGCAGGGGGCCCGGGGCACTGCGGCCATTGTGGCGGCCGCCGCTCTGTCTGGGCTTCAAATACAAGGCCTGAAAGTCGGAGGGGGGGGCGCCTGGCGGCTTAGCTCTTTTTCCTAATTTAAAGATATTTCCAGGCGTTCCGGGAGCTCCCCTACCGCGAGGCAGGAAGGGTGGAATGGGGTGGGGGGCCTTGAAACTCTCATCGCTGCTGCCCAGGGAAGGGTTGGGGGGGCGCGGAGGCTGCTTCCGGGCTGAGGGTGGGGCCAGGGGGTGGGGTGGGGACCCTCCGGATGCCCCGCCTCTGCCTCAGTCTCCCTCTCTGGGACGCACCCCGGGGGTCCCCCCAGGCCCTGGCTCAGGAGAGGCAGAGGGAGGGGGCCTGATGAGAGTGGGGGCTCCTGGGGGGTGTGCACAGGACCCACCTGTGGGGGTGTGGGGGGTCGCCCCCTCTGCCCCTCCCCCTCGCCAGCTTCTCGCCCACCCCTGCCTCCCCTGGCGCCCCATCCTTGGGCTGCCTTGTCTGGGGGGTTCTCCCCCCCCCCCCCGCCCGGTCTCCTCCCTCCCTCCCTCCCTCCCCTTCCTGCTCCCTCCCCGGGCCTCCGCTCGCTGCCCTCCGCCATCTTGCAGCGTGCTGGGGCGGGAGCGGAGCGCCGGTGATGGGAACAATGTATCATTCATGAAGCGGCCCCCACCACTCCGCGCCCGCCTGGAAATCTTACATTCGCGCCACACTGATCCCCTCCCGCCTGCCCGCCAGCGGAGGGGCTTCCGCGGCCCCAGGGGCGGGGCGGGAGATGGGGGAAGGGGCTTACTCGGGGAGGGGGGGATCGTGGGCCGCTCTGGGCCAAGAACCTTGCAGCCTGCACCCTCCCCAGATGTCTTCCCCCAACCACCAGGGTCCCCGGGGCCTAGCCGCAGCAGTTGCACCTGGGGGGCGGGACTTGGGGGAACCGCAGCAGGTGCACCTGGAGGGCGGGGGTGCGGGGAGCCGCAGCTGAGGCGAGCAGCTGGTTCCTAGATTGGGGGGGGGTAGCAGACACGACCCTGGCTCCTACATCCAGGAGTGAGACCACCCCACCCCCACCCGCAGAGCCCAGGACAGCGAGACTTGCGGCTTCTCAGCCTTGACACCGAGCTGAAGGCACACAGGGACCCTCACTTGGCATACCCCGTCCCCACTCCCCCATCTAGGCACCTGGCTTTCAGTCCCACAGGCGCCTGCCCCCAGACCCCCTAACACCCTCGTGGCCCCCGTGGCGGGCACGCTGGGTGGGGGAGATGGCCTAGGGGAGGGAGAGGAATCGCACGGGCACCGAGTTAACGGGTCTGGGGCGGCCACTCTGACCCCAGTGCACCCAGCGGAGACCCAGCCAGGCTAGCGCATGCGCACCTGCACCTGTCTTGCCTTGGGGGACACCGCCCCCTGCAGCCCCCTTGCTGGGGTCCCCCCCAACCCCGGGCTCCCAGCCCCTGGGCCCCGGAGGTCTCCCTTGCTTTGTGCCAGCCTGAGACCTCTCTGAGTTGGAGATGGTGGACCGCGCCCCCGCCGCCACCCCCCTCCTTGGTCCTTTGGTGACCGAGGTCTCTCCCTCCTCTTCCCAGGCCTCAGTGGAATTTAGCGGGGCTCAGAGTCATCTTGGGACAGACAAGAGGAGCTCCTTCCTGGGGCCTGGGTCTCTGCTCCCAGCCCCTGCCACTCTCCGAGATGCCAGTGTGTCTCCTGTCTCCTGGCACAGGTGCAGTCGCGGGTTAAACACACTTCAGCATTCTTCATTCAAATGGAACTGGCAATTCACTCTGCCTCTGTCCCCCACCCCAGAATCAACAGAAAGAATTGGGAAGAGGAACCGTTGGTCAAAGGGAAGAGGGGTCTGCTGATAAAGCATGCAGATCCACCCTATGTAAACAGTTCTTAGAAATCAATAAAAAAAGGCACAACCAGACTTCTAGAAAGGGAGAAGCTTCATCTCTGTTGCTCAGAGCCATGAAAAAGCCGCAGGACACAGCTCGGCGTGTCCGGCATGAAAAGGACAGTGCCGAGAGTCGGCAAAGCTGTGGTACACCTGGAGCTCACCCAAGTGCCTGGCGGGAAAGGTCCTGGGCAGTCCCAGGGAACTCAGCTGTAGAGGAGCAGCTGGGACTCAAACCACTCAAATCGGCATGCATAGGGGATGTCAACACTGTAGGCAGCAGCTTTACTCGCTATGCCACAGCACCAGCCCCAACAACTCCACCCTGTTATAGTAAGGACCAGAATGGCTTCTCACACACAGCGGGCCTTGCATACAGCTGTCACTCAGTAAATGCAGCTGCTTCAATGAGCTGGGTCCCCATGCCTACAATGTTGGAGGCAACCCTCATAGCAGCTCTGTGGGCCAGCTAGGACTGCGTCCAATTCACAGATCAGACAGCCAAGGCCCCATTGCCCTCGCACACGAGGGCAATCCTCAGTCTCCCAGAAATCCCGGAATCTGGAACCACTCCAGGCCTTCAGCTCAGCTGGGAAGTGGGCTGGGGGTGCAGATAAGGGCTGCGGGGCCTCACCTGTTCCAACCGTCACTGTCCTGGAGTCCCCATAGGTCACAGCCACTTCCTAGTCCTGTCCCTTCCTCTCCCTTCTCCCCAGAAATCCTTCCCCTAAAAAACAAACTGAGCCCTCCCTGGCCCCATCCCGGCTTCCTCCCTCCCTAGGACCCCCCATTGTCTGTTGGGAGCGAATCCTTGGGGAGCTTTCTCTGAACGCTGAGTGCCAGCCGGGCCAGCGGGGAGCCTCTCCACGCCTGCGCAGCCAACCAGCGGAGGAGCTGCAACTGCTACAAAGTCCTCCAGACGTGATGCAAAGGAATCCTAGGAAGCAGACCCTGAGCAGCCTCTCCGGGTTCTGCATCGCGTTGGGGCGTCCCGGAGGCCCTGCGTTCCCCGGGTCCGCCACCAGGGGGCGCTGCAGAAGCCGAGCGGAGCGAGTTCGGAGCTCAGAGCCAGGGCCACAGGCACGGGGACCCCACCCCGCAGGGGCCGCTGCCCTTGGCCCATTCCTCTTACTGCAAGAGACTGTGTTTAGGGAGCGTCTGAAAACATTTCCCTTTCGCCCTTTTGTCCTGGCCACAAGCAGGAAGCCACGGATGTAAACCCAGGGACAATGCAGAGGAAGCCACAGTGGGTCTTGGAGTGACCCCATCTCCAGGGCAGAGGTTTTTTTTGGGGGGGAGGGTTCAGGCCCAATGCAGATGGACGACGGACCCACGGCCCAACTCTGACCACAGTGTGCTGTGTGACCTTGGGCAAGTGGCTGAACCTCTCTGAGCAAGCTCAAGCAGCAGGTGCAAACGTCCAAGGTGAGGGGGAATGGGAGAGGGAGGGATGGCGAGGGAGGAGGAGGGAGACGGGGAGGGAGGGGAGAGCGAGGGGGAGGGAGAGGTCTTGCACTCACTGCTCCATTCCCCAAGCACCAGCTGCATTGGAGTCAGACTGAAGCCAGGAGCCAGGAGCTCCATCCGGGTCTCCCCTGTGGGTGGCCGGGGTCCCAGCGCCCCAGCGCCCCAGCTGCTGCCTCCAGGGGGCGCATTAACAGGAACCCAAGCAAAGCGCCTGGCATGGCTGGGGGACACGGGGGTCCCCAAAGTGGCGTCTCGGCCTCTGCACTGACGCCCACCCCACGCAAGGCTGTTCCAGGGGGGTGGGGCGAGTGGGAGAGCCCCCAGATGCGGGACCCAGACTCCGAACCCCACAACAGCGGCCAGGAGGGCCCGGGAGCCCACTGGCAGCTCCCACACCCCACCCCGGCCTGGCCCTGGGCCCTGGCTCCATCCCCCACCCCCACCCCGGCTGCTAATTGCTTCTCAGGGTCGAGGGGTCTTAAGGCGCCCCTCTGCGGGGATCTCAGCCCAGCCCTGCAGGGATTGATCCCATCTAATCTCTCAGCCCGCAGGCGGGAGTGCAAATCCGCCTTAATTCGTGTTTCCTGCCTTCTGCGGGCTGGGAGACCCCGGGGCTGGGTTTAGCAGGCTGGGAACCAGAGCGAGCTAGGCTGGGCAGGGGAGGGGGCGGCAGGGGGCACCGGCTGGAGCTGGGGGTGGAGGGAGGCGGCGCTGCCCCACCCCCACCCCCGGAGTCTCCTCTGCTGGCTCAGGATCCACGCCCCCTACAAGTGTGGGTGCAGAGTCCTGGCGTCCGGCCTGGGAAAGGGGGTCAGCCAGAGAAGCGTCTTGGCCCCATACATGACACACACGTGTGGCGCGCCTGATACACACATGACATACACCTGCCATGCACTCAACTTTCAGCTGTCCAGCCAAGCGCTGGGCGGGTTCCCTTGCTGATGAGCTGTTCCCTCAGGACTGTGTCTGCTCGCTTCCGCCCCGAGCACCTCCCAGTCAGCAGCGACCGGGATTTGCACCAGTTGGAACCATGGGCGCTGCAGGCCAAGCATGTCCTGCTCTTCCTCTCCCCCTGCCGGACACCAGTGGGACTGCACTTCCTGTCCGCTCCATGCAGTGAGTGAAGTCGCCACGGGGGGGGGGGGGCGCTGTCTGCAGCCCCACTCTCCCCTTTCCCACGCAACGCCCCGGGAAGGTGACCGGGCAGGGGGCCCCTGCGGGCCACGTGGGAGACCTGGGTCAGGCTCCAGCCCGGTGCTGCTCCAGCTGCAGGCATTGGCGGGGGCGCACTCTGCCCTCCAACTATAATAATAAATTAATTACAGTAGTGAGCGCCCAGGAGCTCCCCCTCCCCAGGTCCCACCCATCTCGCCCTGGGCTTCCTGCACTTCCAGCCAGGCCCCGCCCCATGCGCTTGCTCCTCCCACTCGGCCTTCCCTCCCCTACACAGAGGGGCAAAGATCTGGAGCCCACTTTGCCTCTCTGCTTCCTGACCCCTCCCCCAGGCCCTGTCCCCTCCTCTGCAGTCCCCGACAGCCTCGCAGGTGGCCCGGGATTCGAATCCACGGCTGCCTCTCTCACCTGAGGGCAAAAAGAGAAATTTTCTGCATCACTGGGTTTCTGGCCCCCACTGTTGCCGACGGGGTGGGGGCAGAGGGTGGGGATGAGGTGATGGAGGCTTAGCAGTCCTCTCTCTGGGGCTTTGGAAGTTTCCGGAACAAGGCTGTGTGCCTCGCAGGGGGAAGCTGGCCTCTGTACTTTGCACTGGCTGTTCCCTGTGCCCCAGATGCTGTTCCCTGCTCCCCCAACCACCTTGAGCCTTCTCCCTGCCTGTCTGCTCCTGGTTGTGCTCACGAAGGCTACTGTACTTCTTGGGCCTGTCCGTCTGTACATCTGCCCCCTCCCCCGCCGGCAGCGCCAGCCCCAGCACAGTCAGCGCCTGACATGAAATGACCACAGGTCAGTGTTTGTTGACTGACTGCACGAGCGACTTCCAGTTGGCTGCTTCCAGACTGCAAATCAAGGCTCCACACGGCCCTGGGAACCCCGACTCACCATCTGGTCACTGCCCAATTCCTTCTCTGTCCCCGGGGACCCTCACTGTGGCTCTGCCTGTTGTGGCCTCATGGGAAAAGGCTGCTGCAGCCCCCACCCCCTCCCTTGTGCAGTGAACACACCGCACAACTGTCCTGGGCGGCCCTGCCTGCAGGGCTCAGATCCCCCCATGCCAGGGCTGGGTTGGGGCGTGATGGGGGGATTTGCAGGGAGGGAGCAGGGGCTGGCCCACCGCCCGCTGCCCCCAGGCGGTCACACAATCTGCAACCTCTGCGCCTTGCGGCCCCTCCCCCTCCCCCGCCCCCTCCCACGGCACCGCGGCTATTTTTATTTTTCCTTCTTATTAAATTTCCAACTTCTACAAACACTGCGGCCCGGCCCCGCCACGCGCGGCCCTCGGAGCGGATTGGATTCACTCGCTTTTTATTAACAGATTGAAGAAGAAAAAACCAGCCCGCAGCTGCTGCCACACGGGCCCCAGGGATTTCTAGACTGTTCCATGGGGGGCGGGGAGGCAGAGCAGCCGCCCCCCCCCCCCCAGCCAGGGCCACTTCCAGATCCCGGTAAGGTGGGTGGGGGGCGCAGCCCTGGAGGTGGAGGCCCCTCACCCCCTCCTGGGGCTGCTGGGCGGGGGACTGAAGAAACCCAGGGACGTCTTCAGGCCCCGCCCCCTCACACCTGGTCCCCCGGACCCCAGGCTGATCCCCGGGATTGCCTAGTGCCCACGGGGCGGTTTCCGGTCCCCGGGCCGGGATAGGGGGCGCCTTGCTGGCCTCTGGCGGCGTCCGTGTCCTCGTCTCTCCCCCCTGCCTCTCTCTCCGGCCCCCTGTATCAGGTCAGGCTGGCGTGGTTGCTCAGGCTGGGCACTGCACAAGAGGCTGTCCAATGGGCTCCCACCGAGCTCTCCCTCAGTCCAGGAAGCCCTGCGGACCAACCCCTGCCCGGCCAGAGCGTTTTCCCGGCTTTATCGTAGACACCTTGGGACCCCCGCCCCCCACCGTGGCCCGGGAGCCCCTGGGGGGCAGGGGCTCCAGGGCGACACCTGCTGGAAAGACTGAGAATACAGCAGGTGTGCCCGCCCGCCCTGCCCCCGGGAACCTGGGGTGTCTTTATTTTGGGGGGCGGGGGAGAATTATCCAGTGTACAGGGCTCCCCAGTGCGTTCCTTTTTTTTTTTTTTTTTTTTTTTTTTTACAGGCAGAGTGGACAGTGAGAGAGAGAGACAGGGAGAAAGGTCTTCCTTTGCCGTTGGTTCACCCTCCAATGGCCGCCGCGGTCGGCGCGCTGCGGCCGGCGCACCGCGCTCATCCGATGGCAGGAGCCAGGAGCCAGGTGCTTTTCCTGGTCTCCCCATGGGGTGCAGGGCCCAAGCACCTGGGCCATCCTCCACTGCACTCCCGGGCCACAGCAGAGGGCTGGCCTGGAAGAGGGGCAACCGGGACAGAATCCGGTGCCCCGACCGGGACTAGAACCCGGTGTGCCGGCGCCGCAAGGCGGAGGATTAGCCTGTTGAGCTACGGCGCCGGCCCCCAGTGCGTTCCTTTTTAAAAGAAAAAGAAAAAAGAAACCTCGGGCCTCCGCGCGACGCAAGCGCGTCCCTGGTTCCCGCGGCGTCGTATAAAATAGTAAATGAAAGGCATTTTGGAACCCGCAATTATTTTATAAGCTCGCCTTTTATTGCCGTGCTAATGTGCCTAATTGCTGTCTTAATGAGGACATTAATTCCGGGCTAATGTGCTGCTATGAGAGGCATCGCCGGCCGTCGGACCACGCGGCCCTGCTGGGGCTGAGGGCCTGGGAGCCTGGGGCGGGGAGGGGTGTGGGCGTGACAGAGGCAGAGTGTGGGCGGGACAGGGGCGGGGCGTGGGCGGGGCGTGGGGTGGGCATGGCGTTGGCAGGGTGAGGACCTTGTGGGTGTGGGTGGGGCGTGGGTGGGGCTACCTGGACCAGCAGAAAAAGCCAGGGTGCCCGGGGCACCCTGGGGCTGAGGGTGCAGGAATCCGGGTTGTGGCGTGGGCATGACAGAGGCAAGGGCGGGGCGTTGGTGGGACAGGGGCAGGGCGAGGGCGGAACGTGGAGTGGGCGGGGCGGGGCATGGGGTGGGGTGTGGATGTGATGGGGCGGGGCGTGGGCGGGACAGCCGCAGGGCGTGGGCGTGATGGGGTGGGCTTGGGCTGGGCTGCCTGGAGCCAGCAAAAAAGAAGGCAGGGGAGCCGGAGTGGAGGGACCCCCGCCACCCCCAGGGCTCCAGCCACCTGCTGAGCAACAGAGGGATCCCAGGGAGACCCAGGGAGACCCGGGGACCCAGGAGATAAGCGTCACAGGGCCCGCAGCGGCCGGGCTGGACCTGGCGCTCTGTGTGGCTGCAGCGTCTTCTGTCCGATGCCCGAGGTCAGCGATGTGGCCCATTCCACAGGCGGGGAAGGAGAGGTGCAGAGAGCCGGGCGGGGCCACTTGCGCAAAACCATACCGCACGTGGTGAAATCGGGGGTTGCACCCGGCCTGGCCGCTTCCCATCAACGACAGTAACAGAATGGCAACACCATCGAGCGTCTACGAGGGGTCATTATGGGCTGGCGCTGTGCCCACCCCTCCCATCGCAAGGTTCAAGGCTAGGGGGCTGGGGCCGAAGCTCCCACTCCCGGCAGGAACAGGAAACCCTGCGCATGGGGGCGGGGGGGTGGGTCTCAGCAGAGACAGGAAGGGCTCTGGCTCCAACCCCAGCAGTGGCTGGGGCTGGGCCACGCTAGAGCCAGGAGCTGCAGCCTAGCTGCTACTTCCATAGGTGCCTTAGCAGGGAGCGGGATCAGCAGTGGAGCAGCCGGGACTCAAACCCCCGCCCCGCCAGGCCCCCTCCTGGCATCTCCAGAATCCACGTGCAAATTCCCAGGTAAATCTTATCCTCTTCCCCCTCCCCCCTCCAAGAAAAATACACCTTTACAGAAACATCCAGAAAAGTGCTGGCCCATCCAAGGAACGAACCCGGAACTGCATTTTCTGTTGCTGCTGGATGTGGTTGGAGCTGTGTTTGGGTCTCCCTGGCTCGGGCCCTGGGGTCTCTCTGTGGGACTTTCATCCCCAGAGCCAGCATTGAGGAGGGGGAGCAGGGCCCCAGCTCCCTCCCTGCGCTGCGCTCTCTGCTTCCCCCAGAGGCCGCCAGCAGAACTGCGCCCCAGCGCCCTCCCTGCTTTGTGCTCTCTGCTTCCCCCAGAGGCCGCTAGCAGAACTGCGCTCCAGCTCCCTCACTGCGCTGTGCTCTCTGCTGCCCCCAAGGCCGCCAGCGGAACTGCCCCCCGCACCCTCCCTGCGCTGCACTCTCTGCTGCCCCCAAGGCCACCAGCGGAACTGCGCCCCAGCGCCCTCCCTGCGCTGCACTCTCTACTGCCCCCAAGGCCGCCAGCGGAACTATGCCCCAGGCTCAGGACACTCGTCACTCAAGGAATCCACCACCACTCCCAGGACCCCTGCTCTTCCTCACCTCCACCACTCCGCTCCTATTGGGGCTTTCTAAAATCCTCTCTGCAGTTGAGACTTCTCGCACCAAGGGCCAGGGATTCAGCATAGAGGCTAGGATGCCGGTGAAGGCGCCACGCACACAGGTTTGAGACCTGCCTCCTGGCTCCAGGCTGGGTCCAGCTTCCTACACATGCACACCCCGGGAAGCAGCAGGTGCAGGCGAGACCCGGATGGAGTCTCCATGGCAGGCATTTTGGGCCGTGAGCCAGCAGGTGGGAACTCTCTACGTGTCTCCCTCTCCCAATTAAACAAAAAATGGAGAATTAAAGTTTAAAAAATTTACTGACACCTAATCCCAACCTCAGGGTCTGCTCCCTGCTAAAGCCCTGTGTGTCTCCCTTTAACTCTGTTCTCATCCCTACAGCGGCAAAATGTGGGAAAGAGGAAATGAGTGGAGTTTTTTTTTTTCCCCTAGAAAAGCAACATGGGCTTGAAATGGCGTGCAAAGAATTCAACACCCAAGAGCGGGCCCCGGCTGCCTGCTGAGAGCCACCTGGCAGCCAGATCCAGTTAAGGTAAATTTTTATTGTTTCTAATTTTGATTTCTTATCCATTTATTTTAATATAATCTGTTTAATTTTTATTTTATTTTAAATTTATTTGACAGAGTTAGTCACACACACACACACACACACAGAGAGAGAGAGAGAGAGAGAGAGAGAAAGGTCTTCCTTCTGTTGGTTCACTCCCCAATTGGCAGCTACAGCCAGCGGTGCGCCTATCCGAAGGCAGGAGCCAGGTGCTTCTCCTGGTCTTCCATGCAGGTGCAGGGCCCAAGCACTTGGGCCATCCTCCACTGCACTCCCGGGCCACAGCAGAGAGCTGGACTGGAAGAGGAGCAACTGGGACTAGAACCCGGCACCGCAGGTGGAGGATTAACCAAGTGAGCCATGGCACCAGCCCAATATAATCTGTTTATTGACAATACTGATCTATTGACTTAATGGTCAGCTGAGTACAGGATGCCATAAAGAATCAGCACTCAGTAGGCATTCAATAAATATGGCGACCATCGTGGGAAAAGCAGGCAAATGACATTTCCCAGCAGCCCATGTGGCTGGGCAGCATCATGTGACTGAGGTCGGGCCAATGGGAGGACGAGAAGGGAGCGGTCTGCTTCCAGAGCCACACTCTAGCAATACAGCCACGCCCTCCAGCTCTCATCAGCCAATCAGAGATGAGGAGGATGCAGGGGGTGGAGTATCATCTAGAAAATACAATGACTGGGCCCAGCTGCGTGGTGCAGCAGGTGAAGCCACTGCTCCTGATGCCGGCATCCCCTAGGTGAGCACCGGTTCGAGTCCCAGCTGCTCCACTTCGGATCCCGCTCTCTGCTGTGGCCTGGAAGGCAGCAGGCGATGGCCCAAGTGCTTGGGCCCCTGCACCCACGTGGGAGATCCAGATGGAGCTCCAGGCGCTCAGCTTCAGCCTGGCCCAGCCCCTTAGGGGAGTAACCAGCAGATGGAAGCCCTCTCTCTCTCTCTGTAACTCCAACTTTCAAGTAAATAAGTCAATCCTTTTTTTCTTTAAAAAAGAGCAATTTAGGCCGGCGCTGTGGCTCAACAGGCTAATCCTCCGCCTTGCGGCGCCGGCACACCGGGTTCTAGTCCCGGTTGGGGCGCCGGATTCTGTCCCGGTTGCCCCTCTTCCAGGCCAGCCCTCTGCTGTGGCCCGGGAGTGCAGTGGAGGATGGCCCAAGTGCTTGGGCCCTGCACCCCATGGGAGACCAGGAAAAAGCACCTAGCACCTAGCACCTGGCTCCTGCCTTTGGATGAGCGCGGTGCGCCGGCCGCAGCGCACCGGCCGCAGCAGCCATTGGAGGGTGAACCAACAGCAAAAGGAAGAACTTTCTCTCTGTCTCTCTCTCTCTCACTGTCCACTCTGCCTGTCAAAAAAAAAAAAAAAGCAATTTAAAAAAGTACCCATGTGCCCTGCAGCCCACCTGGGAGGCGGGACCCAAGCCCTTGAGCGACACGTCACCTGCTGCCTCTCTGGGTGCGCATGCGCAGGGAGCTTCGGTCGGGAGCAGCTAGAGCAGAGTTCTAACTGGCAGCTCCCTGCCACCCACCCAAGCCCCCTGAGTACCCGGATTCAGGTCCCAGCTCCCTGCGCATGCGCACCCTGGGAGGCAGCGGGTGGCGGCCCGAGCTCCTGGCTTCTGCCTGGCCCAGCCCTGGGTGTTGCAGGCTCTTGGGGAGTGACCCAGCAGGTAGAAGACCTCTCTCTCTGCCTTTGAAATAGCTAAAAAATAAAAAATAAAATACAACGGGCGGCAAGGTAACAGAACAGCATAGCAACTCGCTTGCCTTCCTGTCTTGCTTTTTTTTCTGTTCTGAATCTGACGCCGCGGGCTGGAGAGCGAATGGGCCTTTGCCAAGGACAAGCCCAGGGCCTGGGCTTAAATCCTCAACACCCACTCCTGAATCCCCTCGTGGCCTAATCATCTCTAACAGGCTGCCCTTCTATTTAAAAAAATGATTTCTTTGAGAGGCAGAGAGGCAGAATTGCGAGCTCCAGGCCTGCGGCTCACGGCTCCCCGAGTGTTCGCCCTGGGCCCTGGGCCGGACCGCACCGGAGCCACGGACTCCATCCGTGTCCTCCAAGTCCCTGCAGCCGCACCTGCCAACTCACAGGGTGTGCGCATGCGCGTGCGCAGGAAGCCGGCGCCGGGAATCCCACGCAGTGGCTGCAACGTGGGACATGGGGCGGGGGCTCCTCACCCGGGGTCTTCACGCCCACCCACTAAACGTGATTTCTCCCAGTTTGATGGACCCTGGTTCCCAGGAGCCTCCCACTCCTGGCCCTGGGCGCCCTCCCCCCCCCTCTCGCTCTCCGGGAGGGGGTTCTTCCCACCCCTGCCAATCACCCGCGTCCACCTGGCGGCCCCCGCGCGCCGTCCCCGCCCTGCAAATCCACCTTCCCGCTCTGAATTGATTCTCGGTCTGCAGCCTCGGGCGCCCAGGCTGCTAGGAAGACGGGTGGGAAACGCATCCTGCCGGGCCAGCCTGGGGCGCAGGCCATCTGGGGGAGAGGGGGGTCACCTCTCCCCACCCCTCCCCCTCCCCTGGGCTTTCTCCCTGTCCTGAGGCCCCAGCCAAGCCGGCTTCCACCCTGGCTGCAGGGGCTTCCGGGGTAGGGGGTGGAGGGAAGCTCTCTGGGTGGCTGGGAGACAGGAGAGGGGCTCCAGAGGGAGGGGCCTGAGACCCCTCCATCCCTCTTAGCCAGAGACACCGCCCCTCAAGGCGAGCAGGTGCTGTTTGCATGTGGCCGGTGGGGAGCCGGGGTGCTGTTGAACCCGACCAGGAATGATGCATGGGTTCCCGGGGTCCAGGGCACCAAGGCTGACACAGCTGCCTTAGGGTTCACCTCCCTCCCTCCCTCTCCAGGCTGGGGGCGGGAATGCCCAGGACCTCAGAAATGTTTAAAGGGGTTCCCAGGGGACCCTCACTTGCTGTCGCCAGCACAGGACTAGGGGAGGGAGAAGTGGTTGTCTGTCCCCCTCCCTCACCGAGCCACCTGTGCCAGCCGTGGAGGGTCAGAGGGTACCAGAGCCTTCCGTCCCTGCTGGGGGGCTTGAGAAAGAGGGGCGGGGAACTCCCATCTGCCGGGTCACTCCCCAAATGGCTGCCTTGGCTGGGCCAGGCTGAAGCCAGGAGCTCCATCCGGGTCTCCCACGCAATTGCAGGTGCCCAAGCATTTCAGCCATCACCTGCTGCCCAACCCTGGGTGCGCATGCGCAGGGAGCTGGGTCAGAAGTGGAGCAGCCGGGACTCTGGTGTGGGATGCCGGCATTGCAAACGGTGGTTTACAGTGCGTGGAAAATGGAATGGGAACAGCAGCTTACGGAGCCAGCAGAGTGGCTCAGAGTGTTGAGCCGCCACCTGCAGTGCTGGCATCACATTGGGGCGCAGGTTCGAGTCTCAGCTGCTCCACTTCCCATCCAGCTCCCTGCTGCGCCTGGGAAAGCAGTGGAGGATGGTCCCAGTCCCTGGGCCCCTGCACCTGACGTGGGGGACCCGGATGGAGCTCCTGGCTCTCAGCTTTGGCCTGGCCCAGTCCGGGGCTGGGACAGGTGTTTGGGGAAGTGAACCCGCAGATGGAAGACTTCTATCTCCCTCTGCCTTTCAAGTAGATGAAAATGAAATAAATTAACCTTTTTTACACACACACTGCAAACACCCGCGGCTTTCCCAGCCGGGGCTCCTCCCCTCCCCCTGAAACCGCCTTAAGCCTGTGTAAATGCCACCGTTTCTGCTTCTGCCCAGCCGGCCTGGGGCCTGAGAGGGAGGGGTCGGCAGCCCCGGGGGAGGAAGGAGGTGGAGCCTAGAGGCCCTCGCAGGTGATTGGGCAGCGCCAGGGCCTTTGCTCCCTGTTCATTGGTTCAGCTAATCTGCATATTCATGAGCTGGAGCACCGGCTGCTAGCCTCATTCTGAGCTGGGCAGGAGCCCCACGGGGTGGGGTGTTGAGGTGGGGGTGGGGAGGGATAGCAAGACAAAACCCCCACTCGTGTGGGGTGCAAGGCAGACCCTGAGCCAACATGTGTGTCCCTGGCACGTGTGTGGGTGTGCGAGTTAAGTCTTCTTAAGGAGCATAAAGAATAAGGCATTGCGACCCCATGAGTCCCGGCTGCTCTGGTCCTCATCCAGCTCCCCGCTAATGCACCCGGCAGGAAGCCGGGGAAAGCTCAAGTCCTTGGAGGCCCCTGCCAGCCCCCCAAAATGGAAACAGGAACTTCCCAGGGTCCTTCGGAGCTGTTAAAACTCGCCACCCCGACACCAACTTTTCAACAGAAGCCGGGGCTCCTGGCTTTGGCTGCGGGATTTGTAGGGATCTGCTGGGGGCTTCGGGGGGGGGGGGACTGAGGCACGGCAAGGCAGGCTGGGCTGCAGCTGAGACTCGAACCCTGGCGCTGTGGGATGGGCGGCATCCTCACTGCGGTGCCAAACGCCTGCCCCTAAATAATCACAGGTGATTTATTTAAAAAAACTAGAAATTAAAACACTAAGCCCTTCGCAGCCGCTGAGTGCACCCCAAACCCCCTCTTGCAGGGACAGCTATGTTCCAGGCTGGTCCCAGGGGCCCCGGGCCCCCGCAGCGTGACAGCCATATTTGAGCCGCTGACCACTGGGCTTCCCTACCACCCGGCCCCGTGCTCCTCCTCTGCGCCTCATTTTTGCTCCCTAGTCTGCTAGCAAGCAGGGCGAGCACCCAGCTCTCTCGTCTGAGCTCGGCGGAGTCACTCTCCTGCCCACAATCTCAGTTTTGCCCGTCTGTGAAATAGGTATGTGGCTGGGGCCTCTCCCAGGGGGCCACTCGGGCTTGGAGTCCCAGCTCCGCCCCTGAGCTCAGCTCAGCAGGTGCTGGGGCCCTGTACCCACGTGGGAGACCCGGATGGAGCTCCTGGCTCCTGGGCCCAGCCCTGGCCGCTGCGGGCATTTGGGAGGGGGTGAACCAGTGGATGGAAGATCTCTCTCTCTCTCTCAGCTTTTCAGATAAATCCAAATAAAATCGGTCGTACGTTTGAACAAAATTTAAAAAAATTAGGACAAAAGAAGGAAAAGATTTGGGTGCACACACAAAAGTGTTGAAATCCACTTCTCTGTTCCTGGAATGCACACGACACGCTTCCACACCCAGTCCCCGGAGCCCCCCGCCCGCCCTGCGTCACCCCACGAGGGCCCGTCAAGTTCCTGGAAAAGTCCTCCCAGCGCCAGGGTCGTGGGGGCCGCGGGTGAGCGGGCGCCAGAGGCATGCAGGTGGGAGGCGGGGGAGGGGGAGCCTACCTTCCCCCCTCTGGGCGCATGGCGCACGCGCAGTCGATAGCAGACACCCTGGCTCCGTCCTGGTACCGCCTGCCCGGCATCCTCGCCTCCTTCCCGGCAGCCCAGCTCCCCAGCAGAGGGTCGCAGGGCGTGGGCGGAGCCTCCCCCCTCCCCGGAAGCCCCCTGGCCTGGCTGTGGTCGCCCCCACACCCCCCCACACACACGCGCAGGCCAGTCAGCCCTGCTGTTTCCCCAGCCACGGAGATGTCCCGTGGGCGGGGCTGTGGGGGTCCTGTGCGCCCCCCTGTTCCTGTGCCTTCCAGCTGCTTTGCTGGGCTTGAGTTCATGCAACCATTCGTTCCCATTCATTTGTTCGCTCTGTTAATATTTGCTGGGCGCCAGCCACAGGCTCCTGGATCCAGACACCGACAGATATGTGACAGGTGCCACTCAGGCCGGTGGGGGGGGGGCTTCAATCCTCCAGGTAGAAGAGAGGGGGCCAGGATTTCGGTGCCGCTTGGAAGCCCAGAGTGCGCGTCTGGGGGCCTGGGTCCAGGTCCCAGCTCTCTGGGGAGGCAGCAGGTGGGGGCTCAAGTCCTTGGGCCCCTGCACCCGTGTGGGAGACCCGGATGAAGCTCCTGGCTCTTGGCTTCGGCTTGGTGCAGCTCTGGCCGGTGCGGCCAATTGGGGAGTGAACCAGCGGATGGAAGACCTCTCTCTCTCGCTCTCGCTCTGCCTTGCAAATAAACTTTAGAATGTATTTATTTGATAGAGACAGAGAGAGAGCTTTTCCAGCTGCCAGCTCCCTCCCCTCCAGGCCTGCAACAGCTGGGGCTGGTGAGGCTCCAGCCGACCCAGGAGCTCCATCCGGGTCTCCCATGGGGGTGGCCGGGGTCAGGAATCCGAGCGGTCACCTGCACAGTGGCCGGAACGGGATCGGAGCTGAACCAGGCGGCCGAGGGCGAGGCAGGCTCCGAGGTGACCTGAGTTAGCGTCTTCTGGGGCGTTGGGTCTGCACCAGGCACACAGCAGGCACTCCATAAATGCCATCAGCTATTTGGCACCACTGTTGGCTTCATGACCACGGAGCATCAGGTATGGGTGGGAAACAGTGCCCCAGGCACCTGTACCTGCCCCAGGTGGGGATCTGCACAGGGAGACCCTCTGGCTGCCCATTTCGCTCCAGCTCCCCCACACACCAGACCAGAGAGAAGCCCGGAGCATTTATGAGTCGCCTGCTGTATGCTCACGCTCAGCACCTTCGGCCAGGCTCTGTGTGGCTGAGTGCTTCTGTCTGCCTCCCGTGTCCGGGGTGGGGGGTGGGGGGGTGCAGAAGTGAAGCCGCCACTAGGGGCACCCGTGTGCGACATTGGGAGTGGCTGACTGACGTCCTGGCTGCCCTACTTCCCTGCAGCTCCCTGCTAAGGCGATCCCTCCCCGCTGATGCAACCCCCACCCCACTGATGCAACCCCCCCCCCGCTAATGCAATCCCCCTCCTCAGGAGGCAGCGCCCAGCCCTGGCACTGAATGACTGGAGTTTAAAAAAGCCGTCACGGCCGGCGCCGTGGCTCAACAGGCTAATCCTCCGCCTTGCGGCGCCGGCACACCAGGTTCTAGTCCTGGTCGGGGCGCCGGATTCTGTCCCGGTTGCCCCTCTTCCAGGCCAGCCCTCTGCTGTGGCTCGGGAGTGCAGTGGAGGATGGCCCAAGTGCTTGGGCCCTGCACCCCATGGGAGACCAGGATAAGCACCTAGCTCCTGGCTCCTGCCATCGGATGAGCGCGGTGCGCCGGACACAGCGCGCCGTCCGCGGCAGCCATTGGAGGGTGAACCAACGGCAAAGGAAGACCTTTCTCTCTGTCTCTCTCTCTCACTGTCCACTCTGCCTGTCAAAAAAAAAAAAAAAAAAAAAAGCCGTCACATACCAGCTTTCCGCTGTCCATGCTCCTTCTGGCCACAAGGGGTCGCTGCTCTCACTCACAATGGAGGTAGCCACAGTCGTGTTGCAGGATGGACTGGGGGCCATCTCTGCAACCCATCAAAAACCAAACCACCCAAGGGCTCCTGGGCAAAGCAGGAGGAAGGGGAGGGGGCGGCGAGTCTCCGTGGAATACTATGCACCCGTGAAAAGGCGGCTGCCTCTGCTTGCTTCCTAAGGCTGATGGGGAAAAGCTGCGGGCACATGCTCTCACACAGCCCAGGGGCTGCACGGGCAAAGTCGAAGGCAGTGGGCTTGGTCCTTGTGTCCCTTTGGGGGAGGGTCTCAGACAGAACTGATTCCTGGCCTCCCCTCACCCTGGCTGCAGCTGCCTCCCTCAGCCCCCTCCCAGCTTCTCGTTCTTTCTTTACTTGAAAGGCAAAGAGACAGAGACAGAGGGGGGTCTTCCTTGTGTAATGGCCGGGGCGGGCCAGGCTGCAGCTGGAGCCAGGAACTCCATCCGGGTATCCTGGTGGGTGCAGGGGCTGAAAACCCACAAATCATCCTTCCCAGCATGCCCCAGGTTAGGACCCCCTGGGTCCCCTTGGGAGGGCCTGGGTTCAGGTGCTGGCTCCACCTCCGGGCGCCTGCTCCCTGCTCGCGCGGGTCCCTGCCGCCCTCGGGGGAGACCCGGATGGAGTTCTTGGCTCCCGGCTTCTGTGGCTGGCACTGGTTGGGAGTGGGGGAAGTGAACATGTGGACAGCAGTTCGCTCTCTCTGTCTCTCGCATTTAAAAAATGTATTTTACATAGGGTGACCCTGGAGTGTGCAGGCGTAGGGTCTCCCACCGCACCCCCTCTCCCCTGGCTGTCTCCGTGCCCCTGCGGGTGCTCCCCGGTCTCCCCAGGCCTCAGTTTGCCCAGCTGTGAAATGTGCATTGTCTCCTTCCGGCCTGCAGGGGTTTAAGGCGGCCGGCGCTCTCTCTCTTTTCCCGCCCCTCCCCCTGAGCTGGAGCCCCCTCCCCCCAGGTCTCCAAGACCCCAAGTGCTCACCTGTCTCTACCAAGGTTCCAATCCCATTAAGGGCTCACTGTGCTCAGCGCGGGGAGCGCGCGCCACCTGTCGGCCGCCACCGGAAGTGCGCGTGGCGCCCAGGAAACTGGGTCGCCTCCCTTCCCCCACTTCCTCCCCACCCAAGGCAGCTGGGGCTCCCCTAGGAGTTTTGGAAACAGCCCCCCCCAGTGTTTGACATCCTCCTCCACATCGGGGCCCACTCATTTCCCGCATTCATTGAGCACCTGCTGTGTGCCTGCTGGGCTCTGGGTACAGGAATGAGGAGGGGGAAGGGAGGGCTCTCTGGAGGAGGTGACTTTTGTGCTGAGGCCCCTGGGGCTGAGACAGGAACAAGGCTTTTGAGGGTAGAATCAGTATGTGCAAAGGTCCTGGGGCTCAGAGGAGCTTGGAGTGGTGGTGGGTGCTCTCCTAACACAGCCCCCTTTGCCCACCTCTGGGCACCTTCAGAGAGAGGCCCCCTCACCCTCTGACTCCCAGAGCCTTGGCCTCTGGCACGGCTGCCGCCAATGACAGGTGCAAAGGGCTTGCGGTAGACTCCATGGGCAAAGCCCCCTAGCTGTGCCCCCTCCCCCGGCTCCCAAGGAGACCCCTCCCAGGGGATTTACACAGCCAGTCGGGCTCCGGGGACCAGCGCCTGGGGTCCCCCATCGTCCTGGGGGGCAGTGGTTAGTGCTGCACCATGGGGTGCAGCTTCAGTTCCTGCCACACACACCTGTGTCAAACGTTGTCCAGAGCCCCTTTGTGTGCCCCCCCACCAAGAGGGGACAGGTCGGGGCCTGACACGGGGTGGGGGGCTCGCGAGGGGTGTGGGGGTTGCACTGTCTGCAGCGCCCCCAAGCCAGTGCCCAAGGAGCCGCCTGGCTCTTGGGGGAGGGGCGGAGCTTCCTGGCGCTTCTAATTATAACTCCGTGGTAGACTTAATTACTGCCTTGCGAAGGGTTAATTACCCCTAATCGGTTGGGAATCAGGCAATTCTAGCGCTTGCCCAGAACCAAAATATTTTCTCTGCCAGAAGCCCCCTCCCCCCCCACTACCCTCCCCTTCGTCTGAGCTTGGTGAGGGGTCGGGAAAGACGGGAGGGGGGCAGGGGGGGAGCAGGAGGCGGAGCAGCAGACTCTAGAGTCCGACCCCCACCTCAGCACCACCCAGAGCCTGACACAGACCAGGGCTGAATTCAGAAGCGCATGGTGCCCCTGGAGGGCTTCCTGGAAGAGGAGGCCAAGCCTTGTATGGAACCCCCCAGTTGCCCCCTGGTGGGGCAAGTGTTCCTCATCTCCTGTCCCACCTGGGCGATGGGGGTGCCAGGGCCTGGGGGCCATCTCCCTAGGGTCTCAGCTGTCTCCCCTATTAAATGGGGGCACGAGCCTTGGGGGGGGTGCCCATTCCCTCTCGCGGGGGGGGGGCGAGTGCCCAGGCTGCAGCCCAGTGAGACTTAGAAAGCCGGCCAGCCCCTCCCCCAACACACACACACACCCTGGGGGGGGGGACGTGGGACACAGCACACCTGTCCCCAGGTGCAGCCAGCACCTGGCCAGGGTCTCCCTGTTCCTGGACCCGGTCTGAGGTGCGGTTTGTGGTCTTTTCCCAGGGCCAGGGGAGAGGCCGGGTGGGGGGGGCCTGTGAGGGAGGGGGCCCTGCCCCCAGATCCAGTCCAGGAGGCAAAGCCCCCCTGCACCTGCACCTACCCTGCCCTGGGCAATTTTGTTTGCTTTGGGCTCCCACCAGGGATCGGAGCAGGTGGGCTGGGGGGGGGTGGTCACTTTGCCTGGAGCTGTCAAACCCCGCCCCCACCCCACAGCCCCAGGCGGGAGCCTGTGGGGGCGGTGCCAAGGCCTCCTGAGGTTTGCCAAGGGCTTTTGACCCCAGGTCACAAGGACCCTTGAGGCTGCCCCTTGGCCGTGACCCTGAAAGCCCGGCACAGCGCGTTCCCAAGGCTCTGGCAGCCCCGGCCCCAGCCCGGGCCTGGGGACTCCTGCTTCAGAGAACTCCAAGAGCGGTGTTGCTGGGGCACAGTGAGTAAAGCTGCCGCCTGCAGGGCCGGCATCCCCTAGGGGCGCAGGTTCGAGTCCCGGCTGCCCCACTTCCGGTCCTGCTGTCTGCTATGGCTGGTTCACTCCCCAGATGGCTGCAATGGCCAGAGCTGAGCCGATCCGAAGCCAGGAGCCAGGAGCTTCTTCTGGGTCTCCCACGTGGGTGCAGGGGCCCAAGGACTTGGGCCATCCTCCACTGCTTTTCCAGGCCACAGCAGAGAGCTGGATGGGAAGTGGAGTAGCCGGGTCTCGAACTAGATCACCAGTTTGAGCTACTGGCGTCACTGTGCCACAACCGCTGACCACTAAATAAATGTTAACACACACACACACACACACACACACACACACGACACTGAGTGAAAGCGCCAAGTTTCTAGAGAGTGCATAGCAGGAGGCCCGACCGGAGCTGCAGGTGCCACTGTCCCAGGGTGGAGGTGGGGCAGGGATGTTGGACTGCAGAGGAGAGAACCTCCGGAGTGATCCGAGGCCTCTCAGGGGCCTGCACACCTCGGAACTGCGGGCGAACTAGATGCTGTGCAAAGCCCGCCCCAATCGCTAATTAAAAGGTTGCCTCCTGGAGGGCAGGAGGTGCAGCCCCCACCCCCGCACCCCCCATCCTCTGGCCTGGCCTTGGGAGCCCCGGCTCCCTGCGCATGCGCACACCCTGGGAGGCAGCAGGTGCCCAGGGAGACCCGGATGGAGCTCCTAGGTCTCCTGGCCTCCGTCTGGCCCAGCCCAGGCGCCTATAGACCTGTGGGGGGAGTGAAGCTGCGGATGGAAGATCTCTCTCCATGGCTCTTACTGCTTTATGGATTGATTTATTTGAAAGGCAGAGAGAGAGAGAGAAAGAGAGAGAGAGAGAGATCTTACATGGCGCCTGTCCCCCCACCCCAAGCTGCGGCTACCCCTGCGCCCGCCCCCCCCCCCTGCACCTGTCCCCGGACTTCCACGCCTGGACGAGCTGGCAGGGCGCGCAGGAGGCGTGGCCAGGGTGGCTTTGGGGGTCTATTCTTCGGGGTTTCCTGGTCCCACAGAGAAAGGGCCAGAGGCACAGATGACTCCAAGGAGTCTGACCCCAGCAAGCATCCGGGCCACAGGAAAAGAGCCAGCGCGCACGAGCTGTGCAGGCTCCCAAAGCGACCTCAGCAGGGTCACCCCTCCCCCAGCCAGGGCCTGAACTGAGTGCGTGGCCGCCGGTTCAGCGCCCTCCCGCCACCTCCCCCCCCACCTCGGAGCCAGGCCACCGTCCGGCATCCCCCTCCCGTCCCCTTTGTCCTCATCCGGGTGTCATTTCCAGAAACTTCTCCTCCCTGGAGATTCCACCCCGTGTGTTTCTGATTCCTTTGTCCTGAACTCATCCGGGGCGCCCGGCACCCTGAGCCTTATGAGGGAGAGAGCAGAGAGGCAGGGCGGGGAGGGGGCGCATTCCTGCCCGCAAGGCTGGGGCTGGCTGGCCGGCTGAGTGCACGGCTCTGGGCACCATGCGGGGCGCGCCCAGTGGCAGCCACAGTGGCGGCGGCCGGCAGGGAGACTCCCTGCCAGTCCAGGCCAGATGGGGCACCGGCTTCCTTGGGGGCCAGCCAGCCGGCCGCCCACAGCCCAGGCAGGCTCCAGCTGCGGCGGCCGCCCCCACACCGCCCACGCATTTCCTCCTGGAGGCTATGACCGTGGGATCCGGGGGATTCGGCCTTCCCCAACTGGCTGGCTTGCTGGCCACGGCGCTCCCGCTATGGCCCCGGGGGCAGTCCCGAAGAGCACACACAGTGCTGGCCCCAAAGGGCTGGGCCCCCACAGAGAGGGCTGAGGCCGTGGGACCCCCTCCCCGCCCTCGAGCCTCTCCGGAGCCATGGCTTTCGGGGGTGGCTCCATGCCTGGATCCCTACAGCCCCCGTGGAAGACCCGGATGGAGCTCCTGGCTCCTGGCTTCTGATCAGCCCAACTCCGGCCATTGCAGCCATATGGGCAATGCAAGTGCAGAGTCAGGACTCGTACCCAGGCCCTCAGATATGGGGAGACGCAGGTGTCCCAAGCCTGCAGCCTTGTGGGCCAGGGAAGAGCCCCCAGGCAGAACAGCGTACTAGTTCCCCGGGGATGGGGCCTTAGCAAAGCAAATGAGACACCAAGATTGAATTTTCCCATTGGCCCCAGGCTCCGAAATGTCTCGGCCCAGCCCTGCTATCGATCGCGGACCATGGCTTCATTGAAAATGTTGCCATTTTATTCAGCATGGGTGGATTTTTTGTTGCATTCACTTGGGACTTCCCAAAGCCACCGCATTCCAATCCTCTACTAATGAGGGTGAAGATGCTATTCTGGACGCCCCAGGCCTGCATCAGAGTGGCAGGGTTCAAGTCCCCAAGCCACCGGCTTCAGTCTGCTCCCGCACTCCCTGGGGGCGGCCGCAGGGGATGATGGCTCCAGGGCTTGGATCCCTGCCTCTGCCTCCCATGGAGACCCGGGTTGGGTTTTGGGGTTCCTGGCTGCAGCTCCAGCTGCTGCAAGCATTTAGGGAGTAAATCTCTCTTTTCTTTCTTTCTTTCTTTCTTTCTTTCTTTCTTTCTTTCTTTCTTTCTTTCTTTCTTTCTTTCTTTCTTTCTTTCTTTCTTTCTTTCTTTCTTTCTTTTTCATTCATTTACCTTGAAAGAGTTACAGAGAGAGAGGGAGAGAGAGAAATCTTCCATCCACTGGTTCACTCCCCAAATGGCCACAACGGCTGGAGCTGTGCCGATCCGAATCCAGGAGCCAGGAGCTTCTTCCCGGTCTCCCACATGGGTGCAGGGCCCAGGCACCTGGGCCATCTTCTACTGCTTTCCCAGGCCACAGCAGAGAGCTAGATCGGAAGTGGAGCAGCTGGGACTCAAACGGGCATCCATGTGGGATGCAGGCACCGCAGGTGGTGGCTTTACCCACTACGTCACAGCGCCGCCCCGCCCCCCGTATTTACTCACCTTTTTAAAACATAAACCCTGGACCCACCAATGGCTCCTGCGTCTGCTCCCAGCCCAGCCCAGCCCTGCCCTCCCCCCGCCCCTGCCCCACCAGCCCTTGGCCATGAGCCTCTTCCGTGAACGCGGCCACTTCGGGGTCAGCAGGGCATCCGTGGAATCCCGCGCTGCCTTCGCCCTCTGACCTATTCCACTTAGCAACACGCCCCCTCCTCTGTGAGGCACGCCCTGCTTTTTCGGGGCTGAATAGTATTCCTTTGTGTTGGGGGCCTTGTGCGGCTGGAAACTTGAGCGGCTTCCAGCTTCGGGCGCTTGTGAGCGGCGGGAACACAGATCGCTCTTTGAACCGCGGCTTTCAGCTCTTGCCCGAGGCGCCCAGAATGGCATTGCTGGGCGCCATAGTCATCTCCATCTTTGTTTTCCGGAGGTTCTCTCGGGCTCTTTCCCCTGGTGCCTGCCCAATTAACTCACCCTCCTCCCGCCGCCTCTCTCTCTCCCTCTCTCTCCCTCCCTCCCTCTCACATTCTCACCATTTGTCATTTTCTGTTTTCTCGATAGTCGCCGTGGCGATGGATGTGCGGTTTTGAAACATTGCGTTCACTTTGGGGTCTGAGAGGCAGAGGAAACCAGGCCAAGATAGGTTGAGGGACCCCCCCCCCAGCATCCGCTGGTTCTCCCCTCCCTCCCCAAATGCCCACAACGGCCAGGGCTGGGCCAGGCTGAAGCCTGGAGCCAGGAGCTCCATCAGGGTCTCCCACGCAGGTGCAGGGGCCTAGGGACCTGCGCCGCCACCTGGGGCCTCCCAGGGTGTGCACATGGGCAGGGGGCTGGCCCCAGAAGGGGAGCTGGGATAGGGGCGCAGATGTCCCAGGAAGCCAAACGTCCCCCTTGCCCCCGCCCCGGGCCGTGTCACTCTTTGAGGAAGCTCCCGGCTGTTTCCCACAGGGAGACCACGGTCCCTTGGGGAGGTGGCTTTATTCCTCCAACGCCCCTCAGCCTCCCCGTGCATGGAGAGGGCAGCTTCTGGCTTCTGGAACTTTCTCTCCCCCAGAGTCCTGAGTCTATAGCCCCTGGCAGGCCAGGCCCCGCCCCCTGCCCCAGAAGCCCTTGCAGAATGGGGAAGAGGCTCAGGGCTGCAGAAACAGGACAGCAATGCCACCCAGTGTCACACGTTTCCCAGCTGGGGCCTGCAGGGCTTCCGGTGGGTGGCTGCCAGCCCCTGCCCCCCCCCCCCCGCCCAGGCCTCCCCCCCACTTCCTCCAAACCGGGGCACTTTGCAACTATTGCAAATATTTTCTCACAGGTCTTGTTCTGTTTTCTTTTGTTAAGAGTTGAGCGCGAGCGAGCGAGAGGGCGAGAGAGGGAGGGGTCTCCCCTCTCTGGTTCAGTCCCCAGATGCCTGGGCTAAGCCGGAGCAAACTTGGGAGCCAGGAGCTCGCTCGGGGTCTCCCACATGGGCGGCAGAGACCTCACTGCTGCCCCCCACCCCAGACTGCGCATGAAAAGGGAAGCTGGAGCCGGGATTTGAACCCAGGCATTCCCATCAGTACTAGGCGGGTGATATTAACCTGAGAGTCATCAGAAAGGTGTGTTGTTGAGAAGGAAGAGGGGAACGAATGAATGAATGAACGAATGAGACAGAAGCAGCACCCATGAGCCTCCGCAAGCCAGAACTAGGGCTTGACCTTTGCCCCTTCTACCCCACCCCCACCCCGACCTGGGATTTCTGGTTCCTTATTTCTCGGCTCTTTTTTTTCTACTGACGTTTGTCGCATGAAGCTAATCTCCTGTCATGTTTTCGATCTGAGCTTTTCCTGTGACATTGGGGACTTCCACCCCCCTCACCAGGGGTGGGGGCGGAGGCGGAGGAGGCTCAAGACTCCGCTGGGAAATGTGTTCTCGGAGTCCTTTTCCCGGCTGTGTAATACTCCCAAGCAGGATGTCCTGGCGATGTTGGGGTGATGCCTTGGAGAATCTCTGATGCGGCTCCGAGTCTTCCCGATCCCTGGAGCGGGGAGTGAAGCTGAGGGGAGGGGGAGGTCCTTTTGGGGGGGTCCTTCCTCCCTGGGGGTGGTCACGCGCCCCTGTCTCACCACTCCGCCCCACCCCTGCCCGCTGCCTCCCGGGCTGGGTTATATAGGAGCTATTTATATAGTGACAGCCCCGCCCCCGCTGGGGGCAGCCCGGTGAGCCGGGGAAGGGGAAGCTGCCGGTTGCTAGGTGCTGAGGTTTGTTTGGGGCAGGGGTGGAGTCAGTGGCCTGCGGCTTCCTGGATGGTTCCATTTCCTAGAAGAAGCTGAGGACCCGGATCAACCCCCTTGGAGGGGCCCTGGACAGAGGGAGACCCCGAGGAATCAGAAGCTGGGGCCCTGGTCCTCATCCCTGGGTCTGCCTGGGGCCCCCACCCCGAGCCTCCTGCTCCCTGGGCCCAGCCACCTCACTCTCTCTCTTCCTGAACCCCTACTCTGCCCTGTAGACCCCCACCGCAGCCCCAGCCCCAGGAGGCTGTGGGACAGGGCCCCTACCCTCACCCTTCCAAGGCTCCAAATAGCCGCACTGCTATATTTAGCAGCTTGCGCAACCCCCTTGGAAGGATCTAAATACAAGGACCTGGGCTGGGACACGCAGAGTGGCCCCAGGCTAGGTGGCCGCCTGGAGGAGCCCAGGTGTCCAGCCCGGAGGAGGAAAGCCAGGGCTGGTGGTGGGCGGGCGCGGTGGGTGTGGGGGCGGCCGGGACTGGCCGCGGTTTCCCGCCCTCTTCCCTCGCTCTCTCTGGGGCTTCCTGGCATGGGGACAGCTGTCTGCGCTCACAATAGCTGCCTCGCCCTCCTGGAGCCAGAAGCCGGGCTCATCTGCGCGGGGGCTGGCCAGCCCCTTCCTCTGCCATTGTCTCCCGGCTGGGGGGCATCCTGTCAGCCCCCCCCTCTGCCCAGGGACCCCATCTGACCCCCCAACCCCCTGCCTCTGCCCCCCAGATTTGTGCGGGCTGCTGGTGCCAGAATCCCATGGTAGCAGGATACTGGGTTCCCTGGTCTCCCCCCCAGTCCCACAGAGAAGGACCCCCCACCCCAGCTCTGAGCGATCATCCGACAGCAGCCAAAGCCCCTGCCGTGGGCCCACGCCTTCTCCTTGCTCTTGGGGCGCGCAGGAAAGTTCTGCCCATTTCACAGACAGATAAACTGAGACGCTGCCAGAGCCCACATGGTCCAGCAAGGGGAGGATTTTCCCTGGGCCTCTGACAGAGAAGGGGGTCAGCGGGGAGGGCAGCTCTGTGGCCCCCGAGTCGGTCGTCTCGCCAGGCCATGCCTCAGTGTACCCACCCATCACACAGAAGTCTTACAGCAGAGCCACTGATTGGTGGGTTAAGAGGAGGGCGCGGGCCATGGTGTGGCAGGTGCAGCTGCGTATCGGAGCCCAGGTTCAAGTCCCTGGCTGCTCTCTCCCTAAGGCATCCTGGGAAGGCAGCAGGTGCTCTTGTTACTGTGGGTTTAGGATGAGCCCGGATCTCCGCCAGGGCCATGGCTCAACCCCCCACCCCCAACAGACACAGGGTTGGGGGACATGGTCCAGATGGGGGCAGGGGTTACATTTTGGGGGTGAGGACACAGGTGCAGAGATGTCAGAGCCACAGCCTGCAGGAGAGGGAGGAGACCGGGAGGTTACCTGGGGCTCCGAGTGTTTCAGGCAGAGGCAGCCTCCGTGCAAAGGCCCTGGGGTCTGTCTTGTGTCTGGTCACTTTGACAAGGAGACCTGGAGCTCTGAGCGGGGGTGGGGATGTGCTGAGACTTGGAGGGCTGTGGAGCGGACTTGGGGGATTTGGCTCTGTAGAGAGTGGGAGCCATGGAGGGTTCTTGAGCTGCGTGCACAGTGGCATGGGGCGTGGGGGAGTGGAAGTGGGGGCACCAGGGCAGGATGTTTGTGGTGATCGACAGGGCGGGAGTTAATGAGGTGTGGGTCTGGAGGGAGAGCTGGCCAGGAGATAGAGGGGAGGTGGGTGGGGGAGGAGAGGGGGAGGAGGGGGGACAGCCTGGCTCCTGCTCTCCCCAAGCATGCAGAAGTTTCTGGAAGCCTCCTACCCTACAGCACCCTGTTCCCTCCCCACCTTGTTACTCACTGAGCTCGGTACCCAACATGTTTCAGTTCCCACCCAACAGGAAGGCCCAGGACAGCCGAGTCTGTTCCGAGGGCCAGGCACAGGATGGGGGCAGAAGGCAGGAGAGCTAATGATTGCTTGCCTGGGGTCTGGGGTCCGCCCCCTGTGGGGTGGCCACTGAGCCCCGGGCTCTCCAGCTCCACTGTGGGCCTGGCCTAACTCCCTCTCCCCCCAGCCTCTCCCCTGCAGGCGCTGGGGACTCCACAGTGGGGAAGGCGGCTTCGCAGCCACCTCCCTCACCCCAGCCAATGCTCTGGGATTTCGGGTATCCTTTGCCCTGCGCAGCCCCCACCCTTGTCACCTTGAACTACATTTGCAAACTATCGCTTCTGTCCCATGGACAAGCACTTAATATCCAATTCCTCCTTGCAAAACCCCAGAGAGCAGGGAAGCTGAAGACTAACTGTGCAGAGAGGGAGCACAGAAACAGGTCTGGGGGGTGGGGGGGGCGCAGGGTTTGGAGCCGGCGTCCCACCTCTTTAATATACACGCTGAAAAGCAAGCTGTTGAATGCAGCTGGCTAAAGTCACCCACTCTGCCTCTATAGATACCATCTGCAGTGCTGGCATCCCATAGGGGCGCTGGTTTGAGTCCCAGCTGCTCCACTTCCGATCCGGCTCTCTGCTATGGCCTGGGATAGCAGTAGAAGATGGCCCAAGTCCTTGGGAGACCTGGAGGAAGCTCCTGGCTCCTGGCTTCGGATCAGGGCAGCTCAAGCT
Organism: Sylvilagus floridanus; assembly: GCA_949820135.1. Taxonomy (NCBI): domain Eukaryota; kingdom Metazoa; phylum Chordata; class Mammalia; order Lagomorpha; family Leporidae; genus Sylvilagus; species Sylvilagus floridanus. The sequence continues at coordinate 12,794,289 of OX463229.1, forward strand.
GTTGCAGCCATTTGGGGAGTGAACCAGCGGATAGATCTCTCTTGGTCTCTCCCCTCTCTAAATAACTCTGCAGTAAATAAATGCTAAAAAGATACAATAGTACCCAAGGGAGACTTTGGGACTTCAGGCCCCTGGTGGCTTCAGTTTTCTCCATCGGGAAGCCTGGAGGGCCAGCACTGGCTGGGAACCCACCGAGTTTTATTTCTCCTGGGGTCACCACCATTCCCTAAGGTGTATGGGCCAGTGGTTACATTGTAGCAACTACTCCAGGGCCCACCACAAAGGATCAGGCAAGCACTGTGCCTCTTCCTAGAAGGGACTTGAGGCCTTATGGGTTTCTGGTGCCCTTGGCAGGGGAGGGAGGGTCCTGGAACCTTAGAGGATGAGGAGTGGGGGTGGGAGGGCAGGTGCACTGCCTTACAAAAAAAAAAAAAAAAAGCCCAGAGCTTTGGAAACCTGATTAGATGGCTGGAGAGACAAGCCAGTCACAGGACCGCTCTGAGAAAACACTCTGCTCCCTTGTGATCTGATTCTCCCCTGGGTGACACAGTACTCAGGAGCCCCTTAAAAAAAAAAAAAAAAAAACAGGTCCCAGCATGAAGTGGTGGGGGTAGGGGTGGGGATGTAGGAGCATGGTCTCTGGCCCAAAGAAGCTTGGAGTGTGGCTGCCCCAGGTCTGGGCTCCTTTGTTGCCCCCTCACCCCGGCTCCCTCTTTCCACGTTGCCGCTCTGGGCCTCAGTGGTTGCATCCGGCCAATGGGTGTGTGCAAGGTCACCCAGTGCTCTCAGGTGTCCTGGCTCAGGCGCCAGAGCTCTGAGCCCTGTGCAGCCTCAGCGCCCAACCCCTGTCCCTCATCTCTGAGGATGAGAACCCAGCAAACCGTGGCCCGCCCTCTTCCACTGCCCCACACTGCTGGCTCCCCCCCCCCCTGCCCCCGGGGTGTGTGCAGGAGCCAGAGAAGGCGCTGGAGGCTCCCATGGTGGCCCAGCTGGCAGAAGCCTGGGAGGCAGGTGGGGGGGTGCGGGGGGAGCTGTGCACATATGTGTGTGTGTGAGTGTGCACGCGCGCGCGCGTGTGTGTGTGTGTGTGTGTGTGTGTGTAGCACTCCTGGTCTGTTTTTATTGCATTTTCCTGTTGCCTCTTCCAGCTGCTCAGCCAGTTCCGGGGAGGGCCCTGGGCCAGCGGCTGTCCCATCCCCGCCCCTCTCATAAAAGCCAAGGCAGGCCTCGGGACACCCAGTACCGCTGCCCAGCCCCGGGGCAGACACGGGGGCCAGCCAGCCCCGTGCCACCTCCAGCCTCTCCCCATCCTGCCTGGGACCATGGGCGTCCCCAGCCGCGGCGCCTTCCTCGGTGAGTTCTGTGGGCTCCCACCCACCGCAGCCCAGCCCAGCCCGCAGGGAAGGGTGAGAGCGCCCCGGCGCCCTCTCTGGTGGCCGCGGACGGCTGGGAGGTGCCACTGGGGCCGGGCTGAGGAAGCCACATGGCCGACAGAGGCTGGCGCCTGGAGACACAGGGGACCCGTGTCCGGCACCCCGGCCACAGCCAGGCAGTGAAATTGGGGGTCCTATAGGAACCTGCCTCCTGCCCAGAGCTGGACGGGAGCAGGTGGCTTTAGATTCTCTAGAGCAGCCAATTTGGGCAAACTGAGGCAATGGGGGAGCAGAGACCCCCCAGAGCCAGGATGGGCGCAGGCAGCTGTGGGGTGGGGGAGGGGGAGGGGCCCCAGGTGGGACGGTGCTGGGTAGCCAGGCCCTTCCACTGTGGGGTACCCCGGATTTGTCCCCCTCCAGAGCTGTCTCAGGGCCAGGGGCAGCCCCAGAATTCCCCTCCAAGACCTGAGCGGGAGTGTGTGTGTTTGAACTTGACTTTGGTTGTGATTTTCCCCACCCCCGCCCTCCCACGGCTGGGGGGCCTCCCTTCCCGCCGCACCCAGGGTGTTCTAACGGTTATCTGCCAGGGCGGGCGGTTTGTGGCCTGAGCAACCAGGGCTAGGGGTAACAAAGAGAGGGCAGGAATGAGACATTCAGGGTGAAAACAGGAGATCACAGGGTGTCCCCAGGGCGGCAGGTGGCAGGGAGCCCCTGTGTGTGTGGGGGGGGATAGGCGGGGGTCCGAGGCCTCCTTGGCTGCCACTCGAACCCCTTCAGCCTCATTTTTCCCCATCCACGAAGGATCAGGAGGATCCTCCCCTTCCAGGTGGATCTACAGGTCCGTGGAAAACGCCTGTTAGATTAAAAAAAAAATCGATATATTGCAAGGCTTTAAGGCGATATTTTTTGGCAAACAAATGACCCCACGTCCCCCCCCTCCGCCCCCCAGGGTGGCCATGTGAATTAGCCCAGAGCAAGCCCTGATTGGCAGGAAATTGTCTTTATTGTTTTCATTTCTTTCTGGGGAGGGAGGGGAATGGGGGGGTCCTCAGCAGGAGACACAAGGCTGAGGGGAGGGAGGGCAGCCTCACCCCCACCCCAGGGGCTGCTAGGGGGAGAGGGGGTGTGTGGGGGGAGGGGAGGGATGAGCACCAGATGGGCCCGGCGCTGACGAACAGCGGCGGCTTCTCTCCGGCTGCCGTTTGGTCCACGTCCAAGGCTCCAGACGGAGGCCAGGTCCATGTCCAAGGCTCCAGACGGAGGCCAGGCAGCCAGGGGGGACTTCTTGGCCCCTCGCCGTCCCAAGTTGGCGGTGGCTGAGGCCAAAGGACCTCAGACGCCTCCACCCCACCTTCCCCCACTGCCATCCCCACCCCGGCCCCTTCTTGCCCTGGGTTCCAAGTCTCAGCTTGTCCGTCTGCACTCCCTGGCTCCTCCTGGGCCATCTTGTTTGGGTTTTCCTTTTTTGTTTTTTTTTTTTTCAACTTGAAAGGGGGGCGTGGTTATTCAGGGAGGGGCGTCTTGGAGCTGGGACAAGCCAGTTTGGCCCCCTGGAGAGGGTCCTTGTGTGGTTCTGTCTTCCGCCCCGCCCAGGGCAAGAGGAACTGGGTCCCGGCTCTCCGGGTGGGGGGCAGGTAGGGAAGTAGCCGAGAGAGAGGAGGAAGAGCCAAACTGGGGTCCCCCCACCCCGAGGGGCAGCGGGCCGGGGAGGCTGGACTGGGGACAGTGGTGGGAGAGTCAAGGAGTCCAGGACCTCTCCCTACAAGCTGCCGCATGACTGGCCTGGTCAGGGAACCCTAGTCCACTCCCCACCCCCACCCACCGCCCCAGGAGCCCTCCCAGCCACAAGCTGTGCTCACATTAAGGAACCCCAGTATTTCGCTGGGAGCCCCCTCCAGAGTGGACGACCCAGTGGTGGTGCGTCACTGCTTCCTCGGGGCCCAGGAAGTGAGTGACTCACGCCCGCCCTCCCTGTCCCCACTGGATCTCGCTAGATTTGGGGGGTCCCCCCTGGAAACTCCCAAATGGGCAGGGACGCATGAGGAGGAGGCCACCCAGATGGAGGCCACGGCGTTTTCCTGTGCCTGGGTGGGGAGTCCTGGGGCCCCCGGGCCCAGCGTGCTGGTGCTGTGCACCTGTGTCCCTGGGTGAGGGGGGGAGCGTGGACCTGAGGGCACGCAAGCTCAAGCTCTTGGGTTTGCACTCAAATGACAGTGGCAGTGACGTCGGGTGGCGTTGGTGAGGCTGAGTTCCTCATCGTGGTCCCACTGCACAGCAGGAAAACTGAGGCCAGAGTGGTTCAGGGCCCCGCCTACTCGGCGGGGGTCTGAGCTGGGGGGGCGGAGCCTGTGTTCTGAGCAGCCGCCCCACCCGCACTCCCAAGTCTCTGAGACACGACGGCGCCCCCCACCGGCAGCTAGCTTCCTGCTTGTTCTCTGGGCCACACAAGGGGTCCAGGCCCACTGCTGAGGATCCCCTCCCCCTGTTTCCCTGCAGCGCTGGGGGTCCTGCTGACTCTGTCCGGAGCTGCAGCCCAGAAATCCAAGGGTGAGTGCGTTGGAGCGGCCAGAGGCTGGGGCAGGGGCTCGGGAACCACCCCCACCCCACCCCTCTCGGGCCCTCCCCCCCACCCCCGGGCGGGAAGGGGGCAGGGCGCGGAGGACACCCCCCACCCCACCCCCCACCCCCGCTCAGCCCTGAGTGTCCGCCCCGCCCCGCAGCCTGCGCCCCGTGGTGCCCTGCGAGGTCCACGTGCGTCAACGGCACGGCCTGTCGCTGCGATGCGGGGTTCACGTCCACGTCGGGGGAGATCTTCACGGAGCGCACGGACATGTGCGAGGGTAAGAGGGGTCACACACAGCTGGAGGCCTCGCCCTGGGCCCCGGAGACCTGGCTCTGTGTGTGTGTGTGTGTGTGTGTGTGCGCGCGCGCGCGTGCGTGTGTGCAGGGGGTCTTTCCAGAAGGAACCTAAATACACCCGGGGTGTGTGTGTGGGGGGTACTGACACCGCTGGGAGGTGACCTCGGCGCTGTCACCGTCGCAGACATCAACGAGTGTGCCCCGCCGCGGTCCCTGTCCTGCGGGAAATTCGCCGACTGTCAGAACGTGGACGGCAGCTACTACTGCACCTGCAGCCCGGGATACGGGCTTCTCTCCGGGGAGAAGGAGTTCAAGGAGGAGAGCCAGAACACGTGTCACGGTAAGTGCCGCCTCCACACCCGTGAGGTTTGGGGGGTAGAGGGGTGGGGGGTCCCTGAGCCCTTCCTGACGTACCCAAGGGCGCAGGGCCGTGGCCCCCTGGAGCCTCCTAGCCCAGGCTGAGCCGTGAGGCGGTAGTCAGCGCTGCCTGGCAGTGGGGGCGGGGTAATATAGGATCAGAAATGTGGATTTGCGTAAAGAAGAGAGCGAGGGAGAGGAGAGGAAGGGAAGAAGAAGAAGAAGGAGTCTCTGTTTGAAAGAAAAAACGCGGAAGTGCTTCGTCTCTCGTTCCCGGCCAGCCTGCATCTCTCTGTGCCTCAGTTTACTGATCTGTAAAATGGAAGCACGACAGCATTACTTTCTTTATAGAACCGTGGAGAGGCAAATGAGCTCAGTAGAGGCGTTCCCCAGGGGTCAGAGGTCAGCTGAGAGTGGGCAGGCTGGAGCCGTGACTCACCCAGGGGGAGGGCAGGAGACTGGGATCCAAGACTCCAGGCCCAGCCCTGCCTGCAGGACAGGAAGGGACAGAGCAGACACGCGTGTACTGGGACCACGCGCCTGTGCACTGCCCTGACAGTGCCCCCTGCCCGTGGCTTGGCCAGAGGGCGCTCTTCGTGGGCACTGGAACGAGGGCCCCGCCCTCTCCAGGAAGACCCAGAACCCAGAATGGACCCCCAACCTGGTGCAGTGAGCAACCTGCTCAACTGTCCACGGTGATCCTGGATTCTTCTGGGAGTGCCTCAGCGGGCGGGACGCCCCCCGGGGCGGTGACTGTTGACGACAGAGGAGCTGTGTCAGAAGCAGGCCTGGAGCCGAGAGGGGAGAGGGGGTAACCCAGTGGGGTTCCCCCACAGACCTCAAGGAGACAGGGCTCTCAGCCTGCTGATCTGCTGCCCCCCCCCCCCGGCACCTCTCCCCTGACCTCTTGCAAGAGAAAATTCCAGAAGCCCCAAAGGTCGCCGGTCTGCTGGCATCTTTTTTGACAGAAGGAGAGGGGGTATTCAGACATCTCACAATCTCTGTCCTCCTGGGAGCCCGAGCTGCCCGCACACACACCTGCCCCACACCGGAGAGCCACACCTGGGAGCCATCTCCCACCTCCTCCTTGGCCAAGAGGGACCTGGAGACCCCCACCTGTGACCCCAGAGGACCTAAAGGAGGACTCGCTCGGAGTTTCTGCCTGAACGGGACAGAAGCCGGAAGCGGGGTCCCGAGGTTTGCTGCCAGGAGCTGGGGTGAAGAGACACCTCTGGCCACGGAACCCTCGCCCACGGCTGGATTCCTCCGCTCCACAGGAGATGCCTCTGTGGGAATCAGAGAGACACCTGCGCAGGCCCAGGACTGCCTGGCACACAGTGTCCAGGGACCGTGCACCTGCCATCCGGGTTGGGAGAAGGGAGGGACTGGGCCAGGGCCAGGTCCTGGGCCACCGCCGTGGAGCTGAGCTCTCAGCCTGGACAGGAGGGGCTGTCCCACCTGCTAGGGTCACCGGGAGTGTGAAAACCCGGCCGCCGGGCTGGTGATCCGGCCACATGCCTCGCCCTGCTGGTCCTGGCCCTGGCCCTGACCGGGAGCCTAAGGGCAAGACCTGGCACCACTTCCTCCAGGCAGGAGCCCAGGTTCTACCCAGGGCTTCCATGCCGGGAATCCAGGCCGGCCCCAGCCCTGGAGGAGGGCAAGACGGGAGGGGGACTCTGAGACCCGGGTGTGGGGGGTGGGCGGGCATCGTGGGTCACGTGCGCACCACGCCCACCTCTGCCTGGGACATCACCTCCCAGGGCGGCCCGACCTCGGGGCAGCGCAGCCACGGGGACCCTCCGGGCCTGGAGTGCCCTGTGAGAGCCCCCCGACCTCGCCCCTTCCCCCTCTGTGGCCTGCAGGTAGGAGGTGGCATTTCCAGGTCTGAGAAGGGGACCTCGTGACTTAGTTTCCCTCCCATACACTGGGCCCATGGTCCCTGCTGTGCTCATCTTTTTCAAAAACAGATTTTTTTTTTTTGGACAGAGTGGACAGTGAGAGAGAGACACAGAAAGAAAGGTCTTCCTTTGCCGTTGGTTCACCCCCCAAGTGGCTGCTGCGCTGATCTGAAGCCAGGAGCCAGGTGCTTCTCCTGGTCTCCCATGGGGTGCAGGGCCCAAAGACCTAGATCATCTTCCACTGCACTCCTGGGCCACAGCAGAGAGCTGGCCTGGAAGAGGGGCAACCGGGACAGAATCCGGCGCCCCAACTGGGGCTAGAACGTGGTGTGCCGGCGCCGCAGGCAGAGGATTAGCCTAGTGAGCCGTGGTGCTGGCCCAAAACAGATTTTTTAAAAAAGATTCATGTGTTTGTCTAAAAGGCAGAGTGACAGAGCCAGAGCCAGGAGAGAGAGACAGAGACAGAGAGAGAGAGAGAGAAAGAGAGAGGTTTTCCACCTGCTGGTTCACTCCGCAGATGGCCACGACACCCAAGGCTGGGCCAGGCAGGAGCCAGGAGCTCCATCCGGGTCTCCCACGCGGGTGCAGGACCCAAGGACCAGTGCCATCTTCCACTGCTATCCCAGGCCTTAGCAGAGAGCTGGATGGGAAGTGGAGCAGCTGGAACTCTAACTGGCGCCCATACGGGGGGTTCCCGGTGATGCAGAAGAGGGCGGAGCCTGACCCTCTGGCTTTGTCTTCAGACGTGAATGAATGCACCTCGGGACAAAACCCCTGCCACAGCTCCACCCACTGCATGAACAAAGCCGGGGGCTACCAGTGCCTCTGCCGCCCCGGCTGGAGGCCGATCCCCGGATCACCCAATGGCCCAAACAGCACCATCTGCGAAGGTTTCGCCTCAGGCGCGGGCAGTACTGGGGGTCCCTGAGTGCAGGCACCAAGGCCACTGAATCTGGACGTGAAAAGACCTGGGCGGGGGTGGGGTGCCAGGTTCGGAGCCGGGGAACCGGGGGAGGCTGCCCTGTAACTCATCGCCCACCCAGGCCGCGGCGAGCCGCCACTAGGTGGCAGCACTTGCAGCCACAGGGGCTCTGATACCTGGAGGAAGCAGGGCGGGGGCGCTGGGCAGGCGGCGGGGGCTGGGGCCCGGCCTGAGCCCTCTTTTCTGTGCCCAGACGTGGACGAGTGCAGATCCGGGCAGCATCAGTGTCACAACTCCACCATGTGCGTCAACACCCCGGGGTCGTATAAGTGCCGCTGCCGCCAAGGCTGGAAACGGATTGCTGGATCCCCCAACGGCACCATCAACACCATCTGCGAAGGTACCTGAGCCTGGAACCCCACCCGCGCCCCAAATACGCACACACACACACACAGACGCACACACACACAGCCGGACGCACGCCTGATGCCTCCTGTCCCGCCCCCTGCAGAGATCCACCTGCCCACCTGGACCCCGCCCCACGGCATCCACAGCCAGGTGAGTGTCCCCAGCCGGCACCACCAGGCAGGAAGTGCCCTGGCACTGGGGTCCCACCCCCACCACGGCGTGGGCTGACCCCTGCTCTCTCCGCCCCCAGAGTCTCTCCGGATTTCTTGACAAAGTCCAGGCTCTGAGCAGAGACTTCAAGCCAGCCTTGGCCAAGGTCACCATCCAGGTAAGGGCTGGAGCCAGGGGAGCCTGGAGTCTCCCCTGGAGACTGGGTGGGTGCTGGGGGCCGTGGGGAAGGTGCCTCTTGGGGCGCCTGCAGCTGACGTCGGATGCTTGGATTCGAAACCAGCTGCACACTCTCTGACAGCTTCCTGCTGTTAGGCACCTGGGAGGCATCAGGTGATGGCCCAAGTCTTTGGGGGGTAGGGGTCCCCTCCCCCCGGTTTCCCGGTTGGCTCCTGGCTTCAGCCTGGCTGAATGGGGGAATCTCTCTCTGTCTGTCTCTGCAGCACACTGCCAGCCCCTGGATTTCTCTCCTAATTCAATTTCCCTGCATTTTTTTTTCCGGGCAGTGGGTCGGGGAGGTGCCCTTGCACACATGCATGCACACACAGGGCTGCCTGCGACTTTATGGCCGTCATGAGCCCCTGGCGCCCCCTGCTGCCTCCAATGGTGGAGCAACCCCTGTGGGTCCAAGAAGCCTGCAGCTGATCCATCTCCCCGCCCCCACCCCAGCGCCTCATCCAGTCCGTGGATGACTTGCTCAAGGCCCCAGGGGACTTGGAGAGACTGGGTTTGAGTGACCAGCACCTCGTGGCCACCCAGCTGCTCTCTGACCTGGAACAGTCCATGAGGATCCTGGCCCAGACCTTACCCGTAGGTCCCTTCACCTACCGCTCTCCTTCGGGCACAGGTGAGGCGCCCCCCTTGCACCTGCATCTGCCCGGGCCCCGCCTTCTCCCTCCCCACTCACCGCTCGCCTTTGCCCTCAGAGCTGAGCGTGATGGTGCAGCAGAAGGGGACAGGCAACGTCACCGTGGGCCAGAGCCACGCGCGGATGCTTCTGGACTGGGCGGTGGCGAGTGAAGACGGGGACTCGGGTAACACTGGGCCCGGGCGGCGGCGGGGGCAGGAGGAGCTGGGGCCGGGAACGGGACGGGGGTGCGTGCTGTGTGTGGTGCAGCAGCTAAGGCGCGCCCTTTGGGATGAGTGAGGACGCAGTGTGTCCACCCCGCAGGCCACCCCGTGGCGGGCATTCTGTCCAGTCCCAGCATGCAGCGGCTGCTGGCCAACGCCTCCCTGGAGCTGACGCCCGAGAAGCAAGCCGACCTGGAAGACACCTATGAGGGCCCCGTGCGCGGCGCCCGGCTCAGGCTCCTGTCCGCCGTCAGCTCCGTCTTCCTGAGCAACACGAGAACGCACGAGCTCGGCTCGCCTGTCACGTTTGCCTTCTCCCACCCCGTGAGTCCTCGCGCCGGGTGGGGCTGGGCCCTACTGGCCGCCCCCATTCACTCACCCCAAATGCTCCTCGGGGTGGAGGGGAGCATGCCATGGAGCATCTATTGTAGGTTTCAGATTCTTAGCTTTTTTTTGCACCAACATAAGCTTTGGCCCATCACCTTTCCCAAGTCCTGACTTAACCTGCCCTGCTGCCCACTCCTGGCGCCCCATAAATGCAGCAGCCCCGCTGACCACCCGCATCTGCCCACAGTCGGAGACGCCCCGCGGGCCCCGGCAGGAGGTGGTCTGCGCCTTTTGGAAGAGCGACAGCAGGGGGACCGGGCGGTGGGCCACCGAGGGCTGCCGGAAGCTGGGCAGCCAGAACGGCAGCACCACCTGCCAGTGCACCCACCTGAGCAGTTTCGCCGTGCTCATGGCGCACTACGACGTGCAGGTGAGCGGCGCCGGGGGCGGGGCCTGGGACAGGCGGCGCCGGGGGCGTGGCCTGTGATGGACAGCATCCCCGAGCGGCGCCGGGGGCGGGGCCGTGGGACAAGCGGCACCGAGGGCGTGGCCTGTGAACAGCTGCCCCGAGCAGCGCCGGGGGCGTGGCCTGTGATGGACAGCACCCCCCAGCGGCACCGGGGGCGTAGCCTGTGATGAACAGCCACCCCGAGCGGCGCCGGGGGCGTGGCCTGTGATGCACACCGCCCTCTGCCCCCACTCCTAGGACCCGCAGCTGACCCTCATCACCAAGGTGGGGCTGGCGCTGTCGCTGGTCTGCCTACTGCTCTGCATCCTCACCTTCCTGCTGGTGCGGCCCATCCAGGGCTCGCGCACCACCGTGCACCTGCACCTCTGCGTCTGCCTCTTCGTGGGCTCCGCCGTCTTCCTGGCCGGCATCGAGAACGAAGGCGGCCAGGTGAGGCCCCGCCCCCGGCCTCGCGAGCGCGGGGACTGTGCGCTGCGAGGCTGGGTGGAAGCCCCTTCCCCAGACCGTGCAGCTTGAGGGTAGGTGGAAGCCCCGCCTCGTCCCCACTCACCGCCCAGCGAGCGCCAGGGCTGTATAGTGTGAAGGTGTGAGGAAGCCCCGCCCCGTCCCCCCGCAGCCCGTGAGCGCCCGGACTGTGCAATGTGAGGATGGGTGGAAGCCCCGCCTCGGCCCCGCTCACAGCCCATCAGTGCCAGGACTGTGCAGGAGGTTGGTTGGAAGCCCCGCCCCGTCCCCACCCACCGCCCGGCGAGGGCCGGGACTGAGTAGTGTGAGGGTGTGTGGAAGCCCCGCCTCGGCCCCGCCCCGCGCTGACACCGCCCCACCCCGTCTTCCCCGCAGGTGGGCCTGCGCTGCCGCCTGGTGGCCGCGCTGCTGCACTACTGCTTCCTGGCCGCCTTCTGCTGGATGAGCCTGGAGGGCCTGGAGCTCTACTTCCTGGTGGTGCGCGTGTTCCAGGGCCAGGGCCTGCGCGCGCGCTGGCTCTGCCTGCTGGGCTACGGCGTGCCCCTGGCCATCGTGGGCATCTCGGCGGCCGTGCACAGCCAGGGCTACGGCCGCGCCGCCTAGTGAGTGCGCGCCGCGGGGCGGGGCGGGGCGGGGCTGCCCACCCCGGGTCCCCCACGGCCCGGCCCGCGCCTGCATCACGGACGCTCCTCCCGCTGCCCTGCCCGCAGCTGCTGGCTGGACCCGGCGCGCGGCTTCCTCTGGAGCTTCCTGGGCCCCGTGACCGTCATCGTCCTGGTGAGTGCGCAGGTGCAGACCCAGGTTCCGGCGCGAGCCCGCAACGGGAGCCCCGGTCCTCACTCAGCCCTGACCCCGCTCTGCGTGCCCCCCGCAGTGCAATGCCATCATCTTCGTGACCACTGTGTGGAGGCTCGCGCAGAAGTTCTCGGACATCAACCCCGACATGAAGAAGCTGCGGAAGGCCAGGTGCGGGGCGGTGCGGGGGTGGACAGGTGCACGTAAGGAGCAGGGGTGGGGGCAGGGCCAGCGCAGGAGCGAGGAGCAGGTGTGGGTGCAGAGGCAGGGTCGGTGGCGACGCTGGCACCGGTGAGGGGACACGTGCACGTGTGGGAGAAGGTGCGGGAGCCAGTGCGGGAGGAGGTGCACGTACACGCACGGGTGCAGGTGTGGGGCACTGGTGTGGATGCAGGTGCACATGTGGGGACAGGAGCAGGTGCGGGAGGGGTGCACGCACAGGCGGGGCTAGGTGCTGTCGGTAGGGAGCGCTCTCGGCAGCCGGCCCGTCCGCCCTGCCCGCAGGGTGCTGACCGTCACGGCCGTGGCGCAGCTCGTCGTGCTGGGCTGCACCTGGGTCTTCGGCCTCTTCCTCTTCGACCCGCGGAGCTGGCTGCTGTCCTACGTCTTCACGTTGCTCAACTGCCTGCAGGGCGCCTTCCTCTATGTGCTGCACTGCCTGCTCAACAAGAAGGTGGGTGGGGCCGGGCCAGGGGCGGGGCCGCCGGAGCCCTGCCCCACTGACGTCCCGCCCCCCGCAGGTGCGTGAGGAGTACCGGAAGTGGGCCTGCCTGCTGGCGGGACACCGGTACTCGGAATTCGTGTCGTCCAGCACAGGCTCCAGCCACCAGCCGAGCACGCGGGTAAGGCGCGAGCACGCGGGTAAGGCGCGTGCCTGGGGTGGGGTGTGGCCTCGGTCTCGGGAGGGGGCGTGGCCTCAGCAGTGGGGTGCGACCTCTCACAGGGTGTGGCATGTCTGGGGCAGGGGCGAGGCCTCACGAGCTCCTCCTGCGCAGGTGCTCAGGCCCTCAGAGTCTGGCATGTGAAGAAGTGGATTCGGCGCCGGCGCCAGCGCCCGCCCTCCCGGGCCCCAGAGCCCCCGCAGGGTGAGGACAGGACCGCCGTCCCGCCCACTCGCTCAATACGGTACAGAGGCCCGGCCGCCTACCTACCCGCCCTCGGCATACACGGGAAGGGAGCTGGCATCCAGAGGAATAAACGTTTATTTTCGCCAGAGTGTCCGGCGGTGGAGGCCGCCCATCCGTCATCCGTCAGGGGCCAGGCCGTGCGCAGCAGGGCCGCCCAGGCGCGAGGCTACGGGCTCTAGTTGACTGGGGAGGGGACGGGACGAGGGTGCGGGTGCGGGCAGCCCCACGGCCCCGCCCTGCCCAAGGCCCTCCGGAGCTCCGCCCCCATCCCGCCCCCGCCCCAGCACGCACTGTCGATCTCCTCCGGGAGCTCAGCCACGTTCACTTCGAAGCGGTCTTGGATGTCGTTCAGGATCCGGGCGCCGTCCTCTTCAGACACGAAAGTAATGGCCAGGCCCTTGGTGCCGAAGCGGCCGGCACGGACCACCTGCGGGAGAGGCGGGCCGAGCCAGAGCGTCGGGGGCGGGGCCGGGCTGGACGGCGGGGGCGGGGCCGCTCACGTGTCGGAGTCCTCGGGCATGTCGTTGTTGAGGACGACGATGTTGACGCGCGCGATGTCCATGCCGTGCCCGAACAGATTGGTGGCCACCAGGATCTGCCGCTGGAAGTCCTTGAACTGCTGGTAGCTGTGGGGGAGGACGGGGCGGGGCCGTGAGGGGCGTGCTGGGCTCTGGGGGCGGGGCTGTGAGGCGTTCTGGGAGCGAGGCGGGGCTCCGGGGGCGGGGCACGGGCAGCGCAGGGCGTGGCCGTGATAGGCGTGCAGGGCGGCAGCCCTCCGCACTTTCGGCTCCTCCTGGGCCATGCCGCGGTGGATGGCGATGGCCGGGAAGTTCTGCTTCTGCAGGAGCTGGGCTACGGCCATGCAGTGCTGCACTGACGTGACGCAGATCACCACCTGGGGGGGTGGGGGCGGTCAGAGGGTCAGACCCCGGGCCGCACCTGGTTGGGTACGGGAGGCCTGAGCGCCTGCTGCCCTCCCAGGGGCCGGGGGGCCTGGGGGCCAGGGCGCCAAGCGGCTTCCGGGCAGGCAGCCTAGGGCAGAGAGGCCGCTGGGGTGAGCACTGCTGGCGGCCGCCGGGGTGGGGGGGCGCCCCCAGTTCCCGCCGCTGCACACCCAGCTGCTCCAGCATCCTGTCGCACTGGTCCAGCACGAAGTGCCTCACGCCGCGCAGGCTCAGGCTGCGGCCTGGCGTGCCCACCATCACGTGCGGACGCTGCTTCTTCAGCACCTCCCCGTCCTTCTTGATGGACAGGCCCCGGAAAAACACGGACACCTGCGGCACAGAACGGCGCTGGCCTCCCCGGCCCCCGCACCCGGTCACCGAGGTCAGGGAGCCAACCTTGACGCCGGGCATGTACTTGGAGAAGCGCTCGTACTCCTTGCTGATCTGGAAGGCCAGCTCCCGCGTGTGGCACGTGACCAGGACGGTCACCTGGGAGCAGGACAGCGCGGCTCAAGGCCCTGCCGCCCCCGGCCCCAATCCCCGGGACCAGCGCAGGCGCCCGCGGCCAGCACCCACCTGTGCGTTGACCAGCTCAATCTGCTGCGGCGTGGCCAGCATGAACACCGCCATCTTGCCCATGCCGGACTTGGCCTGGCACAGGACGTCCACGCCCGGGATGGCCTGGGGGATGCACTCGTGCTGGACTGCGGGTGGGAGGGCGGGCCAGCACGCGGCGCAGGGCAGTACTGCAGGCAGTGAGCTCGGGTGGGTGCGGGCACGGGCGGCCTACCCTCAGACGGGTGCTCGAAGCCACAGTCCACGAGGGCGTGCAGGAGCCCACGCCTGCCCCCCAGGACTCATCCGGTGGGTGTGGGCACGCCCTCCTCCGGCCATTGAGGGCTGAGGCGGGGCCTCTTTCCTGGGGCTGGGTGCTGAGGGGCCCAAGCTGGGCTTTATCCAGTACCACCCCGCCCAAACTGGTGCCCTTCATGGCGACCACCCCCCAGCTCCAGGCCCAGATAGCTGCCTGCCCACAAAGCCCGGCACAAAAGTATCTTCTCCCTGCCAGCTCCTATGTGGCCCCCAGCCCCCAGCCCCCAGTCTTTAAACAAGACTTTGATTTGAGAAGCCACAGGCTCGGAGCGCTGCCTCCCCCCCCACCAATGCCTGCAATGGCTGAGCTGAACCCAGGAGCTGCGGCCTCCATTGTGTCCCCCACGGGCAGCAGAGACCCGAGGACTGGAGCCATCGCATGATCTGAACACCAAGCCTTCCTTGAGGAAATTTAACAAAAAACACGGGGGCCTCCGATGGGGCACAGTGACCACCCCCACCCCCGGCCTGGGACGCCAGTATCCCACGGGGGCGCGGGTTCGAGTCCCGGGTGCTCCACGTCCGATCCCGCTCCCTGCTAACCCGCCTGGGAAGGCAATGGAGGATGGCCCGAGTCCCTGGGCCCCTGCACCCGCGTGGGAAACCCGGAGGGAGCTCCTGGTTTCGGCCTGGCACAGCGTTGGCTGCTGGGGCCATCTGAAGAGTGAACCAGCAGACGGGAGCACTCAGATTTTCAAAATAAATCTTTTTATTAGAAAAAGAGAGAACGTGACTTCCGCGGTGTCCCTCCACGCTGTGGCTTCCAGTGTGCGGCGTCCGCCTGCAGCACGGTCCACCTGGCGGCAGCTGGTGGTCCCATGGTGGGTCTCGCCGTCGCCCCACCGCCACTCCACGCAGCCAGCGGGAGCCCAAGCCACAGCTGGACGCGGCCGGCAGGTGCGCGTCGCGGCGGCCCCCACCGCGTTCCATGGATCCCCGTCTCCTCCGGGCTTTGGCCCTTGGCAGCAGCATCCAGGAGGGCCGGCAGCCCCTCCGCAGCTCCCACGGCGCTCAGGAGTCCCCAGCAACCCCGGTAACTCCCGCCCGGCCCGCCTGCAGCCAGGACGCCCCGGCTCCCGGAAGCGGCCCGCCCCCTGGCGCATGCGCCCTAGCGCCCAACGGCCACCAGCCCCCGCCCCGCGAGTGCGGCGCCGCGACCCGCGCTCTCTCGTGTTCGCCGTCACCACTCCCCTAAGCGTCTTCCCTCGCCGGTTTGCCCGACGTCCCCGCACAGGTGCCCCGCGCCCAGGAAGCGCCGCTCACCTGGTTCCTCGTTCGTCTCCGCGCACTCTGAAGAAAGATGCCAGATTCCAATTATCCGCCGCGCGCCCGCACACGAGCGGCCGCATTTCCTGCCGACCGCGGCCCTCCGCTCACTGGACAGTCAGCATGTCACTCAAGAGAGTGGGAAGCGGTGATTGGGTCTTGCGGGAGGAGTCTGGAAGCTATTGGTAGAGCAAAGAACAGGGCGTGCCTTACGGTTCGCTTTCATTGGTCAATGTAAAAGTAGGTGCGCCCTAGGGAGCTCAGGGAGTCGAGCCTGTCACGTGACCTGGGTTTGTTCCAAGTTGGGCGCCGCCATTTTTGGTACTGGCAACCGGAGACGTGCCGCACCCTCTCTGTGTGGCTTCTTACTGAACCCGGGGCTGCAAAGTTGGCACCGGCCTGCGGCCTCGGCGTCTTCCGTGGCGGGGGATTGGGGGCCAGGAGTGACTACTGTAGAGGAATTTAGCCTGTTCTCTGGATTTCGCGTGAATGGCATCCAGTTACTACCTGGGCTTTTGTCTCCCCGACGCCTTTGCTCAACAAAATGTTTTTGGGTGTTGCACCATTGAAGCTCAGTCCATCTGGGAGTTTGGGGTGTAAGCCGGGGGGCGGGGGGTTGTCCCACAGGGAGCCTGGGCCAGCGCTGAGTCTCCCTGAAACCCCTGGGTCCCACCTCCCACGAGTTTAGAAGTTGTCAGTTTCTGCCCAGCGCTCCCTGCAGGTCTCCCACGTGGCTGGCAGGGAGCCAAGCCCTTGAGCCACGTGGGGAGCAGCCTTGAACCTAAGCTCCCTGTGTTGGGGGGTCCTGGGCACCCCCAAACCATTTCCTGCTGCAGCCTCACTCAGCCCTGTGGACATCGACAGGCCATCTGCACGTGGGGCCACTGACACGAGGGTCATTAGCAGATCGGTGGCCAGAGAGGTTCATGGTCACGCAAGCTGCCGGGGTCGAAGCAGCTCAGTTAGGCCACGTGGGGACGGGGGCGCGGCGGGGGCTGTGGGGCACAGTGGTCAGGGTAGCACCGGGGTTGGAGTCCTGGCTCCACCTCCTGCCAGCGGGCACCCTGGGAGGGCAGTGGCTGCCCGCTCAAGTTCACTGATGGACCCGGGAGGCCAAGGTTAGGCACCTTAGAAGGGGGGAGTGGGTGGGGGTTGGGGGTGGGAGGGAGGAGCCACAGGGCAGCAGGTGGGCGCTGAGCTTGGGGGAATCGGGTCCCCTGGGGGAGAGGAGGCCTCGGACAACCGCAGGAGCAGACTTCTGCTTAACATGAACCAGCAGGGGTGGCGCTGTGGCTAGTGAGTAAAGTCACGGCCTTGCAGTGCTGGAGTCCCATGAGGGTGCTGGTTCGAATCCTGGCTGCTCCACTTCGGATCCAGCTCTCTGCTGTGGCCTGGGAAAGCAGTGGAAGATGGCCCAAGTCTTTGGGCCCCTGCACCTGCGTGGGAGACCCGGATGGAGCTCCTGGCTCCTAGCTTCAACCTGCCCCTCTCCCAACCGCTGCAGCTATTTGGGGAGTAAACCAGCAGATGGACAATCTCTCACTTTGTTTTTCTACCCTCCCTCTCCTTCACTCTGCCTTTCAAATAAATTTTTAAAAAGACATCTTTGAAAGCAGATTTTTTTTAAATCAAAAATCCCCCCAAGCCGGCGCCGTGGCTCAACAGGCTAATCCTCTGCCTTGCGGCGCCGGCACACCGGGTTCTAGTCCCGGTCGGGGCACCGGATTCTGTCCCGGTTGCCCCTCTTCCAGGCCAGCCCTCTGCTGTGGCCCAGGAGTGCAGTGGAGGATGGCCCAGGTGCTTGGGCCCTGCACCCCACGGGGAGACCAGGAAAAGCACCTGGCTCCTGGCTCCTGCCATCGGACGAGCGCGGTGCGCCGGCCGCAGCGCGCCGACCGCGGCGGCCATTGGAGGGTGAACCAACGGCAAAAGGAAGACCTTTCTCTCTGTCTCTCTCTCTCTCACTGTCCACTCTGCCTGTAAAAAAAAAAAATAAATAAATAAAAAATAAAAAAAAAATCCCCCCAAATCAAAATTTGAACTAAAGAAAAAAAAATTAGAGCTTCTTAAGTACACCCACAACCGAAGACGAACAAATGTTAACATTGTCGTATTGGCTCGGTTTTAAGATAGAAAAGATCTTAAACACACCCCCGCAATGGCTAAAAGGAAAAAGAAAAGAGATTGACAGCGCCAAAAGCGGCAGATTGAGGCTGAGGAATCCTGGAATGCTGGGACCCTGGGACCCCAGAACGTGGTCCCTGCAGGTGGCGCGCAGGTGCCCTGGACAGAGTCCCTTGGCGGGGACACGGCGGGGTGTGAGGAAGTTCACCAGGGGTCTCAGCCTGGGCACTCCTAATTCTTTTATGTAGTTGAAAGGCAGGTGGTGGAGGGGGACAGAGAGAGGTCTTCCATCTGCTGGTTCACTCCCCAGATGGCCACAACAGCCAGAGCTGTGCCAGTCTGAAGCCAGGAGCCAGGAGCTTCCTCCAGGTCTCCCACATGAGTGCAAGGGCCCAAGCACTTGGGCCGTCTTCCACTGTTTTCCCCAGGCCATAGCAGAGAGCTGGATTGAAAGTGGAGCAGCCGGGACTTGAACCGGCGCCCCTATGGGATGCCGGCACTGCAGGCTGGGGCTTTGCCTGCTTTTCCACAGCACCAGCCCCCTGCCACCCATTCACCCTTAAATGCCTTCCTCAAGCCCCCGACAGCCAGGGCTGGGTTGCAACCAGAGCCGGGAGCCAGAAAATCAGTCCAGGTCTCCCATAGGGTGGCAGGAACCACATGACGTGGATCATCACCGCTGCCTCCCAGGATCCACAGCGGCATTGGCGGGAAGCCAGCTGTGGAGCCCAGGTGCTGCAAGGTGGGTGTGGCCTTGTAACCACGAGGCTGAATGCCTGCCACAGAAGGTGACATTCCGATATCGATATCGAAGTCTAAACGAGCAGCAGGGGACCAGCTGGGCGTGTGGGCGAGGGGGGATGGGAGAGGCCCTGCACACTCAGTAACAGGCAGTGCAAAGGCCCTGTGGTTGGGAGTAAAGCTCAGAGGGCTGACAAATATAATCCTGTCTCCTGGGAAGGCGGAGACAGGGTACCTAGCAAGGAAAGGCAGGTGGTGGCCATGGCATCAGCCCCAGAGTGGATGGCAGAGGGGCCGAGAGGCCAGAGGGATGCACAGGGGAGCCATCCGACCCTCCGGAGACTGCGCCAGAGGCGTCTCTGTCCCCAGGTGCCTCCAAAGTCCCCCAGCAAACGAATCCCTAAAGGTTGGAGCGAGAACTTGGCAAGTCTCCCCGGCTGGCTCCGGGCAAGGAAGGCAGCTTGGAAACTGGCAGACGGGAGACAGGGGCCTGACCCTGCTGGGAAACCTCACTCTGCCTTGTTCTCCCCATCTGTGAAATGGGTAGAGCGGGAAGGCTTGGGGAGAGATGCCACATCCCCCCAAGGGCAAGGGCCAGAAGACAAAAGCAGCCTGGGTCCATGCGAGGGGCGAGGGCCTTTTCCAATTTTCCTAATTTCAGGAAAAGGAACTCGCAGACCTCCTACATTGAATCCACAAACATTCAGAGGACAGGGGAGGGGGAGGGGGGCAGGCTGATGCCCCTGTCTTGACGGCTTCCAGGGACATTTGCTCTGAGTCAGGTGGTCCAGGGACAGCAGGGTCCTGCCTTGACTCGGCTGTGTTCCCGGGCTCCTTGGGGGCTGCACCTGTCCAGGTGAGCCGTGGCTGGGATGCTGGATTTGGTGGTGAAGCCTAGAAAAACGCATCGACTCCGCACCAGCCTCCTTTATAAAACCCCCACCTCCAAACCCCTCCGGAGAGTTGGCTGGAAACGCGCCCCGGTCCCCTGGGACGACGGGACCCCACGCGGGACGGAGGCACCTGCACCCAAAGCGGATCTCTGGGTGGGGGCGGGAGGGAGGAGCCCACCCCCTGCCTGCAAGCCCCCAGGGACCCATCCAGGTCCGGCTCCTTTCTTTCCTGCAAGATTCCGACGAGCGAGTGAGAGTTATCCCACGGCGGCCACGAACCCAGTTTGCACGCTCCGCTGCCCGCCCCTGGCACCCTCTGCTAGGGTACTGCTCCGCGCGCAGCGACTCTGAAAAAAAAAAAAAAGATTCTGATGCCCCATTATACAGAGGGGGAAAACTGAGGCTCCGCCGCCCCAGGGGCCGCCGAGGCCGCTGGAGAATTCAAAGCCTTTTAACAGAACAATAAAGACCGTGACATTTCCAGGGAGGCCAGCTACTTAGTGTCTTCTCAGCACTTGGCACGCACGGCCGCATTTAATTTACCCACACCCGAGAGGTGAGTAAATCATCCTCCTGTTACAGGAGGAGGCGCCCTGAAGGGGTTTGGGGGAGCCCCGCGGCACGGGGTGCTGGGATTTGAACCCACATCTGTCCAGGCAGCGGTGGAGATGGGGGTGGGGGCTGCACCCTTGCAGGGAGAACCCCGGGTCCAGGCGGCCTGAGCTTGCAAATTGCACGGGGCGCTCAAGTCTTTGCTTTTTTTTTTTTGAGGAGGGGGTCCCAGCAGATCCCCCAAGACCTCCGCCGCTGCCCCTGACCCTTAGGATTCCCGCGCGCTCCCCGCAGCACAGCGAGCGGTAGCGGGCGGAGGAGGCGCTCCCGGCTGGCGGTGGGGTGGGGGCCGCAGCCCCGGGGGCCGCCGGGAGCCCCGCCCCCGGCCCCGCCCCCTCCCCGGGCGCCGACCTCGGCGGTCACGTGACCGAGCCGGCCGCTGGGGCCGGAGGGCGCGGCGCGCGCGGACGCGGCGGCGGCCTGGCCAGGCGGGGCCGGAGCCGAGCAGGCCGGAGTGGGCCGCGCCGGGGCAGGGTCGCGCCGCTCCCGCCCCCTGCCCGCCCCGCCCGGGGCGCACGCGCGCTCCGCTCGCCGCCCCTCCCTCCGCGCGGGGACCCCTGGCGGGCGGCAGGAGGACATGGCCAGCGACGCCGTGCAGGTAGGCGCACCTGCGTCCGCAGGCGCGGGGCGAGCGGACGGCGCCGCCGGGGACCCCCGGCCGCACGCTGCCGGGCACGCCGGGAGCCGGGCGGCGAGGGCGGGGGCCTCCCGAGCGCCCGGCGCCCCCTCCCCGGGCTGGGACCGTGGAGCCAGCACGGCCCCCTTCTCTGCAGGTGAAGGTACGGACGGGGCGGCCGGAGAGGGGGGTGGGCTGGGGTACGGTCTGGAGGCCCTCGCAGCATCCCCAAACTCAGCGCCTCCCCGGGAATCCGAGGGGGCGCGTTCGAGGTGGTCCTTGGGGCGGGGGCGTCTGTGGCTGGCCGTGTGACCCCCTTCTTCTCGACTCCATCCCCCTTACTCACCCCCCCACCCCCCGCCTCCCCAGCGTTCGGTTTCTGGCAGGTGCCGCTCGCTCGCTCCACCTGGGACAGGTGCCTGGCCCAGTGCCCCGGGAGGGGGGTGGAGGCCGCCCGGCCCGTGCCCCTCCCCCGTGCTGCCACCTCCGCCTCGGGACAGAGCTAATTTACCATGGTCCGGACGCCACCCAGATTGGCACCTGTTGGCGGAAGTGCCCGAGTCACCTCATTAGGTCCGGGGTGGGAGGAGACCGGGGTGGGGGGGCGCGGCTGGGGACCCCCACGCACTCCGCGTGGATTGCCAGGTAGACCTTAGGTCGGACAGGGCGCGGGGGGTTGGGGGAGTGTCCAAGTGGACCGTTCCGTTCCTACCTGTGGTCCCTTAGGGGACCCCTGCCCCCCCAAACCCTCACGGAGACACGTGGTTGGCCTCAGCTGGCCACCCAGCCCTCCCCATTCTCCCTGTGCCCCTTGGGGGTCCATATTGCTCCCAGACTCACCTGTGACCAGGGGGACCTGGGCCATCGTGGAGTTCAGTGACCCAAATCTGAGCCGTGGCTGTGTTTCACCTTGCAGTCCGCCGTCCTGTGTGTGCGTCGTGTGTGTAACCAGGTTCTCTCCTCTGCACCTGCTCCCCACCCCCACCCCCTCCGTGTCTCCCCTGTGCCCAGCACCCTCAGTCCTGTTGATGGCCTGTCAGCCTTGCCAAGGAGCTGGGCGTATCTGGTGTTGCCGTGCACACAAGGTCAGACCTCGGGCGCCGGGATGGGCCGGGTCCCTGCCTGCCCCCCAGGCCCAGGGAGGAGACCCCTGGCGCCTGCATGCGCTTTGCCTAGCACCACATGGGACCCACACGGAGGCTGTGGTTCCGGAATGAGGCTGGACCCGTGCTCTGGTTTCCCCTTCTCCCTATCCTCCCTGCCTCCCTCCCTCCTGGTCCATCGCTTTCTCGTGGCTGCTGGGATGGGGGGGGCTGCTGCCCTGTCCCTCTGTCCCCAGCATCGACGTGTGCCTGTCTGTTCTGTGTCCGGCCGACGGATGTCCTGTCTAGATTCCGGAAACACCCAAGGCATTGAAATCTCCGGACGCGGGGGGCCGAGGGGGGGGCGCGGGCATGGGGGTCTAGGTCCCCGGCTGCTTTGGGAAGAGGGGCATTCTGGGAGGTGGGCCATCTGGGTCTGGGGTCTTCCTGCTCCGTTGTGGGAGGTTGGAGGAGCAGGGACTCTCCAACACCAGGCTGGGGCCCTGATGGCTGGGTTTGCTTGGCTGGCTCTCTGATCACCTCTCACCCCCCCCCCCCCCCCCCCGTAAAAGTGAGTCACCCCCAGCAGAGAGGCCCCGGGACGCCGGCCGGCCAGCCCTCACCCTGGATCTCAGCTCTCAGCTGTTGGAGGAGGAGCTGCCGGAGGGCTGCCCCGCCCCTCTGCCTGGGCCGCCCTGCTCCTGGCTGTGTCCCGCTCCTGCCTGCTGGGGACTGGGTGGGGCTTGGCGGTGGGAGGGGTGGGCGGGGCCTGGTTGAACCCGGGGTGGCCTTAGGTAAGCCTAGATTTAAATTCCAGTGCTGTCGCCGCCGCAGGCTCCTGAGGGGGTTTATGGGGAAGCCGCCGGCCTGTGAAATCCTGATGGAGAGGGGTTGGAAGGGGCCCAAGCACTTCGCATGCTGATGTATAGGGCTGGGTGGTTCTTGTTGGTGGGTACTGTCCCGTGCCAGATGGGACATCGGGGTGGGGGTGGGGGCATGGGTATGAAACGCCCCCTCCACTGAGGACCACCCTTTGGAGTGAGTAGAATAAGGGCCCTGCTGAGAGTCAAGGTTATTTGAAATGAAAGAGAGAGATCTTCCATCTACTGGTTCACTCCCCAAATGTCTGCAATGGCCGGGACAGGGTCAGACCAAAGCCAGGAGCCTGGAGCTCCATCCGGGTCTCCCACATGGTGGCAGGGACTCAGGGACTTGAGCCACCACCTGCTGCCTCCCAGACACCATAGCAGGGAGCTGGCTTGGCAGCACAGAGCGACTGGGACTCCTATATATGGGATGCCGGTGCTGCACCGTGTAACGCCTACCCCTGGAGAATTCTTGCTTTAAATCCTGGCCCTGCCTCCTGCTGGCGGTAGGACCTTGGTGGGGGCCTAATGTCACCACTTTGGGCCTCAGTTTTTTTTTTTTTTTTTGACAGGCAGAGTGGACAGTGAGAGAGAGAGACAGAGAGAAAGGTCTTCCTTTGCCATTGGTTCACCCTCCAATGGCCGCCGCGCTTGTCCGATGGCAGGAGCCAGGAGCCAGGTGCTTTTCCTGGTCTCCCCATGGGGTGCAGGGCCCAAGCACCTGGGCCATCCTCCACTGCACTCCCGGGCCACAGCGGAGGGCTGGCCTGGAAGAGGGGCAACCGGGACAGAATCCGGTACCCCGACCGGGACTAGAACCCGGTGTGCCGGCGCCGCAAGGCGGAGGATTAGCCTGTTGAGCCACGGCGCCGGCCCACTTTGGGCCTCAGTTATGCGACCTTGCAAATGGGCTGATAATGGCTCCCACCTCATGCAGTTGTGTTAGCTGCCCTTGGTGAGGTTTGCAGCAACTGCTGGTCTTCCTAGTTGAACTCCAGTGTTAGCATGTGCTCAGGGTGTGGTTTGTGTGCTGCTGGCCTGGGGACGTTCGTGTCCCAGCCCCGCCCCCCAATGCTGTCTCATGAGGTCAGGCTCAGGGAGCCGCTACTGGGCCCACCCAGCGCCCTAAGCCTCCAAGCTGTGGTCCGCAGCCACTGGCCGGCCAGCCAGAGAGGAAGCAGGAAGCTGGGCGGTCACTGTGGAGGAAGAGGCGGGTGGGGGGCCGCCTAGCAGACGCACTGTTCTGACCCTGAAGGGGAAGTTGGGGACGGGGGTGCGTGGGAGGCTCCAGCCACAGGGACATGTGCAGGTCACAAAGGGTGAGGGCCTTGGAGTTGTGCCATGGAGACCTGCAGGGGTGCCTGTGTGTGAGAGCGTGTGGGCTGTGTGCACTTGGGCGCGGTGTGTGTGTGTGTGCCCACTGGGTCGGTTCTGGAATGACCCCTAGCAGCATTGCCGGTGTATGCATGTCCAAAGGCAGGCAGGCAAGCCTGGTTGGTGCACAACCACATAGCCTCTGCAGGTGTGGGAGTGTGAGCACCCCTAAGAGCCTGTGTCCAGGCACACATCTGCAGGTGTGGGAGTGTGCACACCCCTAGGAGGACGTGTCCAGGCACACCTCTGCAGGTGTGGGAGTGTGAGCGCCCCTAGGAGCCCGTGTCCAGGCACACCTCTGCAGGTGTGGGAGTGTGCGCACCCCTAGGAGCCCGTGTCCAGGCACACCTCTGCAGGTGTGGGAGTGTGCGCACCCCTAGGAGCCCGTGTCCAGGCACACCTCTGCAGGTGTGGGAGTGTGTGCACCCGTAGGAGCCCGTGTCCAGGCACACCTCTGCAGGTGTGGGAGTGTGTACACCCCTAGGAGCCCGTGTCCAGGCACACCTCTGCAGGTATGGGAGTGTGCACCCCTAGGAGCCTGTGTCCAGGCACACCTCTGCAGGTGTGGGAGTGTGCGCACCCCTAGGAGCCCGTGTCCAGGCACACCCCTGCAGGTGTGGGAGTGTGTACACCCCTAGGAGCCTGTGTCCAGGCACACCTCAGCAGGTGTGGGAGTGTGAGCACCCCTAGGAGCCTGTGTCCAGCCACACCTCTGCAGGTGTGGGAGTGTGAGCACCCCTAGGAGCCCGTGACCAGGCACACCTCTGCAGGTGTGGGAGTGTGAGCACCCCTAGGAGCCCGTGTCCAGGCACACCTCTGCAGGTGTGGGAGTGTGAGCACCCCTAGGAGCCCGTGTCCAGGCACACCTCTGCAGGTGTGGGAGTGTGCACCCTAGGAACCCATGTCCCAGGCACACCTCTGCAGGTGTGGGAGTGTGAGTACCCCTAGGAGCCCGTGTCCAGGCACACCTCTGCAGGTGTGTGAGTGTGAGCACCCCTAGGAGCCCGTGTCCAGGCACACCTCTGCAGGTGTGGGAGTGTGTGCACCCCTAGGAGCCCGTGTCCAGGCACACCTCTGCAGGTGTGGGAGTGTGTGCACCACTAGGAGCCCGTGTCCAGGCACACCTCTGCAGGTGTGGGAGTGTGTGCACCCCTAGGAGCCCGTGTCCAGGCACACCTCTGCAGGTATGGGAGTGAGCACCCCTAGGAGCCCGTGTCCAGCCACACCTCTGCAGGTGTGGGAGTGTGCACCCCTAAGAGCCTGTGTCCAGGCACACCTCTGCAGGTGTGGGAGTGTGCGCACCCCTAGGAGCCCGTGTCCAGGCACACCTCTGCAGGTGTGGGAGTGTGTGCACCCGTAGGAGCCCGTGTCCAGGCACACCTCTGCAGGTGTGGGAGTGTGTACACCCCTAGGAGCCCGTGTCCAGGCACACCTCTGCAGGTATGGGAGTGTGCACCCCTAGGAGCCTGTGTCCCAGGCACACCTCTGCAGGTGTGGGAGTGTGCGCACCCCTAGGAGCCCGTGTCCAGGCACACCCCTGCAGGTGTGGGAGTGTGTACACCCCTAGGAGCCTGTGTCCAGGCACACCTCAGCAGGTGTGGGAGTGTGAGCACCCCTAGGAGCCTGTGTCCAGCCACACCTCTGCAGGTGTGGGAGTGTGAGCACCCCTAGGAGCCCGTGACCAGGCACACCTCTGCAGGTGTGGGAGTGTGAGCACCCCTAGGAGCCCGTGTCCAGGCACACCTCTGCAGGTGTGGGAGTGTGAGCACCCCTAGGAGCCCGTGTCCAGGCACACCTCTGCAGGTGTGGGAGTGTGCACCCTAGGAACCCATGTCCCAGGCACACCTCTGCAGGTGTGGGAGTGTGAGTACCCCTAGGAGCCCGTGACCACGCACACCTCTGCAGGTGTGTGAGTGTGAGCACCCCTAGGAGCCCGTGTCCAGGCACACCTCTGCAGGTGTGGGAGTGTGTGCACCCCTAGGAGCCCGTGTCCAGGCACACCTCTGCAGGTGTGGGAGTGTGTGCACCACTAGGAGCCCGTGTCCAGGCACACCTCTGCAGGTGTGGGAGTGTGTGCACCCCTAGGAGCCCGTGTCCAGGCACACCTCTGCAGGTATGGGAGTGAGCACCCCTAGGAGCCCGTGTCCAGCCACACCTCTGCAGGTGTGGGAGTGTGCACCCCTAAGAGCCTGTGTCCAGGCACACCTCTGCAGGGTTGGGAGTGTGCACATCCCTAGGAGCCCGTGACCAGGCACACCTCTGCAGGTGTGTGAGTGTGAGCACCCCTCGGAGCCCGTGTCCAGCCACACCTCTGCAGGTGTGGGAGTGTGCACCCCTAGAAGCCCGTGTCCAGGCACACCCCTGCAGGTGTTGGAGTGTACACCCCTAGGAGGACGTGTCCAGGCACACCTCTGCAGGTGTGGGAGTGTGAGCGCCCCTAGGAGCCCGTGTCCAGGCACACCTCTGCAGGTGTGGGAGTGTGCGCACCCCTAGGAGCCCGTGTCCAGGCACACCTCTGCAGGTGTGGGAGTGTGCGCACCCCTAGGAACCGTGTCCAGGCACACCTCTGCAGGTGTGGGAGTGTGTGCACCCGTAGGAGCCCGTGTCCAGGCACACCTCTGCAGGTGTGGGAGTGTGTACACCCCTAGGAGCCCGTGTCCAGGCACACCTCTGCAGGTATGGGAGTGTGCACCCCTAGGAGCCCGTGTCCCAGGCACACCTCTGCAGGTGTGGGAGTGTGCGCACCCCTAGGAGCCCGTGTCCAGGCACACCCCTGCAGGTGTGGGAGTGTGTACACCCCTAGGAGCCCGTGTCCAGGCACACCTCAGCAGGTGTGGGAGTATGAGCACCCCTAGGAGCCTGTGTCCAGCCACACCTCTGCAGGTGTGGGAGTGTGAGCACCCCTAGGAGCCCGTGACCAGGCACACCTCTGCAGGTGTGGGAGTGTGAGCAACCCTAGGAGCCCGTGTCCAGGCACACCTCTGCAGGTGTGGGAGTGTGAGCACCCCTAGGAGCCCGTGTCCAGGCACACCTCTGCAGGGTTGGGAGTGTGCACCCTAGGAACCCATGTCCCAGGCACACCTCTGCAGGTGTGGGAGTGTGAGCACCCCTAGGAGCCCGTGTCCAGGCACACCTCTGCAGGTGTGTGAGTGTGAGCACCCCTAGGAGCCCGTGTCCAGGCACACCTCTGCAGGTGTGGGAGTGTGTGCACCCCTAGGAGCCCGTGTCCAGGCACACCTCTGCAGGTGTGGGAGTGTGTGCACCACTAGGAGCCCGTGTCCAGGCACACCTCTGCAGGTGTGGGAGTGTGTGCACCCCTAGGAGCCCGTGTCCAGGCACACCTCTGCAGGTATGGGAGTGAGCACCCCTAGGAGCCCGTGTCCAGCCACACCTCTGCAGGTGTGGGAGTGTGCACCCCTAAGAGCCTGTGTCCAGGCACACCTCTGCAGGGTTGGGAGTGTGCACATCCCTAGGAGCCCGTGTCCAGGCACACCTCTGCAGGTGTGTGAGTGTGAGCACCCCTCGGAGCCCGTGTCCAGCCACACCTCTGCAGGTGTGGGAGTGTGCACCCCTAGAAGCCCGTGTCCAGGCACACCCCTGCAGGTGTTGGAGTGTACACCCCTAGGAGCCCGTGTCCAGGCACACCTCTGCAGGTGTGGGAGTGTACACCCCTAGGAGCCTGTGTCCAGGCACACCTCTGCAGATGTGGGAGTGTGCACCCCTAGGAGCCCGTGTCCAGGCACACCTCTGCAGGTGTGGGAGTGTGTGCACCCCTAGGAGCCCGTGTCCAGGCATACCTCTGCAGGGTTGGGAGTGTGCACATCCCTAGGAGCCCGTGTCCAGGCACACCTCTGCAGGTGTGGGAGTGTGCGCACCCCTAGGAGCCCGTGTCCAGACACACCTCTGCAGGTGTGGGAGTGTGCACCCCTGGGAGCCCGTGACAGGCACACCTCAGCAGGTGTGGGATTGTGAGCACCCCTAGGAGCCCGTGTCCAGGCACACCTCAGCAGGTGTGGGAGTGTGAGCACCCCTAGGAGCCCGTGTCCAGGCACACCTCTGCAGGTGTGGGAGTGTGCACCCCTAGAAACCCATGTCCCAGGCACACCTCTGCAGGTGTGTGAGTGTGAGCACCCCTAGGAGCCTGTGTCCAGGCACACCTCTGCAGGTGTGTGAGTGTGAGCACCCCTAGGAGCCCGTGTCCAGGCACACCTCTGCAGGTGTGGGAGTGTGTACACCCCTAGGAGCCCGTGTCCAGGCACACCTCAGCAGGTGTGGGAGTGTGCACACCCCTAGCAGCCCGTGTCCAGGCACACCTCTGCAGGTGTGGGAGTGTACACCCCTAGCAGCCCGTGTCCAGGCACACCTCTGCAGGTGTGGGAGTGTGTGCACCACTAGGAGCCCGTGTCCAGGCACACCTCTGCAGGTGTGGGAGTGTGCACCCCTAAGAGCCTGTGTCCAGGCACACCTCTGCAGGTGTGTGAGTGTGAGCACCCCTAGGAGCCCGTGTCCAGGCACACCTCTGCAGGTGTGTGAGTGTGAGCACCCCTCGGAGCCCGTGTCCAGGCACACCTCTGCAGGTGTGGGAGTGTGCACCCCTAGGAGCCCGTGTCCAGGCACACCTCTGCAGGTGTGGGAGTGTGTACACCCCTAGGAGCCCGTGTCCAGGCACACCTCGGCAGGTGTGGGAGTGTGCACCCCTAGGAGCCCGTGTCCAGGCACACCTCTGCAGGTGTGGGAGTGTGTGCACCCCTAGGAGCCCGTGTCCAGGCATACCTCTGCAGGTATGGGAGTGAGCACCCCTAGGAGCCCGTGTCCAGGCACACCTCTGCAGGTGTAGGAGTGTGCACCCCTGGGAGCCCGTGACAGGCACACCTCAGCAGGTGTGGGAGTGTGCACATCCCTAGGAGCCCGTGTCCAGGCACACCTCTGCAGGTGTGGGAGTGTGCGCACCCCTCGGAGCCCGTGTCCAGGCACACCTCTGCAGGTGTGGGAGTGTCAGCGCCCATAGGAGCCCGTGTCCAGAAACACCTCAGCAGGTGTGGGAGTGTGAGCACCCCTAGGAACCCGTGTCCAGGCACACCTCTGCAGGTGTGGGCGTGTGAGCACCCCAAGGAGCCCGTGTCCAGGCACACCTCTGCAGGTGTGGGAGTGTGCACCCCTAGGAACCCATGTCCCAGGCACACCTCTTCAGGTGTGGGAGTGTGAGCGCCCCTAGGAGCCCGTGTCCAGGCACACCTCTGCAGGTGTGGGAGTGTACACCCCTAGGAGCCTGTGTCCAGGCACACCTCTGCAGGGTTGGGAGTGTGCACATCCCTAGGAGCCCGTGTCCAGGCACACCTCTGCAGGTGTGTGAGTGTGAGCACCCCTCGGAGCCCGTGTCCAGCCACACCTCTGCAGGTGTGGGAGTGTGCACCCCTAGAAGCCCGTGTCCAGGCACACCCCTGCAGGTGTTGGAGTGTACACCCCTAGGAGCCCGTGTCCAGGCACACCTCTGCAGGTGTGGGCGTGTGAGCACCCCTAGGAGCCCGTGTCCAGGCAAACCTCTGCAGGTGTGGGAGTGTGCACCCCTAGGAGCCCATGTCCAGGCACACCTCTGCAGGTGTGGGAGTGTGCACCCCTAGGAGCCCGTGTCCAGGCACACCTCTGCAGGTGTGGGAGTGTGTGCACCCCTAGGAGCCCGTGTCCAGGCATACCTCTGCAGGTATGGGAGTGAGCACCCCTAGGAGCCCGTGTCCAGGCACACCTCTGAAGGTGTAGGAGTGTGCACCCCTAAGAGCCTGTGTCCAGGCACACCTCTGCAGGGTTGGGAGTGTGCACATCCCTAGGAGCCCGTGTCCAGGCACACCTCTGCAGGTGTGGGAGTGTTCGCACCCCTAGGAGCCCGTGTCCAGGCACACCTCTGCAGGTGTGGGAGTGTGAGGGCCCCTAGGAGCCCGTGTCCAGGCACACCTCTGCCCGTGTGGGAGTGTGAGCACCCCTAGGAGCCCGTGTCCAGGCACACCTCAGCAGGTGTGGGAGTGTGAGCACCCCTAGGAACCCATGTCCCAGGCACACCTCTGCAGGTGTGTGAGTGTGAGCACCCCTAGGAGCCCGTGTCCAGGCACACCTCTGCAGGTGTGTGAGTGTGAGCACCCCTAGGAGCCCGTGTCCAGGCACACCTCTGCAGGTGTGGGAGTGTGTACACCCGTAGGAGCCCGTGTCCAGGCACACCTCTGCAGGTGTGGGAGTGTGAGCACCCCTAGGAGCCCGTCTCCAGGCACACCCCTGCAGGTGTGGGAGTGTGCACCCCTAAGAGCCTGTGTCCAGGCACACCACTGCAGGTGTGTGAGTGTGAGCACCCCTCGGAGCCCGTGTCCAGCCACACCTCTGCAGGTGTGGGAGTGTGCACCCCTAGAAACCCGTGTCCAGGCACACCCCTGCAGGTGTGGGAGTGTACACCCCTAGGAGCCCGTGTCCAGGCACACCTCTGCAGGTGTGGGAGTGTGTACACCCCTAGGAGCCCGTGTCCAGGCACACCTCTGCAGGTGTGGGAGTGTGCACCCCTAGGAGCCCGTGTCCAGGCACACCTCTGCAGGTGTGGGAGTGTGCACCCCTAGGAGCCCGTGTCCAGGCACACCTCTGCAGGTGTGGGAGTGTGAGCACCCCTAGGAGCCCGTGTCCAGGCACACCTCTGCAGGTGTGGGAGTGTGCACCCTAGGAACCCATGTCCCAGGCACACCTCTGCAGGTGTGGGAGTGTGAGTACCCCTAGGAGCCCGTGTCCAGGCACACCTCTGCAGGTGTGTGAGTGTGAGCACCCCTAGGAGCCCGTGTCCAGGCACACCTCTGCAGGTGTGGGAGTGTGTGCACCCCTAGGAGCCCGTGTCCAGGCACACCTCTGCAGGTGTGGGAGTGTGTGCACCACTAGGAGCCCGTGTCCAGGCACACCTCTGCAGGTGTGGGAGTGTGTGCACCCCTAGGAGCCCGTGTCCAGGCACACCTCTGCAGGTATGGGAGTGAGCACCCCTAGGAGCCCGTGTCCAGCCACACCTCTGCAGGTGTGGGAGTGTGCACCCCTAAGAGCCTGTGTCCAGGCACACCTCTGCAGGTGTGGGAGTGTGCGCACCCCTAGGAGCCCGTGTCCAGGCACACCTCTGCAGGTGTGGGAGTGTGTGCACCCGTAGGAGCCCGTGTCCAGGCACACCTCTGCAGGTGTGGGAGTGTGTACACCCCTAGGAGCCCGTGTCCAGGCACACCTCTGCAGGTATGGGAGTGTGCACCCCTAGGAGACTGTGTCCCAGGCACACCTCTGCAGGTGTGGGAGTGTGCGCACCCCTAGGAGCCCGTGTCCAGGCACACCCCTGCAGGTGTGGGAGTGTGTACACCCCTAGGAGCCTGTGTCCAGGCACACCTCAGCAGGTGTGGGAGTGTGAGCACCCCTAGGAGCCTGTGTCCAGCCACACCTCTGCAGGTGTGGGAGTGTGAGCACCCCTAGGAGCCCGTGACCAGGCACACCTCTGCAGGTGTGGGAGTGTGAGCACCCCTAGGAGCCCGTGTCCAGGCACACCTCTGCAGGTGTGGGAGTGTGAGCACCCCTAGGAGCCCGTGTCCAGGCACACCTCTGCAGGTGTGGGAGTGTGCACCCTAGGAACCCATGTCCCAGGCACACCTCTGCAGGTGTGGGAGTGTGAGTACCCCTAGGAGCCCGTGTCCAGGCACACCTCTGCAGGTGTGTGAGTGTGAGCACCCCTAGGAGCCCGTGTCCAGGCACACCTCTGCAGGTGTGGGAGTGTGTGCACCCCTAGGAGCCCGTGTCCAGGCACACCTCTGCAGGTGTGGGAGTGTGTGCACCACTAGGAGCCCGTGTCCAGGCACACCTCTGCAGGTGTGGGAGTGTGTGCACCCCTAGGAGCCCGTGTCCAGGCACACCTCTGCAGGTATGGGAGTGAGCACCCCTAGGAGCCCGTGTCCAGCCACACCTCTGCAGGTGTGGGAGTGTGCACCCCTAAGAGCCTGTGTCCAGGCACACCTCTGCAGGGTTGGGAGTGTGCACATCCCTAGGAGCCCGTGTCCAGGCACACCTCTGCAGGTGTGTGAGTGTGAGCACCCCTCGGAGCCCGTGTCCAGCCACACCTCTGCAGGTGTGGGAGTGTGCACCCCTAGAAGCCCGTGTCCAGGCACACCCCTGCAGGTGTTGGAGTGTACACCCCTAGGAGGACGTGTCCAGGCACACCTCTGCAGGTGTGGGAGTGTGAGCGCCCCTAGGAGCCCGTGTCCAGGCACACCTCTGCAGGTGTGGGAGTGTGCGCACCCCTAGGAGCCCGTGTCCAGGCACACCTCTGCAGGTGTGGGAGTGTGCGCACCCCTAGGAGCCCGTGTCCAGGCACACCTCTGCAGTGTGGGAGTGTGTGCACCCGTAGGAGCCCGTGTCCAGGCACACCTCTGCAGGTGTGGGAGTGTGTACACCCCTAGGAGCCCGTGTCCAGGCACACCTCTGCAGGTATGGGAGTGTGCACCCCTAGGAGCCCGTGTCCCAGGCACACCTCTGCAGGTGTGGGAGTGTGCGCACCCCTAGGAGCCCGTGTCCAGGCACACCCCTGCAGGTGTGGGAGTGTGTACACCCCTAGGAGCCCGTGTCCAGGCACACCTCAGCAGGTGTGGGAGTATGAGCACCCCTAGGAGCCTGTGTCCAGCCACACCTCTGCAGGTGTGGGAGTGTGAGCACCCCTAGGAGCCCGTGACCAGGCACACCTCTGCAGGTGTGGGAGTGTGAGCACCCCTAGGAGCCCGTGTCCAGGCACACCTCTGCAGGTGTGGGAGTGTGAGCACCCCTAGGAGCCCGTGTCCAGGCACACCTCTGCAGGGTTGGGAGTGTGCACCCTAGGAACCCATGTCCCAGGCACACCTCTGCAGGTGTGGGAGTGTGAGCACCCCTAGGAGCCCGTGTCCAGGCACACCTCTGCAGGTGTGTGAGTGTGAGCACCCCTAGGAGCCCGTGTCCAGGCACACCTCTGCAGGTGTGGGAGTGTGTGCACCCCTAGGAGCCCGTGTCCAGGCACACCTCTGCAGGTGTGGGAGTGTGTGCACCACTAGGAGCCCGTGTCCAGGCACACCTCTGCAGGTGTGGGAGTGTGTGCACCCCTAGGAGCCCGTGTCCAGGCACACCTCTGCAGGTATGGGAGTGAGCACCCCTAGGAGCCCGTGTCCAGCCACACCTCTGCAGGTGTGGGAGTGTGCACCCCTAAGAGCCTGTGTCCAGGCACACCTCTGCAGGGTTGGGAGTGTGCACATCCCTAGGAGCCCGTGTCCAGGCACACATCTGCAGGTGTGTGAGTGTGAGCACCCCTCGGAGCCCGTGTCCAGCCACACCTCTGCAGGTGTGGGAGTGTGCACCCCTAGAAGCCCGTGTCCAGGCACACCCCTGCAGGTGTTGGAGTGTACACCCCTAGGAGCCCGTGTCCAGGCACACCTCTGCAGGTGTGGGAGTGTACACCCCTAGGAGCCTGTGTCCAGGCACACCTCTGCAGATGTGGGAGTGTGCACCCCTAGGAGCCCGTGTCCAGGCACACCTCTGCAGGTGTGGGAGTGTGTGCACCCCTAGGAGCCCGTGTCCAGGCATACCTCTGCAGGGTTGGGAGTGTGCACATCCCTAGGAGCCCGTGTCCAGGCACACCTCTGCAGGTGTGGGAGTGTGCGCACCCCTAGGAGCCCGTGTCCAGACACACCTCTGCAGGTGTGGGAGTGTGCACCCCTGGGAGCCCGTGACAGGCACACCTCAGCAGGTGTGGGATTGTGAGCACCCCTAGGAGCCCGTGTCCAGGCACACCTCAGCAGGTGTGGGAGTGTGAGCACCCTAGGAGCCCGTGTCCAGGCACACCTCTGCAGGTGTGGGAGTGTGCACCCCTAGAAACCCATGTCCCAGGCACACCTCTGCAGGTGTGTGAGTGTGAGCACCCCTAGGAGCCCGTGTCCAGGCACACCTCTGCAGGTGTGTGAGTGTGAGCACCCCTAGGAGCCCGTGTCCAGGCACACCTCTGCAGGTGTGGGAGTGTGTACACCCCTAGGAGCCCGTGTCCAGGCACACCTCAGCAGGTGTGGGAGTGTGCACACCCCTAGCAGCCCGTGTCCAGGCACACCTCTGCAGGTGTGGGAGTGTACACCCCTAGGAGCCCGTGTCCAGGCACACCTCTGCAGGTGTGGGAGTGTGTGCACCACTAGGAGCCCGTGTCCAGGCACACCTCTGCAGGTGTGGGAGTGTGCACCCCTAAGAGCCTGTGTCCAGGCACACCTCTGCAGGTGTGTGAGTGTGAGCACCCCTAGGAGCCCGTGTCCAGGCACACCTCTGCAGGTGTGTGAGTGTGAGCACCCCTCGGAGCCCGTGTCCAGGCACACCTCTGCAGGTGTGGGAGTGTGCACCCCTAGGAGCCCGTGTCCAGGCACACCTCTGCAGGTGTGGGAGTGTGTACACCCCTAGGAGCCCGTGTCCAGGCACACCTCGGCAGGTGTGGGAGTGTGCACCCCTAGGAGCCCGTGTCCAGGCACACCTCTGCAGGTGTGGGAGTGTGTGCACCCCTAGGAGCCCGTGTCCAGGCATACCTCTGCAGGTATGGGAGTGAGCACCCCTAGGAGCCCGTGTCCAGGCACACCTCTGCAGGTGTAGGAGTGTGCACCCCTGGGAGCCCGTGACAGGCACACCTCAGCAGGTGTGGGAGTGTGCACATCCCTAGGAGCCCGTGTCCAGGCACACCTCTGCAGGTGTGGGAGTGTGCGCACCCCTCGGAGCCCGTGTCCAGGCACACCTCTGCAGGTGTGGGAGTGTCAGCGCCCATAGGAGCCCGTGTCCAGAAACACCTCAGCAGGTGTGGGAGTGTGAGCACCCCTAGGAGCCCGTGTCCAGGCACACCTCTGCAGGTGTGGGAGTGTGAGCACCCCTAGGAGCCCGTGTCCAGGCACACCTCTGCAGGTGTGGGAGTGTGCACCCCTAGGAACCCATGTCCCAGGCACACCTCTTCAGGTGTGGGAGTGTGAGCGCCCCTAGGAGCCCGTGTCCAGGCACACCTCTGCAGGTGTGGGAGTGTACACCCCTAGGAGCCTGTGTCCAGGCACACCTCTGCAGGGTTGGGAGTGTGCACATCCCTAGGAGCCCGTGTCCAGGCACACCTCTGCAGGTGTGTGAGTGTGAGCACCCCTCGGAGCCCGTGTCCAGCCACACCTCTGCAGGTGTGGGAGTGTGCACCCCTAGAAGCCCGTGTCCAGGCACACCCCTGCAGGTGTTGGAGTGTACACCCCTAGGAGCCCGTGTCCAGGCACACCTCTGCAGGTGTGGGCGTGTGAGCACCCCTAGGAGCCCGTGTCCAGGCACACCTCTGCAGGTGTGGGAGTGTGCACCCCTAGGAGCCCATGTCCAGGCACACCTCTGCAGGTGTGGGAGTGTGCACCCCTAGGAGCCCGTGTCCAGGCACACCTCTGCAGGTGTGGGAGTGTGTGCACCCCTAGGAGCCCGTGTCCAGGCATACCTCTGCAGGTATGGGAGTGAGCACCCCTAGGAGCCCGTGTCCAGGCACACCTCTGAAGGTGTAGGAGTGTGCACCCCTAAGAGCCTGTGTCCAGGCACACCTCTGCAGGGTTGGGAGTGTGCACATCCCTAGGAGCCCGTGTCCAGGCACACCTCAGCAGGTGTGGGAGTGTGAGCACCCCTAGGAACCCATGTCCCAGGCACACCTCTGCAGGTGTGTGAGTGTGAGCACCCCTAGGAGCCCGTGTCCAGGCACACCTCTGCAGGTGTGTGAGTGTGAGCACCCCTAGGAGCCCGTGTCCAGGCACACCTCTGCAGGTGTGGGAGTGTGTACACCCGTAGGAGCCCGTGTCCAGGCACACCTCTGCAGGTGTGGGAGTGTGAGCACCCCTAGGAGCCCGTCTCCAGGCACACCCCTGCAGGTGTGGGAGTGTGCACCCCTAAGAGCCTGTGTCCAGGCACACCACTGCAGGTGTGTGAGTGTGAGCACCCCTCGGAGCCCGTGTCCAGCCACACCTCTGCAGGTGTGGGAGTGTGCACCCCTAGAAACCCGTGTCCAGGCACACCCCTGCAGGTGTGGGAGTGTACACCCCTAGGAGCCCGTGTCCAGGCACACCTCTGCAGGTGTGGGAGTGTGTACACCCCTAGGAGCCCGTGTCCAGGCACACCTCTGCAGGTGTGGGAGTGTGCACCCCTAGGAGCCCGTGTCCAGGCACACCTCTGCAGGTGTGGGAGTGTGTGCACCCCTAGGAGCCCGTGTCCAGGCATACCTCTGCAGGTATGGGAGTGAGCACCCCTAGGAGCCCGTGACCAGGCACACCTCTGCAGGTGTAGGAGTGTGCACCCCTAAGAGCCTGTGTCCAGGCACACCTCTGCAGGGTTGGGAGTGTGCACATCCCTAGGAGCCCGTGTCCAGGCACACCTCTGCAGGTGTGGGAGTGTGAGCACCCCTAGGAGCCCGTGTCCAGGCACACCTCTGCAGGTGTGGGAGTGTGAGCGCCCCTAGGAGCCCGTGTCCAGGCACACCTCAGCAGGTGTGGGAGTGTGCGCACCCCTAGGAGCCCGTGTCCAGGCACACCTCAGCAGGTGTGTGAGTGTGAGCACCCCTAGGAGCCCGTGTCCAGGCACACCTCTGCAGGTGTGTGAGTGTGAGCACCCCTAGGAGCCCGTGTCCAGGCACACCTCTGCAGGTGTGGGAGTGTGAGCACCCCTAGGAGCCCGTGTCCAGGCACACCTCTGCAGGTGTGGGAGTGTGCACACCCCTAGGAGCCCGTGTCCAGGCACACCTCTGCAGATGTGGGAGTGTGTGCACCACTAGGAGCCCGTGTCCAGGCACACCTCTGCAGGTGTGGGAGTGTGAGCGCCCCTAGGAGCCCGTGTCCAGGCACACCCCTGCAGGTGTGGGATTGTGCACACCCCTAGGAGCCCGTGTCCAGGCACACCTCTGCAGGTGTGGGAGTGTTTGCACCCCTAGGAGCCCGTGTCCAGGCATACCTCTGCAGGTATGGGTGTGAGCACCCCTAGGAGCCCGTGTCCAGGCACACCTCTGCAGGTGTGGGAGTTTGCACCCCTAAGAGCCTGTGTCCAGGCACACCTCTGCAGGGTTGGGAGTGTGCACATCCCTAGGAGCCCGTGTCCAGGCACACCTCTGCAGGTGTGGGAGTGTGCGCACCCCTAGGAGCCCGTGTCCAGGCACACCTCTGCAGGTGTGGGAGTGTGAGCGCCCCTAGGAGCCCGTGTCCAGGCACACCTCAGCAGGTGTGGGAGTGTGAGCACCCCTAGGAGCCGTGTCCAGGCACACCTCTGCAGGTGTGGGAGTGTGAGCACCCCTAGGAGCCCGTGTCCAGGCACACCTCTGCAGGTGTGGGAGTGTGCACCCCTAGGAACCCATGTCCCAGGCACACCTCTGCAGGTGTGTGAGTGTGAGCACCCCTACGAGCCCGTGTCCAGGCACACCTCTGCAGGTGTGGGAGTGTGAGCACCCCTAGGAGCCCGTGTCCAGGCACACCTCTGCAGGTGTGGGAGTGTGTACACCCCTAGGAGCCCGTGTCCAGGCACACCTCTGCAGGTGTGGGAGTGTGCACACCCCTAGGAGCCCGTGTCCAGGCATACCTCTGCAGGTGTGGGAGTGTGCACACCCCTAGGAGCCCGTGTCCAGGCATACCTCTGCAGGTGTGGGAGTGTGCACATCCCTAGGAGCCTGTGTCCAGGCACACCTCTGCAGGGTTGGGAGTGTGCACACCCCTAGGAGCCCGTGTCCAGGCACACCTCTGCAGGTGTGGGAGTGTGAGCACCCCTAGGAGCCCGTGTCCAGGCACACCTCTGCAGGTGTGGGAGTGTGCACCCCTAAGAGCCTGTGTCCAGGCACACCTCTGCAGGGTTGGGAGTGTGCACATCCCTAGGAGCCTGTGTCCAGGCACACCTCTGCAGGTGTGGGAGTGTGAGCACCCCTCGGAGCCCGTGTCCAGCCACACCTCTGCAGGTGTGGGAGTGTGTACACCCCTAGGATCCCGTGTCCAGGCATACCTCTGCAGGTGTGGGATTGTGCACATACTTGTGTGTGTGCATCCCATGCCAATGCACGCAAATGTGTGAATGCGTGTGTACATCCAAGTCATCCCCTGAAGCCTGTGTCCCCCATGGGCACCTGTTGAGGGTGTGCACACCATGAGCGCGTTGTAGTTGCATGCTGTGTGCCCCTATGGCAACCTCTCATCACATTGAGGCCGGTCCGCCCCGGGGGAACCTAGGCAGTTGCCCACAATGCCCCGAGCAGGCCCGGCGCGGGGTGTGCTGGGAGCTCACAGGAAAGAGGAAGTGGCGGGGCGAGAGGCCCTGGCAGAGCTGAGGTTCAGGAAGAGGGCGGGGCCCTCAGCCCGGACCCAGGATGGCGGAGGCTGATCTCCCTTCAGAGCCAGAGGTGGAGGCTGGGGTCCCCAGAGCTGGGTGGCAGGTGGAAGGGGGGTACCCCCAGCTGCATGGGCAGGGGGCCGCTGCCTGGGTTCCTCTGGGCTCGGCCCGGATGAGATGAGAGGAGAGGCGTGGAGCGGGGCTGCTGATCTGAGTTGTGTGTTCTCAGAGGAGGGAGAAGTCTGGGGCCTCCAGGGCTCCCAGCGGGGAGGCGGTAGGGGCCTAGGACGCAGAACTGTGCCTTTTGGTGGTCCCAGTTGGAGAGGAGAGGGGGAGGGGGACACAGCCCATCCTGGGACCTCTCGGGTTTGGGGTACAGACTTGTCCTTAGGATGTGGTGGGGGCCGGCAGGACCTGTTTCCCCCATCATCCCGCTGAGTAAGGGGTCCCCTCATCTGAAGGGAAACAGGGCAGGAAGCAGGCCCTGCCCTTTGACCTCCCATGTGGGAGGGGTCAGAGGTCCGTCGCCCTTGCTGACTGTGCCCCGTGCCCACCCCTCCCCCCCTCGCAGAGCGAGCCCCGTAGCTGGTCCCTGCTGGAGCAGCTGGGCCTGGCGGGGGCGGACCTGGCGGCGCCCGGCGTGCAGCAGCAGCTGGAGCTGGAGCGGGAGCGGCTGCGGCGGGAGATCCGCAAGGAGCTGAAGCTAAAGGAGGGCGCCGAGAACCTGCGGCGGGCCACCACCGACCTGGGCCGCAGCCTGGGCCCCGTGGAGCTCCTGCTGCGGGGCTCCACCCGCCGCCTCGACCTGCTGCACCAGCAGCTGCAGGAGCTGCACGCGCACGTAGTGCTGCCCGACCCTGCGGCCAGAGGTGACCGGCGGGGGTGGGGCCTGGGCTGGGCAGGGGTGGGAGCAGGCCTGGGCGGGACCTGGGCTGGGCTGGGCTTAGGCAGGGGTGGGGGGTGTGGCAGGGGCTGGGGGGCGGGGTAGTTCAGAGACCTAGTCTGGGCGGGGTTGCGTGGTGGGGGCTGGGGCGGGGCCTGGGTGGGGCGGGGCGCTCCCTGCCCACCTGTCCCCACCCCAGATCCCACCCCCACCAACCCCTGAGAGATCCCCCAGCCTCCACAGAGAGCCACAGCAGACGCCACAGCCCACACAGACACACAGCCATGCCCAGAGGGGTCCACTCCAATACTTGGACTCACAGTCAGAACAACACTGTGTGCACCTGCTCACATGGACAGAGACATCCAGACACAGCCACACCTGCACCCACAGCAGCCGACTCCAGGTGCACCTGCTCACACGGACACCCAGACACAGCCACACCTGCACCCACAACACCCAGACAAGCCACACCTGCACTTGGATAATATCCAGAGGCGCATTATTTATTCCTTTGTTTTTAAATTTTAATTACTTGGCACAGAGCGAGCGAGATAACCAGCACAGCCACAGCTCTCCCATCTGCTAATTGACTCCTTAAATGCCTGTGATGGCCAGGGCTGGTTGGGGCCCCGTCAGGAGCCAGGAGCTCCATCCGGGGTCTCCCACGTGGGCGGCAGGGACCCATGGACTTGAGCCCCCACCTGCTGTGCGCATGCGCAGGGAGCTGGCCTTGGGATGAGGCTTCACCGGGAGGCTGAATGCCTACCCTCACTCTTGGTATTAAAGTTTGGGGTCCGTTGCCGTAGCGTAGCGGGGCTTAAGTGGTCGCCTGTGATGCTGGCGCCCAGCTCCTCTACCTATTAATGCCCTTGGGAAACAGCAGATGATGGCGCAGGCCCTTGGGGGGTGGATTTCCCGGGGAACCCCTCTGGGCCCTGGTGTCCCCTCCCCCGCAGCTTAGGTGGGACAACACCTCTTCGCCGGGGGTGGGGTGGCGGCAGGCAGATGGCGGTGCCAGCCTTGGGGACTCTCCCGTCACCTCCTCTTGTGCAGATGCCCCTGAGTCCCCGGGCGCGGGGGGCCCCGCCTGCTCGGCCACCACCAACCTGAGCCGCGTGGCGGTGCTGGAGAAGCAGCTGGCCATCGAGCTGAAAGTGAAGCAAGGGGCGGAAAACATGATCCAAACGTACAGCAACGGCAGTAGCAAGGTGGGTCGGCGCGCACTCGCCAGCTGCACGCATGCGCATGCTTGCGTGAGAGCTCCCGCGTGGGCACTCGCTTGGAGGCACACGCCTGCATGCCACACCCCCAGGAGCAAGTCCCAAGCTGGGGCGGCAGGGACGGGGCGCCCTCTAGTGGTGCCTGCGGGTCGGGCTTGCAGGGGATCCTGCGGATGTGTGGTGGCAGGGCTGGGCACAGGCAGCTCCCGGGAGCAGCAGAGGCCATGGCCCCTCCCCTGTCACTGGGGTACGGCCACGGGCTATGCGCAGTGACACGCAGCCCCCAGGGCAGGCACTGCCTCCTGTCCCCCATGGACACCTGGAGACGCCTGCCCGGCCCAACACCCACCCCCACAACCCGCACCGCCAAAAGTGTTTGTGATGTCTTTTTCTTGGGGACCTCTGAACTTCCCTCTTCTAGTTTTTTTTTTTTTTTTTTTAAGATTTATTTATTTATTTGAAAGAGTCACACACAGAGAGAAGTAGAGGCAGAAAGAGAGAGAGGTCTTCCAACCGCTGGTTCACTCTCCAAATGGCAGCGATGGCCGGAGCTGAGCCAATGCAAAGCCAGGAGCCAGGAGCCTCCTCCGGGTCTCCCACGCAAGTGCAGGGGCCCAAGGACTTGGGCCATCTCCCACTGCTTTCCCAGGCCACAGCAGAGAGCTGGATTGGAAGTGGAGCAGCCAGGACTTGAACTGGCATCCATATGGGATGCCGGTGCTGTAGACCGGGGCTTTAACCCCCTATGCCACAGCACCGGGCTTGAATTTTTTCTTATGGTAGTAATATACCCATAACATTAAAATCTACCATTTTTAGCCATTTAAAAATATATAATTCAGGGACCTGTACAGTGGGACAGCAGGTTAAACCCCTGCCTGCAGTGCCGGCGTCCAGTGCTAGTTCAAGTCCCGGCTGCTCTGCTTCTGATCCAGCTCCTTGCTGAGGCGCCCAGGAGAGCAGCAGATGACGGCCTGAGGATTTGGGTCCCAGGACCCACGTGGGAGGCCTGGATGGAGCTCCAGGTTCCTGGCTTTGGCCTGGAGTAGCTGTGGCCATTGTGGCCATTTAGGGAGTGAACCAGTGCATGGAAGATTCTCTCTCTCTCTCTCTCTCTCTCTCTGTCTGTCTCTCTGCCTGTGAAATAACTAGATACATTTTACTATTATATAACCCAGCGGTGTTAGACCCATTCGCAGTATTGTAGAACCATTACCTGCGAATAGTTCTAGAACATTCTGCCCCCACTCCCACTTGGAAGAAGCCCCACTCCCTCATCCATCACTCCAGTCGCTCCTTTCCCAGCCCCAGGCCACCACCAGTGCCCATTCTGCACATTTCCCGTGGACACCACGTGGGGGCGTTTCGGGGCGCGTCCGTGCCCCCCCCCCCCATGCGCGCTGTCCCGGAGTTACTGCAAACGCAGCCCCTCCCGGCGCCAGCCCTGGTTCTGAGCAAACAGCTCCTGGCTCCCAGCGAGGGTGGAGGGTCCCGTCCACAGAGCCACGACCCAGATCCCTCGCAACCCCTTGGCTTCACTGTGCGTGCCCTGTGCCGTCCCTGCTGGGAATGCGCACGGATGTGGGTGCTGTCTTGCCCTCACGGCCCTCTAGGGCGCTCCGTCTTACACTAGGTACACCCTGCTCATAGCACCCAGCCCTGCCCCCCACCCCAGCTACCCAGCTACCTCCTCTTCTGCCTTCAGGACCGGAAGCTGCTGCTGACGGCCCAGCAGGTGCTACAAGACAGCAAGACCAAGATTGACATCATTCGCATGCAGCTCCACCGAGCCCTGCAGGCGGACCAACTGGGGAGCCAGGCGGCCGCGGACGAAGCCCACGGTGAGCGCCTCGCTGGCAGCCCACTTGAGAACCTGTACCAGGAACTCCATCCGGGTCTCCCACGCGAGTGTAGGGGCCCAAGCACTTGGGCCGTCTTGCACTGCTTTCCCAGGCCATAGCAGGGAGCTGGATGGGAAGTGGAGCAGCCGGGACTCGAACCGGCGCCCATATGGGATGCTGGCCCTTCAGGTGGCGGCTTTACCCGCTATGCCACAGCTGATTTTCAAGCTGCTCATTTCGCATGGTCCAGCGAATGATGTTGTAAATACCCCATACGGCAACCAGGGGGCGGAAAAAGGCTCCCCAGGCCTGCAAGACGTCATCAGCACGGCTCCTGTGTGACGTCACTGAAGCCTGGGGGCTTTGCAGACCGCCCCACCGGGAACAGGGTGTGGATTGGAGCAGGGTCTGACAGTGCGGTCAGGGGTGTCCCTGGCTGTGACGGGTGACTGCCTGGTGGTGACAGCTCAGTGTGGGCCCCCACCCCATTTCCCGCCTGCAGGGGGTCCGGACCTGGGGGCCGCGGAGCTGCGCATCGAGGAACTGCGCCACCACTTCCGCGTGGAGCACGCGGTGGCCGAGGGCGCCAAGAACGTGCTGCGCCTGCTCAGTGCGGCCAAGACGCCCGACCGCAAGGCCGTCAGCGAGGTGAGGGGCGGGGCCGTGGCGTGGGGCGGGGCCTCGGCTGGGAGAGGGCCAATGGGAGCCGTGAGGCTGGGGAAACAGGCGGGGCCCCGGAGCCAGAGGCGGAGTCTCTGCATTGATAGGCACCGG
The DNA here is from genome assembly GCA_949820135.1 of Sylvilagus floridanus. Classification (NCBI taxonomy): domain Eukaryota; kingdom Metazoa; phylum Chordata; class Mammalia; order Lagomorpha; family Leporidae; genus Sylvilagus; species Sylvilagus floridanus. The sequence continues at coordinate 12,836,983 of OX463229.1, forward strand.
AGGGGCGGGCTTCAGCAAGGGGCGGGGCCTCGGGCAGGAAGGGAGCCCAATAGGTAAGTCCCTCAGCAAGGGGTGGAGCTTCAGTGGGGGTGGGTGGGGCTTAGGAGTCTACCTCAGCAGGAGGCGGGGAGGCTAGAGGAAGGGGGCGTAGCCAAGGGGCGGGGCCCAAGTGGCTGTTTAGGCCAATAGGGAGAAGGAAGTCCAGAAGGGGGCGGAGCAGGCCTGGCCCCGCCCCAGCCTCTTCCTTCCCACCCCTCAGGCCCAGGAAAAGCTGACCGAGTCCAATCAGAAGCTGGGGCTGCTGCGGGAGGCCCTGGAGCGGAGGCTGGTGGAGCTGCCTGCTGACCACCCCAAGGGGCGGCTGGTGCGGGAGGAGCTTGCCGCGGCCTCGTCCGCCGCCTTCAGCGCGCTCCTGGCCGGACCCTTCCCCACCACGCACTACAGTACCCTGTGCAAGCCCGCGCCGCTCACAGGTGCGCCCCCGGGCACCCGCCTGACTCACCCCGTTCCCAGGGGTCCCCCAGCCCCGCCTCGCCTAGTGCCCCGACCAGCCTTTCTCCTGACTCCCCACCCCCCATTCCACCTCTGATCTCATGTCAGCCCCCGCCCCCACCCCGAGTCGGACCCTGCACTCCCCCGTCCTAACCTGTTGGAGCTCACCGGTGCCTGGGCCCTGCACCTCGCTTCTGTGGTCCACCGCAGCCTGGCCTCTGATCCCCAGCACATGTGCCATATCTTACATCCGGGCACAGCCATCCCTGGCTTAAGCCCTGCATGCCATCTGCTCGCCCTGGCACGCTGGTGACCTCTAGGTGTGCCCTCCCCAGCCTGCCCCACCCGCGCCCCCCTCCCTCCCCCCCACTGAGCTACTCCTCCTACAGGGACCCTAGAGGTACGAGTGGTGGGCTGCAAGGACCTCCCAGAAACCATCCCCTGGAACTCGCCTCCCTCGACCGGAGGGCCTGGGACCCCCGACAGCCGCCCTCCCTTCCTGAGCCGCCCGGCCCGGGGTCTGTACAGCCGAAGCAGGAGCCTCAGTGGCCGGAGCAGTCTCAGATCAGAAGCTGAGAGCAGCAGTAAGTGGGTGGGGTTTTCCCTGCAGGAGGAGGTGCCGTAAGGGCTGCCTAGCTTTTGTAACTTTGAAGGAGGGACGCATTGCACCTGCTAGGATGACTACTGGCCAAAAAAAAAAAAAAAGAGGTGGGCATTTAGTGCGTCAGTTACAGTGGCGCTTGGGACACACGCATCTCACATCCCAGTGCCTGGGTTCAAGCCCCAGCTCCGCTTCCCCACTCCTGCTGACGTGCACCCTGGGAGGTGGCAGGTGAGGGCTCACGTCTGCCCCCTGCCGCCTAGGTGGGAGACCTGGCTGGATTCCTGCTCCTGGCTGCAGCCTGACCCAGTTCTGCTGTTGTGGGCAGTTGGGGAGTGACCCAGCAGATGGAAGACCTCTCTTTTAGAGAGGAATTGAGAGAGAGAGAGAGAGAGAGGGAGAGGGAGAGGAGAGAGAGAGAGAGAGAGAGAGAGAGAGAGGAGAGATCGGTCGGTCTTCCTTCTACTTGTTCACTCCCCAGTTGGCCCCAATGGGCTGAGCTGAGCCATTCCGAAGCCAGGAGCCAGGAGCTTCCTCTGGGTCTCCCACATGGGTGCAGGGGCCCAAGGACTTGGGCCATCTTCTACTGCTCTCCCAGGCCACAGCAGAGAGCTGGATCAGAAGTGGAGCAGCTGGGACTCAAACCGGCACCCTTATAGAATGCTGGCATCATAGAAGACCCCAAAAGAATTGAAAGCAGAGGCTCAGAGCCGTTTGCACACCCATGTTGCTATATTGCTAGCAGCGCCACACATGATAGCTAAGAGGTGGAAGCCACAGCCGGCAGCGCAGGGAAGAACAGATAAAATGTGCCATCCGTGGACAAGGAGCTCGGCTGAGCCTCAGAAAGGGAGGAAATCCGGTCACATGCTGCCGTGCCCGGGGGAGCCTGGAGGGGCTTAGGAGGGCGCAGTCAGCCGGGCCTGGAAGGCTGTCCCTGTGCGATCCCTCTGGCAGGAGATTCCTATCATGGCCCACTTTCGGCAGGCAGGAAGGAGAGTGGGAGTTGCCAGGGGCGCATCCTGGGCTGGGGAACAGGAAGTGAGTGTCATATGGGAACAATGTTTCAGTTTGGCGAGATTAAATACTTCCGGAGGCAGTGTCTGGTGCAGGGGGGAACACACCACACTACTGGGGAGCAGGCAGCCCGGGTCAGAGTCCCTGGGTTTGAAGAGGAAGGGCTCTGCTTCTGGTTAATGTGCCAGGGAGGTGGCTGGGGACGGCCCAAGTCCCTGGGTCCCTGCACCCACGTGGGAGACCTGGATGGAGCTCCTGGCTCCTGGCTTTGGCCTGACCCAGCCCCACCTGTTGTAGGCATTTGGGGAGTGAGCTGGTAGCTGGAGAATTTCCTTTTCAATTAAATAAATAAGCATTTTCAAAAAATTTTTGAACATTTTATTTATTTGAGAGACAGAGTTACAGAGAAAGAGAGGTCCTCCATCCGCTGCTTCACTCCCCAGATGACTGGAGCTGAGCTGATCCAAAGCCAGGAGCCAGGAGCTTCTTCCAGGTCTCTCATTGCAGGTACAGGGACCCAAGCACTTGGGCCATCTTCCCCTGCTTTCCCAGGCCACAGCAGAGAGCTGGCCTGGAAGAGGGGCAACCGGGACAGAATCCGGCTCCCCGACAGGGACTAGAACCTGGTGTGCCGGCGCCGCAAGGTGGAGGATTAGCCTAGTGAGCCACAGCGCCGGCCAGCCACTTTTATTTCATGTGCACTTTAGTTTACACATAGCCTGAAAATAATTTTATATAACAGTTTATTATTTTTTGAAAGATTTATTTGAAAGGTTGAGTGCCAGATAGAGAGATGGAATGAGAAAGGGAGAGAGAGCTTCCGTCCACTGGATCACTCCCCAGATGGCTACAATGGTCAGGGCTGGGCCAGGCCAAAGCCAGGAGCCAAGAACTTCATCTGGGTCTCCTGCATGCCCTCCCTGCCACCTCTCCAGTTGCACTGGCGGGGAGCTGGATTGGACCGGAAGCCCTGGAGCTGGAAATGGAGCCAGTGCTGCGATGTGGGCTCCTGGCGTCCCAGGCAGCGGCTTAATCCCCCGTACCTCATGCCGGCCCCTCTACGATATTTCAAGTAATTTGGGCTGTTTCTACTGTGCAAGCCGTAGATTATGCTTCTTCTAATGTTTACTTGTGTACATTTTCCTAGGGTAAATACTTCAGAGGGAATTGTTGAGACTTCTGTATAGTTAGAAAGTGGATTTAGCCCGGGGGAGGGGCAGGCGGGGAGAGGCAGCGGTGGCAGGGCTGTGGTGCAGTGAGTGAAGCTGCTGTCTGTGGTACGGGCATCCCACATGGGCGCTGGTTTGAGTCCTAGCAGCTCTAGTTCCGATCCGGCTCCCTGTTAATGTGCCTGGAAGAGCAGCCAAACATGGCCCAAGTGCTTGGGCCCCTGCCATTCACATGGGAGACCGATGGAGCTCCTGGCTCCTGGCCTCAGCCTGGCCCAGCCCTGGCCCTTGCAGCCATTTGAATGAGCAGGTGGAAAATCTCTCTGAAAGTCAAAGTTATGGAGAGAGAGAGGAAAGACAGAGAGGAAAGGAGGCAGGGAGGGGGGAGAGGGAGGAGGGAGAGAGACAGAGAGAGAGAGAGAGAGGTCTTCTATCCACTGGTTCAATCCCAAGTGGGCCAGACTGAAGCTAGGATCCAGGAGCTCCATCTGGGTCTTCCACGTGGGTGCAGGGGCCCAAAGACTTAGGCCATCTTCTACTACTTTCCCAGGCCATAGCAGAGAGGCGCCCTGGCTCAACAGGCTAATCCTCTGCCTTGCGGTGCCGGCACACCACGTTCTAGTCCCGGTCGGGACACCGGATTCTGTCCCGGTTGCCCCTCTTCCAGGCCAGCTCTCTGCTGTGGCCCGGTAGTGCAGTGGAGGATGGCTCAGGTCCTTAGGCCCTGCACCCGCATGGGAGACCAGGAGAAGCACCTGGCTCCTGGCTTCGGATCAGCGCGGTACGCCAGCCGCGGCGGCCATTGGAGGGTGAACCAACGGCAAAGGAAGACCTTTCTCTCTGTCTCTCTCTCTCACTGTCTAACTCTGCCTGTCAAAAAAATTAAAAAATTAAAAAAGAATTCGGATCCCTACCTCACACCATGTCACAAAAGCCAGTCGGATCCTGGACCTTAGCATAGCCTGGTGGGGGTAGGGGCAGTGCTCCGAGCAGCACCAGCCCCTCCCCAGGGACTCGTTCCACCTGCTCCCCCCCACACCATCTCAGGTGACGTCAGCGCCGTTCTCAAACTGGACAACACAGTGGTCGGTCGGACATCCTGGAAACCGTGCAGCCCCAGCGCCTGGGACCAGAGCTTCACGCTGGAGCTGGAGCGGGTGCGCCCCTGCTGGGGGCTGGCAGGGCCCAGAGGGAGGGCTGGGGCTGGGGGGTGCGGCCTGGCCCGGGGGGCACCCCCAGCTCTGTCCCTTGTCCTTTGCCCCAGGCGCGCGAGCTGGAGCTGGCCGTGTTCTGGCGGGACCAGCGGGGCCTATGTGCCCTGAAGTTCCTGAAGTTGGAGGACTTCCTGGACAACGAGAGACACGAGGTGCAGCTGGACATGGAGCCCCAGGGCTGCCTGCTGGCCGAGGTACAGCCTGACCTCTGACCTCTGACCCTTCGAAAGTGCTTCCTGCTTGCCTGCCCCCCCCCAGGGGGGTGACCTGTGATTCTGATGCAAAGTATATTTAAATTAAAAAAAAATAGAAACGGGCAGGTGGCAAGGTGTGGTCGAGGTTGTGAACCTTGACACTGGGGCTTGGATCATTCTTTGCAGTGGGGCTATGCTGTGCATCGTGGGGGTGTTTATCTGAGTCTCTGGTCCAGATGCCAGTAGCACCCCCACCTCCTGTCCCCACTGTGACAGCCTTGTATTTTGGTCTTTTAAATTTATTTATTTGAAGGCAGAGTTAGAGAGAGAGAGGTCTTCCATCCGCTGGTTCACTCCCCAGTTGGCTGCAACGGCTAGAGCTGTGCTGATGCAAAGCTGGGAGCCAGGAGCTCCATCAGGGTCTCCCCTGCAGGTGCAGGGGCCCAAGTACTTGTGCCATCTCCAGCTGCTTTCCCAGGCGCCTGATCAGGGGGCTGGGTCGGAAGCCAAGCAGCCCCCTTGTGGGATGCCAGCCTCCCGGGTCTCGGCTTAGCTGCCTACACCACAGCACCAGCCCCTGCAACCTGACATTAACCCAGCACGGAGAACTGGTCCACCTCCTGCCTGCAGGCTGCCTGGGAGCGGCTGCTCAAGGCCACTGCCTGGCTGTGTAAGGCAAACCCAGAGCCCACACACGCATACACCACCTGCCCAGATGGAGATCTGAACTCCCAAAAAGTCCCATTCTTTTTTTTTTTTTTTTTGTACTGAGTGCGCATTGCTTTTGCGCCACTATGTAACCCCTTCCTCCACCCCCTAGAGAAATTATGAGGTCAGATCTTTGTAAGTGTGGGACCACGTGTGTGTGTGCACACCCCTCCCTGTGCACAAATCCTTCCCCATCAGTTATCTAAGCCCCATGGAGAGGGAGAAGGGCTGGGGGCGGGGGTTGGGGAGGGGGCTTCTGTCAGGACTTCCAGACAGTTCCATGGCATGTTTCTAGAAAAGTCTAGGACATAGGTTTCCAGAAAATTCTGTGACGTGCATTTCCAGTGGGTTCCGCCATATGCATGCCCAGAAAAATGCCGTAGCATGCATTTCTGGAAAGTTCCATCACGTGTGTGTCCAGAGGGGTCGCAGGTGATACCGCTGGTCGTAGACCAGGCTTAGGGCGCTCAGGGCCGTGTGTGACGGGGAGACCCCGGCAATGTATTTGAAAGGCAGAGTGACAGAGACAAAGAGCTCTTCCACCTGCTGGTTCATTCCCCAAATGGCCACATAGCCCAGGCTGGGCCAGGCCAAAGCCAGGAGCTCCATCCGGGTCTTCCGTGTGGGTGCAGGGGCCCCAGCCCTTGGTCCATCATCCGCTGCTTTCCCAGGCACATTAGCAGGAAGCCGGCTGGGAAACAGAGCAGCCGGGACTCGAACCTGCAGTGTGGGTATGGGATGCAGGCGTCACAGGCTGTGGATTAACTCCTGCGCGACCACCCCGCGATCTTGATCTAGAAAGTCCGAGGTGGGCATGGGTTTGTGGCCGGAGCTCATTCCCAGACCCGGGGACCAGTCATCCTTTCCCTTGGCAGCGCCCCCTCCGGCTGCAGCTGCACTGGGGCCTGAGCCTCCAACACAGGGAGGGGCTTCCCCGCTGCGCAGGGGGAGGGGGCAGGGGCGGGGTCCTCACCGTGCGGCCCCTCCCCCAGGTCACCTTCCGCAACCCGGTCATTGAGCGGATCCCTCGGCTCCGAAGGCAGAAGAAGATCTTCTCTAAGCAGCAAGGTGAGGACAGGGCTGGGGCTGGGCTGGGGCTGGGCTGGGGCGGGGTGGGGGTGGGGCGGCGCGGGAGTGACTCCCGCCCCGCCCCGCCCCCGCCCCAGGAAAGGCGTTCCAGCGCGCCAGGCAGCTGAACATAGACGTGGCTACGTGGGTGCGGCTCCTGCGCAGGCTCATCCCCAACGCTGCCTCAGCCACCGGCACCTTCAGCCCCGGGGCTCCCCCAGGATCCGAGGCCCGGCCTGCAGGGTAAGGGCAGGGAGGGCGGCCCCGGGGCTCCCGCCGTCCCCTCCTGGTATCCCAGGGCGCTGAGCTCTCCCTGTGACACCTGCGCAGGGACGTGTCCCTGGAGAAGCTGAACCTGAGCGCAGATGTGGACGGCTCCCCCCAGAAGAGCCCGCCGGGGCCTCCTTCCAGCCCGAGTGGCCTGGTGAGCCGCCCTTGCCCCGGCCCCATCCCTAGCACCTGGGCCGTCAGCAGGGAGCAGCCGGGCTTTGAACCGGCAGGTGCATTGGGGCTGCAGGCGTCACAGGTGGTGGCTGAGCGCCCCCCCCCCCCCCCCCCCCCCCGCCTTTCTTTGGCTCTGGGGAATCCAGGAGCCTCTTGAGGGCTGTGTTGTCACATGGCCAGGGCTTCCCAGCTGTGGCCTCAGGGTCAGGACACCTGTGTCCCACATTGGAGGGCCTGGGTTCGCGTCCTGACTCCGGCTCCGGACTCCAGCTCCCTGCGCATGCACATCCGGGGAGGCAGCAGGGGGCCCCACAGTGGGAGACCCGGATGGAGCTCCCAGCTCTGGCTGTTGTGGGCATTTGGGGAGAAATATATGTGGCGTGTGAAATGTTCCCGAGAGGAAGGCCGAGAAGGGGGTGGGGCATGCTGAGGGGTCCTGTCATTCCCTGTGGCGCTCAGCCGACCCCTGCACAGCTGGCTACAGGAGGAGGGGAGAGCAGCCGTGCAAAGGGCCTGGGGTAGGAAAGCACCTGGTGTGTTCAGAATGCAGGACAGGGTGGGGGGGCACTGTGGCTGGAGGGGCATGAGCAAGGTGAGGGAGAGGACAGAGAGGGAAGCGGCCAACTGTGGGGGACCCCTCTGTGTAGGGGGCACCCCACCTGCCTTCACCCTGACCTCTCTCTACAGAGTTCCCCCAGCCAGGAAACCTCGAGCACTCCCGAGCTGCCTCTGGAGACCCAGGAGACCCCAGGCCCCGCCCTGTGCAGGTGACAGCCCTGCCCCTGCACCCGGGACACACCCCCGCCCGCTGCCCCGCCCCCAGCACCCGCGCCCTCTCTCTGCAGCCCCCTAAGAAAGGCACCCCTGAGGCTCGAGGACTTCAAGTTCCTGGCGGTGCTGGGCCGGGGTCACTTCGGAAAGGTGAGGTGGGGGCATGGGCGGCGGGGCCCCCAGCGAGTGCAGGCCCCACCCCCACCCCCACCCCGGGGTCCCCGGTCGGCCACCCGATGCCGCTGTGGTTACAGGTGCTGCTGTCTGAATTCCGGTCCAGCGGGGAGCTGTTCGCCATCAAAGCTTTGAAGAAAGGGGACATCGTGGCCCGTGACGAGGTGGAGAGGTGGGGACCTGCCCTGGCCCTCTGGGGGCATCCGCGTTCTGGGTGACAGCAGGGACAGTGACCCCGTGATGGTCCCCGGCCCCCAGGCAGCTCCCGTACATGGCGTCCCCGCGTGCCTCTGCTTCAGGGTCAGGGGTCTGGGTTCAGATCCCACCTCTGCCCGTTGTGCTCGGGGCATCCCCCGGGGTGAGGTGGGGGGAGCCACTTGTCCTGCCTCACGAGGGGTCCCAGAATGACTCTGCCCAGGGGAGAGGCACGCGAGGCTTGTCCCTGCCCCGCCCCCCCAATGATGGCGAACCCAAGTCAGAAAGGCTTAAAATAAAGTTTATTGGCTCGGATGGGAGAAGGCTTGAAAGGGCCCCCTTCAGGCCTGGCTGCATCCAGGTGCTGGGGAGGGCGCATTTCTCAGCCCCACCTGCCCTCCAGTGTGTCGAGCCCTCTCTGTCTAACAAGTCCAGTGGCCCTCCGGGGCTCGACCCCCGGGGATCTTGAGTCATCTCTGTGCCCTGGGCGCAGCGCCCACTGGGGCTTCCCGCACGCCCCCCGCAGCAGCTCAGAGACGTCAAGACATCTGCCTGAAGCTGCACAGCGGAGTGTGGGGGGTCGCCCAGCGCCGGGAGGGGCAGCGGGCACTGACGTCCGTCCCCACCCCCAGCCTCATGTGCGAGAAGCGGATCCTGGCGGCCGTGACCAGCGCCGGCCACCCCTTCCTGGTCAACCTGTTCGGCTGCTTCCAGACGCCCGAGCACGTGTGCTTCGTGCTGGAGTACTCCCCGGGCGGCGACCTCATGCTGCACATCCACAGCGACGTGTTCTCCGAGCCGCGCGCCGTGTGAGCCGAGCCCCTGAGCCCCCGAGCCCCCGCCCCGGGCGTCCTCACAGCCGCCTGCCCCCCCCCCGGCCCCCGGCGTCCTCACAGCCGCCTGCCCCCCCCCGGCCCCCCGCGTCCTCACAGCCGCCTGCGCCCCCCCCCCGGCCCCCCGCGTCCTCACAGCCGCCTGCCCCCCCCCCCGGCCCCCCGCGTCCTCACAGCCGCCTGCCCCCCCCCCGGCCCCCCGCGTCCTCACAGCCGCCTGCCCCCCCCCCGGCCCCCCGCGTCCTCACAGCCGCCTGCCCCCCCCCGGCCCCCGGCGTCCTCACAGCCGCCTGCCCCCCCCCCGGCCCCCGGCGTCCTCACAGCCGCCTGCCCCCCCCCCGGCCCCCGGCGTCCTCACAGCCGCCTGCGCCCCCTCTCTCCCCCGCCCTGCCTGCAGCTTTTACTCGGCCTGCGTCGTGCTTGGCCTGCAGTTCCTGCACGAACACAAGATCGTCTACAGGTGAGCGCATGCGCGGGCCCTGAGGGTACCCTCAGCCCCACCCCTCTGCCCCAGCCCTCCTCCCGCCCCGCCCCCTCTGCCCTTCTCACGCCCTGCCCCTCTGCCCCACCCATCCTCATGCTCCACCCACTGCCCCACCCTCCTCACACCCTACCCCTCTGCCCCCTGCCCTCCTTGCGCCCTGTCCTCTGCTCCATCCTCACACTCTGCCCCCGCCCTCCTTGTGCCCCACCCCTCTGCCCCGCCCATCCTCACGCCCCGCCCCCGCAGGGACCTGAAGTTGGACAATTTGCTCCTGGACACCGAGGGCTACGTCAAGATCGCAGACTTTGGGCTCTGCAAGGAGGGTGAGGGGCTGCATAGGGGGCTTGGGGGCTTTGGGGACAGTGGGGAGGCGTGGAGTCTGCAGCCCAGCGCCCCTCCCCCATCGCCTCCCCCAGGGATGGGCTACGGGGACCGAACCAGCACTTTCTGTGGGACCCCCGAGTTCCTGGCGCCGGAGGTGCTGACGGACACGTCGTACACGCGGGCCGTGGACTGGTGGGGGCTAGGGGTGCTGCTCTACGAGATGCTGGTTGGCGAGGTGAGGACCCCTCCCCTCCCCCACGAAGCTGCTCCCCCGACCCCGCCAGCCAGGAGCTGAGGGGTTGGGGTCGGGGGTGGGGTAGCTCGGCCGCCCCGGCCTCAGTTTGTGCATCTGACAAATGGGATACTTACCCTGCGGCGCCAGCCGGCACCTCCACCCCCAGCCCCAGCCGCCCAGGTGTATGCAGCAGGTGTATGCAGCAGGTGTAGCCGGGGAGGGGGAGAGGGCGGTCCGCACACACATGCGCGGCTCAGCCCTGCCCGCTGCTGTCCCCCGCCCCCGCCCCAGTCCCCGTTCCCAGGGGACGACGAAGAAGAGGTGTTCGACAGCATCGTCAACGATGAAGTCCGCTATCCCCGCTTCCTGTCGGCCGAAGCCATCGGCATCATGCGGAGGGTGAGGGTCCCCGGCCCCCGGCCCCGCCCCCGCCCCGGGAGGGCTGCCCTGACCCGGCGCCCCTCCTCCTCCCCCCACCCAGCTGTTGCGGAGGAACCCGGAGCGCCGGCTGGGGTCCAGCGAGCGCGACGCAGAGGATGTCAAAAAGCAGCCGTTTTTCAGGGTGAGGGGTCGCTCCTCCCCCAGAGCCCCCCAGCCTTCATCATCCTGTCCCCATACCCTCATCTCCCTCCCCCGCAGCCCCCTGCCCGTGCCTGAGCCCAGCCCCATGCACCTGGGCTGTGCAGCCCCCGGTCCCCCTCATGCCCACCCTCTCCTCCCGCCCCCATGCACCTGCGCTGCGCAGCCCCCGGACCCCCTGACACCCACCCTCTCCCTCCTCGCAGACGCTGGGCTGGGACGCCCTGCTGGCCCGGCGCCTGCCGCCACCCTTCGTGCCCACGCTGGCCGGCCGCACGGATGTCAGCAACTTCGATGAGGAGTTCACTGGCGAGGCCCCCACGCTGAGCCCGCCCCGCGACGCGCGGCCCCTCACTGCCGCCGAGCAGGCAGCCTTCCGGGACTTCGACTTCGTGGCTGGGGGCTGCTAGTCCCCTCTCCTCTCCTGTCCTGCTCCCTGACCCAGGGATCCTAGTTTTTAAAAATGCCCTTGGGATTTGCCCCATCCACGCATCCTGCGAGTGTTCTTGTGCGCGGTATTGGGGAGGGAAGCAGGCATGGGTGGGGAAGGCAGGGGTCTCCTGGGCTAGCATGGGAGGAGCAGGGCGGCGAGTGGCGGGTTCAAGGCCGTGATGGGGTGGGGTAGGGGCTTGGGGGCTGTGCCAGGGGCTCTCAGGGCCCTAATGAGCAGCATGGTTGGGAGAGTCCTTCCTGGAGGTGGCATGGGCAGGAGCGCTCCCCCTGCCCCATCCCAAACCCTCCACCCTGCCCACGGAGCCCCAGCCCCAGGGCCTTGGCTGTGTTGTGCACATGCACCTGGGGCTCTGGGTCCCCAGGGTGGGGACCCTCCCCATCGACCGAGGAGCGTCCAGTGTCTGCGCCCTCGCATGGCAAGTCCGGGAACTGCACTCGTCCAATCCGCGCTCGAGGCGCCTCTGCCGCCCCTAGCGGCCAACAGTAGATGCTGCAGCTCCAGTGGGACGCATGGACCCAGGGGACCACAAGTAGCTTCATTCCCTCCCCCCCCCCCCCGCAAAGGCTGGGCGCTTTGCACGTGCCACCCGGCCCAGGGTGGCCTCACTTAACCGAGTGGGCCTCTGGGCGCGCTCAGAAGTGGCTGAGGCCACTGTGGCGGGAGCTGCGCAGCGAGCTGACCTCCCAGGCGCTCCGGGTGAGGCCCAGCTCTGCGCGGCCGCCCTTGGCGCCCGCCCTCGGGGGCAGGAGGCGAAGCAGTTGGCGCAGTACAGCCTGGCGCAGCAGGATGTACACCCAAGGGTCCAGGATCTGGTTCCAGGAGGCCAAGCGCACGGCCAAGAACAGCGGCCTCTGTAGGGAACTGGGGCTCCAGCCTCCTACGGCCAGCACCACCAACACCTGCAGGGGGCGGGGGGGGGGGGGGAGAATGCGATGTGAGTGCGGCGCCGGTCAGAGGAGGGGTTGGGGCTGGGGGGAGGGGCTAGGGAAAGGCGTGGACAGAGTGGAGGAGGGTCCCAGCCAGAGAGGGAAGAATCCCGGAAGCACCAGGTACCCTGGGACAGGGAAGGCAGTGTGGCTCGAGGGGCGCCTGCGCCCCTCACCAGCAGTGGGCTCCAGCAGATGCACGAGACCACCATGATGCCCACCAGCTGGCCCATCATCTCCACGTCGTGCGCGCGGGCCCTGCGCGTCGAGCCGCCGCTCCGGGAGCCGCGGAAGGCGGCGGAGGCAGAAGCGATGGACGAAGCGGACGAGGCGGAGGCCGAGCGCGTTCCACGTGCGCCCCAGCGCCGGCGGCTGTCGGGGCCCGCGGCCTGGGGGAGCCGTCGGGAGCTGAGGCGGCGGCGCCAGCGGGCGCGCAGCAGGGCCAGGCCGCTGAGCGTGTTGCACACAAGGGCAGCGAGCAGCGCGGCCAAGCCGAGGCCGGCGAAGAGGCCGGCGAGCAGCGCCTGGCGCCAGCCGCCGGGGGGCCCCAGGCCGATGAAGCACCAGGTGCCTGGGTACTGCAGCTCGTAGCGGCCCACGCGCGCCAACGGCAGCAGCGCCACGGCCAAGGCCACGGCGGCCAGGACGGCCAGCGCCAGGCGCGCGCGGGCCACTGAGACGCGCGCAGCGTGCAGCAGCGGCCGCGTGACGCCCACGCAGCGCTCCACGGCCATCCCGCAGCCCAGCAGCAGCGGGCAGAGGCCGAAGAAAACCATACAGCCGCCCAGGAAGTGGCAGGCACCGCCGGCCGGCGCTCGGCCCGCGGCGTAGAGGCGCAGCACCAGCGCGCCCGGGATCACGTGGCCGGCCAGGTCGGTGGCCAGCAGGCTGGCGGCGAAGAGCAGGAAGGTGGCGGCCGAGCGGCGGCGCCGCAGGCGGCCCGCGGCCTGCGCCAGCAGCGCCAGCGCCAGCACGTTGGACGCCGCACCCAGCGTCATGGAGAAGATGGGCAACGCCGGGGAAGCGCCCGAACCCCCCGACGGCGGCGCAGCCGACGCGTTGGGGAGCCCGGGCGCCGTGCACGTGGTCGCCTCGCTGGCCAGGCTCAGGTTGAGGGGCCCGCAAGGGCTCATGTCGGCTGCCGGGGGCGCTGGGGAGGGAGGAAGCGGATGACAAAGTGGAGCCAGGCAAGGGGCGCTCTGACTTGGGCAACTCCACGGGACCCTGGCCGCCGAGCATTGCGCTCTCGCTCTCTCTCTCTCGACCCCAGGCACTTAGGGGCTCTCACCTCTCATTTTTACTTTACAGCATACCCCTGGCTCATGGCCGCACCCCCCCCCCCAGCCACCCACGTCGGATATCCCTCCAACTCCACCTGCCTCGCTTCCCCAGCGCCATCCCTGTCACCCACAAGGCCCATCTCTGTCCCCTACAGATCGGCCTCTGGCCTTGGGCACTGTCTGACTGCGTCTGAGTGCCCCCTATACCCCGTGGGCAGGCCCCTGAGCCCCACTGTTTCTTGGGCCCCTGAGCACCTCCTGGTCCCCTGTTTTACTGCTGCCCACCGCACGGCTCTGTCCTCTCTCCCTCTCATCCCCGGGGCTTGGGGCAGACCCAGGGCCCCGACCCCCATTTGGCGATACCCTGGTGCTGAGGGCCGCCCAGCCCCTCCCTAGGCCAGGTGGGAAGGGTGGGGTGGGGTCGGGGGACAGACAAGACCAGAAAGGGCTTGGACGCGCGGAGGGGACCTCTGCCCCAGCCTTCCGTGCCCTCCCCCGCGTCCCCACCAGAACCCCTGGGCGCGCGCAAGCCTCTTACCCGGCGCTGCCTGGGACGCCGGGTCCCCATCGCCCACAGCTCAGCCCTGCCGCGCCCGCTGCGCCCTGGCTAGCTCTCTGGCAATCCGCTCCTCCCTCCTTCTCTTCCTGGGGCGGCTCCTCCCGTTGCCCCGCCGGCCTCCAGGGGCCGCACTCCAACGCGCGCGGGCGCGCGCCTGCTGGGGGCCCGCAGGGGCAGAGACCCCCTTCTCTGTGCTCCCAGGGTGGGGCACGGCCCTCCACGAGAGGGGTGGGTCCTTGGAAGTTGGCCTGGCCCCACTACCACCCCAGCTCGCCCCGGTGACCCCTTCCCCTCCCTCCTGCAGAGGGCGGGAGCAGCCCCCTCCTCTTCCTGCCCCCCCCTCTGTTCCAGCTTCTTGCCTGCCTCATTAATAAAGCGGATAAAATCTAAACATTGGAAACTGTGAGAGTCGCCCAAGGCAGGCGGAGGCGGCTGCGGGGGGTGTCGCTGCCCCTCCTACCCGGCCCCCCTACGCCAGGCGGGAGGGTTTCAGGGTGGAAGGAGTGCTGACCCCCTGCGCCTGCGCAGGGCAGCAGTGCCCACCCCCACACACACACACCGTGCCCAGCCAGAGCCCTCGTGGGTGTCCAGGTGGGTGGCGGTGGGCAGAGCCTTGGGAGGACAGGCTTGGGTGAGGTCCAGCCTGGGCAGGGGCTCCGCCCACTATTTAGACAGGGGCTTAAGCCCTAGCCAGGGCCGCTGCCGGACCGGCGAGTCATACCCTTGGAAGGAGGGGGAGAAGAAGTTCAAGGGCGCTGGGCCGAGGAGGAGGGGAGGATCTTCACCCGGCATCTGGGCTCCGTGTTAGGATGGCTTGGGGTGACACCTGGGCCATGAGTCCCGAACCACACCCCTGACCCTGTCGAGCAGCGGTGGCTTCACCTGTTGCTTTGAGCAGGGTCACGGGTGCGCGCGCGCACACACACCGCGTCCGTGCTGTCACATGCGCGCGGCTGTCACATCCCTTCATGTCCTGAGTCCCAGCCAGTCACATCCTGTCCCCGGCTCTGCAGCCACCAGATGCCAGCAGCACACCCCCGGAGATGCAATTTCACCCCCAGCACCCGGAGGTGCGCCCACCGCCCCCAGCCTGCCTTCCTCTGGCTCCCTGGGACACAGCCCCAAGCGAGGGGCGTTGGCACACTCCTTCACGTGGGGGAGACACCCTGGGCATGCCCAGCCATTCCCGGGCCCACTGCTTGCACCCTCACAGACCAGTGTCACCCACCGTCCAGATACCCGGCCCAGCCCAGCCCAGCCCAGCCTTCCCTGCACGGGAGGCGACAGCGGGGCCACCCGACACCCCCACGATCACCACCCCAAGCCTGCCTGCCCAGCCCCCATCTTTGGTACGGGGGAAGGGGGGGGCTGTGGGCTGAGGCTCAGGTTTCATCGTGGCTGCTGGGCTGCACCCCAAACATTCCTGCGGGAACCTCTTGGCCCAACTCCCCTCACACTTCAATCCTCTCTCCCCCACTAGGTCCCTCCAGGTCTGGCCAGGGTCCCCCTCCACCCCCCGCCCCCCCGCCACCGCCTCTGATCGCCTCAATCTCCCAGGATGAAGTCGTTGTCAAAACAAGCACATCAGGTTTATGTCCCACGGGTGCTGGGGGGGGGGGGGATCCTGCACATCCAGCCTCGAGTGGGGGGGGCAGGCCCTCCCCCTCTTACTCGTCCCCCCCCCACCGACACCAGGACAGCCTGTGGTCCATCCTGGTGCTCCCCAGGAGACAACCGTCCCAGCCCCACGGTTCACTGGCCTTGACCGAGAGAGAGACAGGGGGCAGGATCTGAACCGTGGGCCACGCCGGGAAGCTCCTGCCTTGCCTGGAAGACTGGTGGCCAGCAGCCACAGGCAGGAGGGAGGGTGGGAGGGGGGCGGCGCCCCCGGCCAGCTCCTAATTCAATTTGGCGCCCTAGGGAGATGGATTTCAGCTGTCTCTTCCCAGCAGTCCTTCCCAGCCCTGCCCAGCCCCTCTCCCACCCCCAGAGAGACAGACACCCAGGTCCAGCGCCAGATTGATTTTTTTATGTTCCAGACAGCAAGTTCAGATACAAAAAGCCCACCGCCTCAGGCTGTGACCCCCTGCCATGGGGGCTGGGCCAGGAGGGAGACCCGGCGTAGCCGGGCAAGGGGGCTGGGGGTTCACAGCAGACTCCAGGGTGGGGGGAGGGGCGGACATTATTGCATCTGAAGGGGGATGCCCCCGCTCTGTATCCCCTTCCTCAGGAAACCCGCGACCCCCTGCTCCAAGCAGAACCCGAAGCCCCCAGGGAGAGGAGAGTGACCAGTTTGGCAGCGGATGGTGGAAAGTGTTGGGGGTGGGGTGGCCGCCCAGTTTGGCCCCGCCTTCCCTGTTGGCCTGACCCGGCTGAGGTAGGTAGGGAACCGGGCAGGAGAGGCAGGGGTGGGGCCAGGGCCCTCCCAGGCTGGGGAGCAGGGAAAGGGGTGGTACCAGCTGCAGTGAGGGCAGAACCCTTCCCCCCAACTCCCTAGCCCTCCCCGGGCCCACCATTCACTGTATCGTTGTTTCCCGGATGCTGGGGTGGGGGGCGTGGTGTCCCCAGAGAGGGCCCAGCCCCCCTCCCGCGCCAGGCCGGGCCCCAGTCCTTCCTCTGGGACCTCTAGTAGCGGCCGACCTTGGCGTCCCCAATGGCGCCCCAGACGTCAAAGACGAACTCATCCGGGAAGGCGAAGTCGCCGAGCCGCTCGTCCAGGGCCTCGGCCAGCTCGTCCGGGTTCCTTTTGTCTTTGCCCAGCTCCACCATGGTGGCCGCTGTGGGCAGAGGCCCCGATGCAGATGTCGGCCTCCGCGCCCCCGCCCTGCCCTGGGAGGCGCCCCGCCCAGGCACCCGACACTCACCCAGCTCCGTGTCTCGGATGCCCATGTAGCTCTCCAGCAGGTCGTCCACCTTCTCGATCGCTTTCTCCTCGAAGGCCGAGGGCTGGCGGGGCGGGGACACCGCCTCCACGTTAACGCGCGCCCTTTCCGCCCCCTCTACCCAGTGCCAGCCTCGTGGTCACCCCGGCATCGCTCCCATTGGACAGCTTGGGAAACTGAGGCCCAGCAGAGCCCCCCCCCGCCCCGCTCCCCCAAGGCTGCGCCCAGGAAAAGCCCCGCTCACCAAGTCCTCCACCGTGGCGGGACCCCGGGATCGGAGCCTCAGGGTCCCTCTGCCAGTGCCCAGCTGGGGGCCAGAGCCCGGGCGGCCGCCACCTGAGCGCTGGCCGATCATGTCTGTTGGGGCGGCAGCAGGAGAAAGCGGCTTGAGGACCCCCAGCCATCCTGGTCTTAGGACACGCCCACCCCCAGCCACAGAAGCGCAGGACCCCTGAGTTGGGCTTGGCATGGATAGGAGGTGACAACCAGGTATCAGGTGTGGCTAAACGCTGGAGCTGGAGCAGAGACTGGAGGGGCCCCTGACTGCTTGCCATGCCCCCTCCCCCACCCCGGAAGTGCTTTAGAGTCCCCCACCCCCACCACAGGGGCCTCGGGCCCATTCCTGAGAGGCAGTGAAGCCAGATGGAAAAGTCAGGGCCGGGGCAGGCCAGGGTTGGGGGCGCTTGGCTGGGCTAATGGCTCCTGGAAGCGAAGCGTGGGGGCAACTTCCTCCTGGCGCCTGCCCTTCTCGCAGGCTGGGCTGGGAGCCAGCACCCCCTCCTGGGACCAGGCGGGGTGCGGCAGGGCTGCGTGGGGGGGCGGCCCCCTCTTTTCCCACCGGGGCAGGCTGGGCTTCGGGCGCCCCCTGCTGGTGGCTCCTGGTCCTACAGGCCTAGGTCGTCTGTGTGTGGTGTGGGTGTTGGGTGGGAGGGTGTGGGGGGGGCGGCAGCCGCTGGCTCACCGAAGGCCTTGCGGGGCTCTGTGAGCTTCAGTGTGAAGGTGCGGCCTCGGGGCAGCTCCTTGAGCAGCCGGGCCACCTCGTAGTGCCGGCAGCCCAGCAGGCTCTGCCCGTTGATGGCTTCGATCATGTCGCCCACGCTGATGAGTTGCATGTGGTCGATCACGCTGCCCTCCTTGATGCGCTGCGGGGCGGGGCGGGACGTGTTTAGGGGAGTGGTCAGGGGCGTGGCAGGCCCGCGGCCCCGCCCCCGGGCCGCCGAGGCCCCGCCCACCTTGATGAAGGCGTAGCCGGCCCCGTTGTCGGTGATGGTGAGCCCCAGCGCGTCCTCGGATTTGAACACCTCCACCTCCTTGCGCTGCCCTTCACGTGGGCGAAGATGAAGTCCTCCAGGCCGATCTGGCCCCCCAGGAGCTTGTCCATGTCCACTTTGTGGGTGTTGAGTGTGCAGAACATCACCTGCGGGCAGACAGCCTGGACCCGGATCCTCCCTCCCGCGGGCCTCGGCCTACTTCCGGCTCAGCCCCGCGCCCTCCCTGCTGGGAGACCCACTGCACTGCGCGTTCATCTTCCGCCTCCAGAATGCACTGAGCGGCAGATTTCCCAGCTGGCCAGCAGCCCCACAACCTACTGGGGCTAGGGCCTCATGGGAACTCGGTGAGACCTGTGGTCACCAGTTCTCGCGCAATCCATTGGGCCACAGGCCTCCCAGTGCCCCAGCTTCCAGCTGTGGCCCTCATCTCCCACAATCCATTGGGGGCCAGGCCTCCTAATGCCTGATGGGAAGTCAGAATCCATATGGAGCCCTAATCTCCCACAATCCACTGGGCCCAGGCCTCGCAACGCCGCAGCCTTCACCTCCCACAAACCCCTGGGCCCGGCCCTCCAGTGCCGGCTGCGCGCAGGTGCACCTGCCGTTGTGGCGCCCAGCAGCGCGTACCTCGGCGGCCGGCAGGCGGAAGGCCTCGGCGATCTTGCCGTAGAGCTCCTTGACGTTGGTGAAGCCCTCGATGCGGCCCGTGGGGCTGCCATGCGCCAGCTGGGTGTGGAACACGAGGCGGGGCCGCAGGGCCGGAGGCGGCGGGGGCAGGCCCAGCTGTGGTCCACCCGCGCTGCCGCCGCCCAGGGGCCCCGGCTCGCCCACGCCCAGCCCGCCGCGGCCCGGCTCAGCTTCCTCATTCTCCACCAGAGGCGGCGCCTTTTTCCGCCGCCCCAGACCCAGCGGCATGAGCGAGGGGAGATCCGCCCCGGGGAGACCTGCGTGGGGCGTGGGAAGGGGATTCAGAGTCAGAGCCCCCGGTATCCGCGGGCACCCATGGCTGCGGTGTTCGCCCGATGACAGGGAGAGACAAGTGCACCTACCAAGGACGGCCAGAGTTTTACTACTTTTCTGAAACTTTCTCCGTGTGCTCTGAGTCCGTGGCTCAGCGCTCCCGGCCAATAGCGCAACTAGGCTCTGGCCGAGGAGCCAGGAGGGCAGGTGAGGGACCACACCCTGGGTGGAAGCCCCGAATGGCTGCATGGAGAACCACCAGGGCTGTGTCTCTTCCCCACCATGTGCGCCACACGGTGGCTGCGCCCTGAGTGGCGCCTCCAGCCAGGTGGCAGAGGGTATGTGGCAGCCACAGGCGCTGTGGTACAACCGGTAAAGCCACCGCCTGCAGCGCCGGCATCCCATAGGGGCACCAGTTTGTGTCCTGGCTGCTCCACTTCTGATCCAGCTCTCTGCTGTGGCCTGGGAGAGCAGTAGAAGATGGCCCAAGTCCTTGGGCCCCTTCACGCTCAAGGGAGACCCAGAGGACCCTCCTGGCTCCTGGCTTTGGTCTGGTCCAGCCACAGCCATTGCAGCCATTTGGAGGGCAAACCAGTGGATGGAGGACCTCTCTCTCTCTCTCTCTCTCTCTGACTCTGCCATTTCAAATAAAAAAAAAATAAATCCTTAACAAATAAATAAAATGTTACCTTCAATATGAGAAGCAAGGTCCCTGACTATAACCTGCATGTACTGTCGCACAGGCTGTTGACCGTGCACAAGCCAAGTGTCACATGGGACTGGGGTTCGGCCTGCGCTCTGCCTGCCAAGCCACATTCCTCGGTGTGATGAGGTGTGGGCAGGAGCCTGCCCAGAGGAGAGGCTGGGGTTTGGTCATTTTTTTTCTTTTTTAAAAAAGAGCTTTATTTCTTTCTGTATCTGTTTGAAAGAGTGACGGGAGGCTGGGGCGGGGGGGGGAGGGAGGGAGGGAGAGAGAGAGAGAGAGAGAGAGAGAGAGAGAGAGAGGTCTTCCATCCGTGGGTTCAGCCTGCAGGTGGGGCTGGCCTATCCCTGGCTTTTGTGGGCATTTGGGGAGTGAACCAGCAGGTGGAAGACTCTCTCCGCCTTTCAAATAAGCAAATAAATCTTTTTTTTTTTTTAAAAGCTCAGTTTTATTTTGGTACAAAACTTTTGTGGAAGCCACACTGGGGCTGAGGTCAGATTTCATTTCGCTGATTCCCTTGTGTAGTTATTTCTATTTAAAAGGCAGAGAGAAAGACATCGGCCACCCACTGGTCCGCTCCCCGCATGCCCACAGCAGCTGGGGGTGGGCCAGGCTGCAGCCTGGAGCCAGGAGCTGCATCCGGGTCCTTCACGTGGGTGTGGGGCCACCAATGCTGCTGCCCAGGGTGCGGGTGCACCCCCAGGGCCAAGTTCATGACGGGGCACTGTACCCTAAGCAGAGGCTGGGTCAACCACGCCCCTTCCTGGGGGGAGGGGCCGGTGAGGAGCCGCCCGATTCTATTTCCCTGTGTCCAAGGGACTTCGGGCTGCTTCGTGTACGCATGCGTCCGCTCACTCATTCACTCATTCATTCATTCATTGGTCTATCTCACCGAGACCAGCGCGGTCGCCTCTTCAGGGTCTCCTGGTTTCCGCCTTCACCCCCCTGGCTCGTAGTGAGACAGCAGCCAGAATGATCCTGAAAGAGGTGAGCAGGTCGCGGGAGTCCCGGAGCTCCCCGCTGGCCCACAGGGCCCCCGGAGCCCCACCCACCCGCTCCCACATGCCCAGCCCCAAGGGCCACAGTCCGGCCTCAGGGCCTTTACACAGGCTGCTCCCTCTGATTCCGCCTCCCCCCACCCCTGCCTCTGAGGGGGGCGTGGCATCTTCTCAGCCCTCCATCCATAGAACAGACATCAGTAGACGCTGGCTGAGTCCATGAGTGGACGAATGAGTGGGTCCAGTGCTGGCCAGCCAGCCGGTTCCAGTGCCCGGCTCCGGGGAAGACCAGGCGGTGGCCTCCCGGCCTTGTCACACCAGCAAAGCACAGGCCGCCCCCTCCCACTCTGTGGTCTCTGCACACTTCGCCTCTCAGTGCAGAGCCTGGCACACAGTAGGTGCTTATGTCGTCAGACACAAGGAAAGCGTCCCCCACGCCTGTTTCAGTCTATGCAGCTCTCAAATGCTTGCCTTGGCCTTTTTGTGAACGGCGGCTCAGCAGTGAGGACCCGGCTCAGGACCCCCGCATCCCACATCCAAGGGCCAGGGTCAGTTCCCAGCTCTGCCTCTGACCTGGCTTCCTGCTAACGTGTGCCCGGGGGAGGGGGGAGCAGCAGGCAAGGGCTCAAGGGGCTGCGTCCCTGCCACCCACAGGGGAGACCTGGATGGAGCTTCTGGCTCCTGGCTTTGGCCTGGCCCAGCCCCAGCTGTTGTAGGCATTTGGGAAGCAAACCAAAGAATGAAAGCTTGCTCTCTCTCTCTCTCTCTTTCTCTCTCCCTTCTAAATAAAGAGAAGATAAGTAAGTGCATTTAAATATGTGGCTTTTTTTCTTATTGATTTGCAAGAAATTTTTATATATGATGGATACAAGCCTTTCACCGGTTCTCCCGCCTTCCTACCCATAGCAGTCATCATAGTCTAGCACACGGTAGGCACTCACTGAGTATTTGACAAAGCAGCCTACTCCCTCAAGTTATCCCACCAGGCTCATGATGCTAAAACAACAAACAAGAACCCAACTCTCGCCATCTCTCAGCACTCATGGGAGGCAGAGGGCTGTGTGGCTCAGAGAAGGGGTCTTAACCTCTCTGAGCTCCCAGGAGCCTGGAACATTCCAGCTCCCAGCGCAGCCTATATTGAGTGCTGGTGACTATTATTTGCAACAATAGCTAGGTCAGGCCCCCTGAGACCTCACTGCCCAGGACCCTGTGCACCTCGAGTGCTGGTCCGTCCTTTCTCCACCCACAGCTGGCAGCCACCTTGCCGTGGGCCAGCTTCTGGGTCCTCACTAGTGCCAGGAGAGTAATGGTGGCGAGGAGACGGGGGTGTGGGGGGGACTCATTAGTCTGCCTTTTGGGCCATGGGTTCAAATCCTGCCGCTGCCACTTACCAGCTGCGTGGCTGCGGGGCTGAGCTCACTTTGTTTCCTGGGGCCTCAGTTTCTCCATCTGAAAAGGAAAGAAAAAAAAAATGAGCGGGAGAATTCCTGTCTCCTGGGGGTGGGGTTGGGGGGGATTGACGGGAATCCAGCAGACAAGATGGAGGAGTTTGAAGACCTGCAGCCGATTCCGACACTTCCTCCTCTCCCCAGCCCAGTGGGCTCTCTGCCTGTGCACACCTCATGCCAGGCCACCTCCTCCAGGCAGCATCCCGGGCTTGCCCCCCCCCCCCCCAGCCTGTTGGAACCATGCTGTGGCCCAGAAGGCTCAGGCCCATGAAGTTAATGACAGGCTGCATTGTAGTCACAAGGCTGTAGGGAACTTTTTTTTTTTTTTTTTAACTGTGTCTCTATTTTACAATATAACCCAGGTCATACCTCTCTCCCCACTGTCCTGGGGCAGATTCCAGGGCTTCTCCTTCCTGGGGCCCACAGACCCCTACAGAAGTCACCACAGCTCTGGCTTCTGCCCAGACCACACGACTCGTGACTCCCAGGTTCAGTCCGGCCTCAAGCCCTGCACCACCCCACCCACCATGCCCCCTGCCATGATGTTGGCTGCATTGGGTGTTCTGTGCCATCCAGGCCTCTGCTGCCGCCCCTCCCACCCCCAGAGCAGTCCCTGGCCAGGCCACACCTCCCCACCCTCCCCGCCCCCACTGAGTGCCAGCTGCTCTGATCTTGCTGGGTGGCTGCCTCTCCCTCCCATAATTTGTCCTTCCCCAAGAGGAGCCTGGGTTTTTGTCTTGGTGGTCCCTGTGCCGAGGGCAGCGCCTGGCATGCGCTAGGCACTCGGGAAAGGAATGCACAGGTGGGTGCTACGGTGCTATGGGCTGAGTCGAGGCGTGGGACATCCACATCGAGTCCCAGCTGCTCCACTTCCAATCCAGCTCCCTGCTAATGCACCTGGGAAAGCAGCGGAAGATGGCCCAAGTGCTTGGGCCCCTGCACCCACGTGGGAGACCCGGAAGAAGCTCCTGGCTCCTGGCTTTGGATTGGCTCAGCTCTGGCTGTTGCATGCATTTGGGGAGCGAACTGACAGATGGAAGACCCCCCCACACCCAGCTCTGCCTTTCACACCGATGAAAAAATTCACATGAAACAGAAGCTTTGTGTACTGAATGGCTGTCTCTGAGATCTTCAGTCTGCCTGCCCGCCCGCAGTGCGTGCACATACACACACCCGCCCCTGTGCACCTGCTAACGGCTTCTGCCTCTCCATTCTGTTTCCCGTCCAACCTGAGCACAGGAGGCAGAGGAGGTGTGGCCTTCATTCCCAAGAGGGGTCTCAGGTCAGAGGAGGGGTGGGGTCCCAGGAGCAGAGGGAGGGGGCACCCCTCTGCAGACTACCCCTCTCCAGCAGGGCCATGTTCTGGCTGGGAGGAGGTGGGGGGGAAGCCTCTGATTCACTCCAGAAAAACCGGCTCCTAAGTGTATCTAGGGAGAACGCCCACTTGCCTCACCCCAGCCCCCTTCAGCCTGCTGGGTGCGGGTGGGGGTGCGCCGCAGGCCCCTAGCTCCTCCCCCCTTTCCTGGCCCCCTGCCCGCTCCCCCCTCCCCCCGCCGCCCTGCAGATGTCAACTTGTTCTCAGGACCCCAGCATTCAGCTTGAGGGACAGAGGGGCGGCTTCCTGTTTGAGCAGCTGTCGCCGAGGTGACCTCTGGGTGGGGGTGGGGGTGGAGGAAGCTCTGCCCAGCAGGTGCTGCCCAGATGACCAATACGGACTGTGTGGGGGGTGCGACCGGCAGGGGCCCAGGTGCTGGAACTCCCGGCTGCATGGTGGAGGCTTGGAGTTCTGGCCTCAGGGTGGGGCCGTGGGTTTGAGTCCGCACCCCGTCATCACCCAGGGGCTGCGTGGCCTGGGGCCGGTCACGACACCCATCCCTCCGGCCTCTCTGGCCTCTGCCACCCCTCGCCCCTTGAGGAAGTTTGTTTCGATCCGCAAGGCAAGCGCTCAGCGAAGTCCCCCCCACTCCCCGCGGTGACTTTCCAAATTATTCGGATTCTGGTCCACACCCCGGTCCTCCCGGAGACCCCCGTCTGTCGCTTCCTTCCCCCACTCCCCATCAGGCGCTGCGAGGATTCGGGGAGACCTCTCCCCTCCCCAACTCGGGGCGGGGGAGAGGCAGAGGTCGCAAATCCTGACTCGCGCGCGGGACTGCCCAGAGAGGTGGTGGTTGGGGGGAGCCAGGGACCCCAGCCCCAGTGGGAAGGGCGTTGGGCATCTCCGCCCCCAGCCTGGACACCCCACCCCTCCCCCACGGGCCCACTTCCCTCCCGCACGATCGGCAGGATCCTCGCGAGCCCGCGACCCCCTCCCCAGGCCCGCGCCCAGCACCGCTGCCCACCGGCCCGGAGGGGCCGCACCCACTCGCGGGGGAAGAACTCACCTGAGCCGCCGCCCGCGCGCGCGCCCGCCTCGGCTGTCGGCAAACTCCGGCCCGGGGCCCCTCCCGCAGCGGCGGCCGGGGGCGGGGCCGAGGCCGGGGAGGGCCAATCAGCGGCGGCCTCCCCGCTGCTCGCGGCCAATCGGTGCGGCCCCACCCTGATGGCGCCGACGGAAACATTCCAGAGGGCTCCTTCCCGACTCCACCTCCCCCCGCTCCTGGCGCAATGGGCAGTTCCACCCCGCCTGAGCCGCGAGGGGCTGTACCACCGCAGCGCAGCGGTAGGGGGAGCCGGGTCTGGGCCGCGGCCAATCACGAGGGAGAAAGGAGGCGAGCGGCCAATGGGAGGCTGGGACTCCCGGACCACGTGCTGTTGGGGGAGCGTCCGCCTTGGGGGTGATCCGAGTGTCCAGAGGCTGGGGCTGGTCGTGGGAGTCAGGTGACGGGGCCGAGTTTCGGGGGGAGGGCAGGGAGGGTGCCAGCTCCCAACACCCAGAAAAGCGGAGACTTCAAGAGATGAGTAAGGGCCGGGGGGCTCGGCCCCCTGTGCCCCAGGTCGGTCATCCTGGGAGCGAATGAAAAGACGCATTCATACAGGCTATAGCAGGCGGGGGGGGGGGGGGGGGGCGAGCCAACGTGAATAGGGAGGGTCCCGATTGTTCCCGCTTCCCCGGGGAGGACAATGCACAAAGGCATTCATTCATTCATTCCATCAATCATTCGTTCATTCACTCATCAAATATTGACTGTGGCCCCCTGGGTGCGTACCAGCCGCGGGCCAGCCTCTGCAGACAGAACAAGGCACCTGCTGGGGCGAACGGTGGCCGGGCAGGCAGAGAACCTTAGGATGGGGGTGATATCGCCACCGCCGGAGCGACCGACGCAGTGGGGATGCGAGGCGGGGGGAGGTAACCCGCTCACTTGTTGGGGCTGTGCACCTGCTCTTGGGGTCCCCAGCCAACTCTGGGAGCTCAAGGTTTCATGACTTCTAAACATTGATCAATGGATTGATTTGAATTTCCATCTGTTGGTTCAAACTCCTACAACAACCCAGGCTGTAGCCAGGAGCCTGGAGCTCCATCCGGGTTTCCAACTTGGGGTGAGGGGCAGAGGCCCAAGCAGTTGTCCCAGGCTGCATGCGAGCAGGGAGCTGGAATGGGAAGTGGAGCAGCTGCACCCCAACACTGACCCGACCGGCACCTCCTCCATCTGACTGGGTTTGAGGGGAAGCCACGTCTCTCTGGTTAGCCACACACACACAGAGATACACACACACAAACAGCCGGGGCTGGCGCGGTTGAGGTGCTCAGCAAAGCTTTGGTGCACAGGTGTGGGCGAGAGGGCTGATGCGTAGATAAATGCGCCCAGATGGCTTGTGGCTTCTAAGATTTCTCAGGCAGGCATGTGTCCAGGAAAACAGAGACACAAATGCACCTTGCAGCTGGCCTGGGACATTCAGTTCCATGGGACCAGTTCAAGTTCAAGGCCAGCCGCTGGAGAGACCAGAAGGTTTGCTGTCTGTTCTGCAAGTGCTTTTTGCAAAGCGGGACGGTGGGGGGACTTCCTGTCTTGTCCACCCCCTCCCTGCCTGGGCTCCCTGGGACCACCCTGCTCTTTGCAGTCCTGAGGGGAAGGGAGAGGGTTGGGGGGAGAGCAGCTGCCCGGCTCTGAGCTTCCCTGCTACGAGCTGCCTGGCTGGCCAGCCACACCCAGCTGGCAAACACTGATAGATACCCGGGGTGACAGGGCCCAGCTATTGTCCCTCTCTTCCTGTTCTGCCAGCACAGCCCAGCGATCAGTTGCCTTGGCTGGGCCCGTGTGCTCTTCTGGGACCTCTGCCCCTGCTTTATGTGAGCCTGGCAGACCCCAGATGCACCTGCAGAGCGCCCGGTGCGGGGGTGCCCGGGGCAGGATGGCCCGGGGCTGTGAGGTCCAGAGCTGGAATCTACCTGCCTCCTGTTGATGGATGAGGAGGCGCCTGAAGAACAGGGGACAGGATTGCAAGGTGTCCCCACTCTGCTTTTTTTCTTTAAAAAATTATTTCAAAGCCAGGGTGGCAGAGAGAGAGAGAGTCTTCCATTTGCTGGTTCATTCCCCAAATTCCCACAACAGCCAGAAGTGGGCCAGGTTGAAGCCAGGAGCCAGGAGCCTCCTCTGGGTCTCCCACATGAGTGCAGGAGCCCAAGCACTTGGGCCGTCTTCCACTGCTGTCCCAGGCCATAGCAGAGAGCTGGATCGGAAGTGGAGCAGCTGGGACTCGAACCAGAGCCCCTATGGGATGCCAGCACTGCAGGCGGCCTCTCCCCCCAAACTTTCAATTCCAACTTTGTGTGGATGTTTTTGGAGTACCTCGTCCCCAGTGTTTGATAGTCCCACTGCCAAGTGCACAGGCTGTGCTCAGTGGAAACCCACGGGCAACCATGTGAGCCGAGTGCACCTTAGCTGGGTGATCCAAGAGCCCTCCCTCCCCCCGTGCTCCCTGGGTGCTGAGAAGAACACACACACACACACACTCCCGTCCTGAGGACTAAACCCGACCCTCATCCTGGGTGCCCATCCAGATGGGGCCAATATTCATTCTGCCAGCCTGGACCTCCTTAAGCAGATGGAGGTCATACAACACAATGTCAATCAACAAATGTCAAAGTCAATGTCAATCAACACATCCCGCGTATAGATGACTGTGAAACCCTGAGCTGTGCTAGACTGGGGGACACAAGAAAACCGTCACTGAACTGCTGGGGCTCTGTCCCCTCTGGGACTCTCCCTGGGGCTTAATCCCCACGGTGAGATATTAGGAGGGGGGACTCTTAATCGGACTAAGATGCTTACAGGTGGGGGTGGCTGGGGTTACTTGAGTTCATAATCATGGGTGCTTGGCTGGGATGGAATCCTTCCAGCTCTACAGGATGGATGGAGGATACATAGGAGAGAGAGAGAGAGAGAGAGAGAGAGAGAGATTGATTTTCCACCTGCTAGTTTGCTTCCCAGATGCACACAACAGCCAGGGCTGGGCCAGGCTGAAGCCAGGAGCCAGGAGCTCCATCCAGGTCTCCCCCACATGAGTGGCAGGAACCCAAGCACTTGGGCCGTCTTCTGTTGCCTTCCCATGTGCCTCAGCAGGAAGCCGGATGGGAAGCAGAGGAAGAGTTACCTCATCCAAGTGGCAGGAGTGTAGCCTACCTGTTGAGGGGCCAGCATCCCACGTTAGAGTGCCTTTTTTTCATAACCAGCTCCGAATCCCAAGTCCAGCTCCCTGCGCATGCGCACACCCTGGCAAGCTGCAGGCAATGGCTCAAATGCTTGGGCCCCTACCACCCACATGGGAGACCGGATGGAGCTCCTGGCTCCTGGCTTTGTTGCAACCATTTGAGGAGTGAATCAGTGGATGGAAAATGGCTCTCCCTCTGTCGGCCTCTCCTTCTCTCTCTCTCTCACTCTGACTTTCAAATAAAATAAATTTAAAAATTTTAAAGACCGTACATTTTGGATCCTTTCCCGCAGTCTCTGACCCTACCCAGTCCCTGACTAAGCCTCTCACCTGGTCCAGTGCGGTGCCTTCCATGGGCTGTTCCTCCAGCAGCCACCAGAGGGTGGGCGTGAGCGCCAGACTGAGGTACCCCCTGCTTCCTCTGCGGAAGACCCCCTGCGAGACCACGTGCCCTTATGGAACCCGTCCGGGTCAGCCTGAGTGCTTCTTCTTGGGGTAGAGCCTGTCTCCATGGAGGGCCAGCATCATCTTCCCAAATAAAAGCGGGCACCCGTTTTGGACAAACCACCCAGGTGCCTGCTCAGCCTTCCAGGAGAAAGCAAAAATGCCTGGGACCCTCCTGGCTCAGGCCCGCCCCCGCAAGGCACTGCCACCTGTCCTCACCTCGTCGCTGGAACTGTCTAGAAGGTTCCACCCCGCTCCCTCTGTTCCAGCCACACCAGGCCATAGTGGGGACCGTGCAGTCCCCAAGTCTGCCTGGCCAGATCTTCACCCCTTGTCGGCCTGGTGTGCGGCCATGGGAGGGAAGCGGGGGTCTCCCTGCACCAGCCCAGCCCTGTATCCCCACAAACTCCTGTTTCCTGGGCCTCTGTGGCTGGGGCCTGCCCCAGGCCTCCTCCCTCCAAGCTCTGCCCATAAGGCCTCCCCTGGACTGGGGCAGTGAGCAGAGTGTTGACCCCTCTACGAGACCATCCATGTCCTGGGAGCTGGGACGCTGACCTTATTTGGAGTGGGGGCGGGGTATGGGGGGGCGTTTGTGGATGAGCTCATCCTGGATTAGGGTGAGCTTGGGAATCCCATGATGAATATGCTTGGAGGGGACACAGAGCCTCATGGGGGGAGGGCCCATGATGACAGCCACCCAGGGCTCCAGATGGGTCGCAGGCTCCCCGCTGCCCGGCCCTGGCCGCCCCAAGCGTCTGAGGAATGAACCAGCAGGTGGAAGATCCATCTCTCTCTCTCTCTTTCTGTTACTCTGCCTTTCAAATAAAATAATTAAAAAACAAAAAACTGCTCCTGACTTGAAGCTGTCCAGTTGTGGGATTTAGGGTGAGGGCAGCCTCAGCAGGGTGAAAGCTCTGATCTGCATTGCCCAAGAGACTGAGGTCTGCAGGGGGCCGCGGCTGCTGTCAGACTGGATGTGGGGAGAGTCCAGCCCTGGCTTGTCTGTCAGGCGCTGTGCCCAGTGAGTCATCCCTGAGCCATGTCGGCAGCGGAGGTCCCACAAAGCAGGGGCTGTGGCTGGAGTCCCCGCCAATGCTGATTTCCCCTTGGTGGGACAAGCTGGGGCTGGGGGTGGGGGTGGGGTGGGGGACCTGCCCCAGGGGGCACCAACAGTAATTGATGGGCCTGTCTCTGCACACATCTTGCCCTAGAGTCACAGGTGTGGGGTGGGTGAAGGGGGTGGGCAAATGACGCAGGTGAATCACTTGGCCATGTTAATTATTCATTCAACAAACACTCAGAGTGGGAGAGAGAGAGAGAGAGAGAGAGTTTGAGTCGGGCGTCCCTGCGGCCATGGGGGTTGCAATGCTGATTCAGGTTGTAGTTGGTGGCCTCCAGGGGACTTGGGGTTTGCCTGGGCTGGAGGAGCCCTGGAATATGGCCCTGCTGTTGTCTCTCCTCCTCCCCCACACCACCAAGGGGGAAAGAACCACAGAGGCTGAGGGCTCAGAAGCCTCAGGGTCCACCCCCACCTCGGGTGAGCACAGGATCCATGGACCGGGAAAGTGTTCTCAGCTCCATAGGAGCCAAGGCTGTGAGTGTGAGGGGCTCACCTTTGGTACAACAAGGAGACACCAGGGTCAGGTGTGGCCTGCTGGGTCAGGATGCCCCAGCTGCATATCGGAACGCCTGCTTCGAGTCCTCACTGCTCTACTTCGGATCCAGCTCTATCCTATGGCCTGGGAAAGCAGTAGAAGGTGGCCCCAGTGCTTGGACCCCTGCACCTGTGTGGGAGACCTGGAAGAAGCTCCTGGCTTCAGCCTGGCCCCATCCCCCTCACCATTTGTTGTGTACATTTGGGAAGTGAACTGGCAGACGGATGATATCTGTTTGCCTCTGCTGCACTGTCAGCCTGCTTTTCTAAGTTTTGTTTTTAAAGATTTTTAAAATATATTTGAAAGACAGAGTTGCAGAGAGAGGTAGAAAGAGAGAGAGAGGTCTTCCATCCACTGGTTCACTCCCCAGATGGCTGCAACAGCTAGAGCTGTGCCGATCCAAAGCCAGGAGCCAGGAGCTTCTTCTAGGTCTCCCACGTGGGTGCAGGGGCCCAAGGACTTGGGCCATCCTCCACAAATAACGTCTGGCTTGCATGCACACATGCACACACACACACACACACACACACACAGGAAGGCTGTGCTGCATGTGTGCATGCGCACAGCAGGACAAGAGAGCTGCACGCCAGGGAAGGGTGTGGGCCCTTGGCCTCCAGAGCAGGCGGAGGGGATGTCTGAAGGTTGTCCTGTGTTCAGGTGAGTCGTAGAAATGTGGAATGTGGTTGGTATCACGCCTTCGGCAGCAGGTGGGGCAGCTCTGGCTGTGTCAAAGTGGAAGCAGCTCCCAGCCATGCTGAGAGAGGTGGCATGGGAAAAAAATGAATCCATCAAAGGGACTGCCCAGAAGCTGGGTAGGACAGGCGTGATGGCACGTGCAACAGACACCTCTGTGTGTGTGTGTGCACACAATGAGCCCCAGCTTTGGCCTCTGGGCAAGCTAATTAAAGTGCGTCTGAGTGGCCAGGCCAGGCTTTCTGGCTGCACTGCAGCCCCTTTTGTCTTTTATAACCACACAGATCTCCCCTTTCAAAGCAGCCCAGCCCACTCCCCTTGTCTCTGCAGGTTCTCAGAGCCCTGTGTACCTTGAGGCTTCCTGCAGCTCAGGTCAAGTTCACGGGGACCCTCTGCCCAGCAGAGCAGCCTCTGGGATGGGGCTGGCGGCCTGGGTGACCCAGGATCCCACCCAGGCCCAATGCCACCTTGGTGCCCAAGATAGCTCAGTAACTGGCTCCCCTGATAACAGCCCCTCGTGACTGATTTTCCAGGGGCCTGCAATGGTCTCATGGCTCAATCTGGCTGCTCTTGGGGATAGGGACCCCCAGACCTGTGGCCATGAGATGTTCCCTTTAAAGACATTTACATTGAAGACAGCTGCTTGGGACACCCCTTGGCAGAGTGCTTACAGCCCTCTGCACACCTGCACCCTAGGAGGTAGCCAGTGATGGCTCAGGTGCCTGGACATGTGGGAGACGCTGACGGAGCGCCTGGCTCTGGCCCAGCCTGGCCCAGCCCTGGCTGCTGCAGACCCTTGGGAAGTGAACCAGCAGATGGAAGCGCTCTCGGCCTTTCAGATAAAAAAAAAATCAAAGCACAGACACATTTCGAAAAATAATGCTTAAATAAGATACAGAAGACGTTCTCCAAAGCTACAGGTTTCTGGACTAAGTGACTACATTGTTTAGTGTGTGTCAAGTTCACTTCCAAGCAGTGGCTACACTTCTGTAGCTAAGTAGAAACACATCCTTTTAAGCCCGTGGTAATTACTTGCCTTAGAAAAACCAGTTCCTTAAAAAAAGGTACAAAGTCACAGCAGCGTCCCTAGCCAGGACCGGAAGCCGGTCTTTCCCAGGGCGAGGCCAGCCAGCTGCAAATTTCCCTGTGCGTTTTGGCCAGGTCTGAGAAGAGGCGGTGGGGAAGGGTCAAGGGCAGGCCCCACAGCTCCCCTGGGCAGCAGTGACCAGCCTTGCCCTTGCCTGACCTTGGCCTCAGACTTCACAACCCCAGTGTGAACCCAGCGCCCCTGGGCAGCTCTGGCTGTGTGCAAGAGGCAGGGCTTTATCTCGCCCCTGCAGGCACCCTCCCCCCTCCCGCTGGAACCTCCCCCCCACACCCCCACCCCGGCTGCCCAGAACCAAACACGAGCCGAGGGCCGCTCCGGGGAGGTTTCTCATACAGTCTTTAATGCCATCACCCTGCACAGCGACAAGTCACACACACTTTGGTCTCGTGTCGGCAGTGGCAACGTACAATGAGTCTCAAGGGGCTGAGCACCAGACGGGTGTCCCGGGAACAGACCCCGCCTCCGCCCGGGGCCCTGGGGGCAGGGCAGGGCCCGTCTGGGGGCACCCCAGCCTGACCGGGAGTTATAAAAACATTTACAGGCTCCTGCAATCGGGAGCAAAGACCCTTTTATCAAAAGGGATTATATCTATGTCTCTACACATCTCTCCAGGGTTGTGCAAAATTCCAAAGGATCAGATCCCTTTGAGAGAGAAACAAAACGAAACGAAACAAAACAAAGTCCAGAGTCCATGGAACAGAAAGGGCACCCAGAGCTGCCCAGAGCTCGCTCTCAGCAAAGCACGGCTGGGCCCCGTCTCTGTGAGCTCCCCGGCTCCTGTGGTCCCGCTGGAAGGAGGAAGGTATTGCTTGTGGGCGCCGGCCGGGCAGTTCTGCAGAGAGTCTAGCTTTCTCCACCTGAGATGGCCAGGATGAGTCAGGATGAGCCGGGGTGGGGGTGGGGGAGGCATGGAGCAGGGGAGACAAAGCACAGGACCCAGCTGCAGGTGCAGGGGGTGGTCTGGAGGAGCATGGGGCGGGGCGGGGCGGGCCTCTTCCTGCTCTGCCCACCACCTGCCTCTCCGCCGCCCGAAAAACCAGCACAGTCGAGTGCACGACTTTCAAAGATTGTAATATATTCTCTGGAAAACATCGAGCAGGATCAGGCTCCCGGGCCCTCCCGCCCTCTCACGGTCCACGAGTGCTGGGGTGGCCGGAGACGCCCGAGCTCTGGCGAGGTCCCTGGGGCCGGCGGCGCCCGGACAACGCGGGGCAGTGGGTGGGTGGGTGTGTGCGTGGGGGACGCTAGATGGGCAGAACCTGCTCCAGGACGGTTCTCGACGTCTGGGGGATCCTTTCGGGGAAGACCACCTCAAACTCGATGATGAGGTCCCCGCGCTTCTCGGGCGTCTTGGGGAGGGGCAGGCCTTCGCCCGGCACCTTCCGCCGCATGCCGGGCCTGATGACGTCTTTGAAGACGACGGGGATGCTGCGGCCGTCCAGAGTCGGCACGTTCACCGTGCAGCCGCACAGGGCCTGGGGGGAGGGGGACAGCGGTCAGACTCCAGAGCCTCGGGGAGCCCCGGCCCGCCCCCAGCGCACCCCCATGGCTCCCCAGCCGCGCGGCCTCACCTCCCGCAGGCTGACCCGGGCAGGGTAGATGACGTCCGAGCCGTCTCTCTTGAAGATGTTGTGCGGCTTGTCCTTGAGCACGAAGACGATATCGGCGGGGATGTTGCTGGAGGTCTGGTCCCCCTCCTTGGGGAAGGTGATCTTGGTGCCCTCTTTCCAGCCCCGCTTCACCTCGATCGTCAGGATCTTGTCTTCGTTGCGGATGCTCTTGCCGTCGGGGTTCAGCCGCTTGTGGGAGATCTTCATCTTCTTGGTGCAGCCGCTGTAGATCTCTTCCAGGGAGACCCTGAGGTCGTGCGTGACGGGCGGGTCTTGCTTCTTGCGGGTGGGCTCCTGGGCCGGGCGCGAGCGGCCGAAGTTCACGTTGGTGAAGCCGCCCACGCCCATGGGGAAGCCGGCGAACGGGTCGTCGATGTCCATGCCCTCTTCCCCGTTCCGCTGCCCAAAGAATGTGTCAAAGGGGTTCCGGCTGCCGAAGATCTCGGCAAACATGGCGTGCGGGTCGCCATGGAACGTGTAGCTGAAGGACGTCCCGTTGGCCCCGCCGCCGCTGCCCCCACAGGGGCCGCCGCCCTTCAGGCCTGCGAAGCAAAACGCACGGACGTGAGGGGGCGGGGCGGGATTGCCGGACCCCAAGCTTGCACCTGCAGGTGACAGCCACCAAGGCCCGGCCTCCGCCTGCTGCCCTGCTGATCCTCCCAAGGAGAGACCCAGACATGACGGGGGGGGGGGGGGGCGGCCACGTCCCCGGAGCCCAGAGAGAACGTGGACTAATGCAGGCCAACCACAGACACCCCGGAAGCTTTCTGAAGCTCTGCCATCCCAGCACCAATCGCCGCTGCCCTGATGATCGGAAAAAAAAAACACTCTACTGGCTCAGGACCGAGCCCGGAAGCCGGTGAGTCACCGACGGGCAGCCGGCAGGCCAAGCCCCGGCCGCCCCCCGCCGCGCCCCCGCACCTGCGCCCCCGGCCCGCACCGGGTGCAGGCCCAGGGAGGGGCCGCCCGGACGCGCTGGAAACTTCTGCGCGAGCGGCGAGCCGGGGCGCCTCCGCCGCCCGCCGGGCCCCGCAGCAGCCCCCCACCCCCGCCGGCGGCGCGCGTGCCTCGGTTTCCCCGCGCGCCGCGGCCGCGCGCACGCACCCTCCTCCCCGTAGCGGTCGAAGATCTCGCGCTTGCGCGGGTCGCTCAGCACGTCGTAGGCCTCGGCGATCTCCTTGAACCGCTCCTCGGCGCCGGGCTCCTTGTTCTTGTCCGGGTGGTACCGCAGCGCCTGGCGGCGGTAGGCCCGCTTCACCTCCTCGTCCGACGCGCCGCGGGCCAGGCCCAGCGTCTGGTAGTAATCCTTGCCCATAGCGCCCGCCCGCCCCGGCCCCGCCGTACCCGGCTCCGCCGCCGCGCCCGGCCCGACTCTATATACCCGTCCGGCGGAAGCTTCCAGAGCCCGCCAGCCCCCTCCAGAACCTTCCGC
The DNA here is from genome assembly GCA_949820135.1 of Sylvilagus floridanus. Classification (NCBI taxonomy): domain Eukaryota; kingdom Metazoa; phylum Chordata; class Mammalia; order Lagomorpha; family Leporidae; genus Sylvilagus; species Sylvilagus floridanus. The sequence continues at coordinate 12,871,497 of OX463229.1, forward strand.
CCCGCCCCCCGCGCTGCGCCGACCAATCGCCGCGGCCTTGGCCCCGTGACGCCCCCATCCGGGGCGGGGCCGGGCTGCCAACGGCCGCCCGCGTGCGGCCACGCCCCTTCCCTCTCAGACCCCCCCCCCCCGCCTCTCCCGGCAACGCCTCCTCGCGGCGAGCTCACTGGGCGGAGGACCCGCCCACTCTCTCGGGGAGAGCCAATCACGACTTCCCGCTCACTGTCTTCCAGGACCTGGCAGGCTGCGAGCCCTGTCCGTTGCCAGGTCGACAGGTTACCGCGGCGCGCGGAGCTCCGGGAAGGGGCGGGGCGGGACAAAGCCCCGCCCCTCGAGGTGGCCCCGCCCCTGTTCCCAGCAGATATAAACCTGGCCTCCTGTCACAGGCGGGGTCGTGCAAAGTTCTGCAGCCTTGGTGCTCTTTAGCACAGGTGCAGTAGTGGCACGCCCTCCTCAGCCAGCGGGGAGGGCACAGTGCGATCCACGCCCTCCCCCTGCGAGGTCCAGAGCCCACCCCCTGCAGAGAGAGCTGCCCTTCCTGCCCCTGGGATCAACCTTGCCGCTGAACTTGCCGATAAACTTGAAATTCCCTTTTCCGTGTCTTCCCTCCCTCCCAGCCTGGGCTGGCCACCAGGACCGGAACCGGGTTCTGCCTGTTCCTAAACAGTCCTGGTATTTGACTCCTCAACAGACCTGATTTCTGGCTTTAAAATTTTTTTTTATTGATTTCATTTTATTTGAAAAGCACACACAGAGAACTTTCATTCAATGGTTCACTCCTCAAATGCCTGCGATAGCCAAGGTTGGGCTAAGCCAAAGCCTGGAGCCAGGGACTCCATCCAGGTCTCCCACGTGGTTGGCAGGGACCCAAGCATCACCTGTTGTGTCCCAGGGTGCTCATTAGCACGGAACTGGAAGGGCAGCAGAGGAGCCACGAGTGAGCCCAGACGCTCCCATGTGGGATGCAAGAGCTCTGGTTGGCATCTTTTTTTTTTTCTTTAAGATTTATGTATCTGGGGCCAGCGTTGTGGTACAGTGGGTTAAAGCCCTGGCCTGTGGCACCAGCACCCCATATGGGCGCCGGTTCTAGTCCTGGGTGCTCCTCTTCTGATCCATCTCTCTGCTATGGCCTGGGAAAGATGGCCCAAGTCCTAGGGCCCCTGCACTCACATGGGAGACCTGGAAGAAGCTCTTGGCTCCTGGCTTTGGATCGGTGCAGCTCTGGCCATTGCAGCCATTTGGGGAGTGAACCAGCAGATGGAAGATCTCACCATTTCTACCTCTTCTGTAACTCTTTCAAATAAATAAAATAAAAAATTTAAAAAAGATTCATCTATCTATTTCAAAGTCACAAATCACAGAGAGGGGGGGGAGAGAGAGAGAGAGAGAGAGAGAGAGAGAGAGAGAGAGAGAGGTCTTCCATCCGCTGGTTCACTCCCCAGTTGGCCGCAACAACTAGCACCAGGCCAGGCTGAAGCCAGGAGCCAGGAGCTTCTTCCGGGTCTCCCCACAAGGGTGCAGGGGCCCAAACACGGGTCATCTTCTACTGCTTTTCCCAGGCCATAGCAGAGAGCTGGATGGGGAGTGGAGCAGCCAGGACTTGAACCGGTGCTCACACGGGATGCCGGCACAGCGGCCAAGACCTGGCGCATCTTAACGGCGGCACCCCAGCCCCTGCTGCTTTCACGTGGGTGCCTCTCTCAGCAGAGCAGGATTCACATGTGGGCCACGTGATCTCTCTGGCTGTGGCTGATGGGGAAAAGGAGGCTCAGAGGGAGGACCGAGGCTGCCTGTGGCGTGGGGTCAGCAGCTGTGGCTTCTGTGTGTGTAGGCGCAGAGGTATGTGGAGTCCGCGGTACGGGCACTTCCTGTGTCCAGTCTTTACTGCACAGTGTGGGGAGCAGGTGCACCCACGTCACGGGGCTTGGCAGCTTACCTGAGTCAGCATTGGTGAAATGCTCGGGACGGGCCTGGCACTGAGGAAGTGACGTCAGAGTGATGACTGACAGACCCGTGCTGATAGGCGGTGTGATGCTATGAGGCACCACCGGGCTCCTGGCAGGGCTGCCCTGGCACAGGCTGGGGCTACTGGGGAAGGGGGCATGGCCTTCCTCTTCCCCACTGGATGGCTCTCCCTGCTCACTCACTGACCCCCAGGGCACCCAGTCCTGACTAAGACAGGCACTGGCCAACTTAAGAGGACAGGGGTGGGGTGAGGGTGCCCCTAGCCCAGCAAAGAAATAGGGGTCCTGGGGCCAGCGCTGTGGCGCAGCAGGTTAATGGGCTGGCCTGCAGTGCTGGCATCCCATATGGGCGCCCATTCTAATCCCGGCTGCTCCACTTCCTATCCAGCTCTCTGCTGTGGCCTGGGAGAGCAATAGAAGATGGCCCAAGTGCTTGGGTCCCTGCACCCATGTGGGAGACCTGGAAGAAGCTCCTGGTTCCTGGCTTTGGATCAGTGCAGCTCCGGCCATGTGGCCATCTGGGGAGTGAACCAGTGGATGGAACACGTCTCTCTCTCCCTCTCCTCTCTCTCTGTAACTCTTTCAAATAAATAAAATAAATCTTTTAAAACAATTTTATTAAAAAAAGAAGAAAAAGTGGTCCTGAACCGATCGCGGGGTGTGTGCGCATGTGTGTGTGATACAAGCTGATATTTAGAAAGCTACACAGGGGTTTGCCTTTGCCCCCATGGTTAAGTTCCTCTTGGGGATGCCCACATCCTAGCTCCTCTGCTTCTCACTCCAGCTCCCTGCTAATTCGCAGCCTGGGAGGCAGCAGGTAATGGCCACGTGGGATACCTAGATTCACTTTCAAGCTCTTGGCTTCTGGCCTTGGCCTGGACGTGACTGTTGTGGGCATCTGGGAAGTGAACCAGCAGATGGAAGACTTCTGTCGCTCTGCCTCTCAAGTAAAATGTAAATAAATTTACATGGCATAAATAAAATATGTACAGTGGGAGACCCATCATCATCAGAGGGAAGACTCCAGAGCTGTGGGCTTTCTCAGCCTTACAGGCTAGGATTTGCCAGGATAAATTTAATTTAGAGAATTACATTTAGGCAGCCTCCTAAAGTCTTTTCATTAAAAAAAAAATATTTATTTACTTTAAAGATCAATGGAAAGGAGAGAGAGAGAGAGAGGGGTCTTCCATCTGCTGGTTCATTCCCCATGCCTACAACAGTCAAGTTTGGGCCAAGCCAAAGCCAGGAGCCAGGAGCTCCACCCTGGTCTCCCATGTGGGTGCAGGGGCCCAGGAACTTGGACCACCACCTGCTGCCTCCCAGGCACATTAGCAGGGAACTAGATTGGAAGTGCAACAGCCGGGACTTGAACCAGCGTTCAGATATGGGAAGTTGGTGTTGCAGGCGGTAGCTTAACCAGCTGTGCCATGACACCAGCCCGATGTTTTGTGTTTCAAAAACAAAAACAATCAACCAGACCAACAGACCCATTATCTCTCCTCCTTATGGAGACAGGCAGGTCTGGGTGCTTTGGCCTGCTCACTCACTGGACCCTTGGGAACAATTCTGGGCCAGCAGCCACTGTGGAGACCTCAGCCCCCTGTGGGCTCATGACTCGGGAAGGGGCTGAGATGGTTAGTTCTGCGTGTCAGCTTGGCTATGCTCCAGAACCCAGGCTGTCCAGTGAAACACGAGCCTTAGTGTGGCACTGAAGGTGTAGGGTAGACGAGGTTAGGGGGATGTTGCCATCAGCTCACTGTGAGGACAGATGACCCCAGTGACGTGTGTGGGCTTTGTGAGCAAACACTGAAAGCCTTTAAAAGCAGACAATGGGGGCTGGTGCTGTGGCTTAGCAGGTAGAGCCACCGCATGCAGTGCTGGCATCTCATAGGGAAGCCAGTTCAAGTCCCAGCTGCTCCTCTTCTGATCCAGCTCTCTGCTATGGCCTGGGAAAGCAGTGGAAGATGGCTCAAGTCCTTGGACCCCTTCACCTGCATGGGAGACCTGGAAGAAGCTCCTGGATCCTGGCTTTGGATCAGTACAGCAGCTACAGCTGTTGCAGCCATGTGGGGAGTGAACCAGCAGATGAAAGACCTCTCTCTCTCTCTCTCTCTCTTTCTCTCTCTCTCCCCCTCCCTTTCTCCCCCTCCTTTGCCTCTCCTCTCTGTAACTCTGACTTTCAAATAAATGAATAAATCTTTAAAAGCAGACAGCGAGGGGTGGCTGTTTGCCACAGCAGTTACAATTCTTCATGGGATGCCCGTATCCTGCACTCTGGGGGAGGCAGCACACCAGGACGGCTCCAGTACTTGGGCCCCTGCCACCCATGTGGGATCGATCTAGATGGCAAGTTCCTGGGTCCATCTGCTGGGTCCCTCCCCAGATGCCCGCAGTAGCCTGGGGCTGGGTCAGGCTGAAGCCAGGAGCCTGGATCTCAAACTGGGTCTCCCATGTGGAGGGCAAGGACCCACCATCCACCTGCTGCCTTCCAAGGTGCACATCATTAGGAAGCTGAATGAAGCTGGGACTTGAACTCAGGCACTCCACTCTGGGACACAGGTGTTCCAAGTGGCACGTTGACTGCTGTGCCCAGAGCCTAAGCCTGAATTGTAAGAACTGCAGGTGTTCAAGGGCTGGAACCGTGGCCCATTAGGTTAATCCTCCACTTGTGGTGCTGGCATCCCAAAGGGGTGCCAGTTTGAGTCCTGGCTGCCCCTCTTCTGATCCAGCTCTCTGCTATGGCCTGGGAAAGCAGAAGATGGCCAATGTGCTTGGGCCCTGGCACCCACATGGGAGACTGGAAGAAGCTCCTGGCTTCTGGCTTCGAATCAGCACAGCTCCAGCTGTTGCAGCCATTTGGGGAGTGAACCAGCAGAAGAGAGCTTTCTCTTTCTCTCTCTCTCAAAAAAAAAATTTTTTTTTGCATGATCACTATCTTCAACTCTTCACTTCTTCAGAACATCTTTCAAAAGCAGGATAGCTGTAAGCATTGGCACTCCCCGTGGGGGCATCCGTGGGGAATAAAATCCTATGTTCGTGGTGCAGCAGGCTAAGCCTCTGCTTGTGAGGCTGGTATCTCATATTGGAGCACTGGTTAGAATCCCAGCTGCTCCACTTCTGATCCAGCTCCCTGCTAATGCACCTGGGAGAGCAGCAGAAGATGACCCAAGTACTTGGCCCCTGTTATCCCTGGGTGAGACCTGGATGAAGCTCTGGGCTTCTGGCTTTGGCCTGGCCTGATGCAGGCTGTTGCAGTCCTAGGTAGAATAAAACAGGCCCCTCACCCCCGCCCAGGCTGGAAGACAGCTTGAGAAATCTGGCTCTACGGAGCTTCTGACACAGCAGGGAGTCTCTCACCAGCCCTGGCTTGTCTGGGCTGGGTCTCACCTTCCCTCTTCTGGCTCCCAGACAAGGAACTAGAGTAAGTTCGGCAAAGAATCATGATCCTGCCTTAGCTGCACCTGGGCAAGACAGAGGGCTCCTGGGAGGCAGATACTGGCTGCACCGCACATCTTGGCCATCCCCAACCACCTCGGGTTTCTCCGGGCCCCAGGCTGCAGGAGACCCCGGTCCACCTTACAAAAGCATCATAGGGGTCATATTCTCTCTGCAGTCCACCTCTTGGAAATGGCTTTCCTAGAGCTTGGCTCAGCAGATGCCATGCCCTCCCATGTCTGAATGCATCAGTCAGCTGGGCCGGGTTTGCCAGCAGGCTGGAGCTGACCCTACGGCCAGGCTGTGGTGCAGTCAATCAGCGGCTCGCACAAAGGTGGGCCGGTCTCCGTGCGGGGGCTGGATTTTGATTTCTGCTGACAGCGTACTTGCTGGAAGCCAGAGGCGGCAGGCCAGGGGTTGCTCACTTCTGTGCAACTCCCGGGGGCGGGGGTGGGGAGAGAAGGGACAACAAAGGGGAATTCTACTCTCGTGGCTGGAGCCTGCCTCGTCGTGTTAAGAGCTGCCCATGGCTGAGTAGGCCATGGATATTATTCACATCCCGACTGGCTCATCGCACAGCAGGCGCGAGTTGGCTGTCCTGAGCCTGTTGAGTGTGAGGTTCAGAAAAGCTGGCTTGCAAGGGAGTTTCCAGAATGCTGTGAGCTCATGGGAAGACGGGAGGAATCTCTTTTAAAATGTGGACAGCAGGGGTCGTGGCGCAGCAGGTGGACGCCCTGGCCTGAAAAGCCGGCATCCCGGCATCCCGTATGGGCACTGGTTCAAGTCCCTGGTGTTCCACTTTCAATCCAGCTCTCTGCTGTGGTCTGGGAAAGCAGTGGAAGATGGCCCAAGTGCTTGGGCCCCTGCACCCATGTGGGAGACCCAGAAGAAGCTCTTGGCTCCTGGCTCCTGGCTTCGGATCGGTGCAGCTCCGGCCATTGTGGCCAACTGGGGAGTGAACCAGCAGATGAAAGACCTCTCTCTCCCTCTCCTCTCTCTGTGTAACTCTTTCAAATAAATAAATAAATAAATGTGGACAGCATACTGCTTTATGTAGCTGGCACCCAGTGACACAGAAGACAGGTCCACTTGAGATTAAGCTGTTCCTGGCCGCCCTGATGTCCCATATCAGAGAGCCAGTTAGGAGTCCTGGCTGCTCCACTTCCCATCCAGCTCCCTGCTAATGTGCCTGGGAAAGCCGCAGGTGACGGCCCAAGTGCCTGGATCCCCGACACCCATGTGGGAGACCCGGATGGAGTTCTTGGCCTTGGCCATTGTGGGCATTTGGAAGTAAACCCGTGGATAGAAGATTTCTGTGTGTTTCTCCCTCCCTCTCTATAACTCTGTCAAATAAATAAGCATCTAAGTTCTAAGACCCCTGCTATGTTTCACTGGCTGTTTTGCCCCTGCTAGCCCCTAGCTGAGACAGGTAACGGTTTGGAAGGTCCCGGACTTGATTTCTTTTCTTAGAGACAAGGATCCCCCAGGGTGAAAGCTGTAGAAGTTTCCAGAGCGCAACGTGGATGACTAAGTTCCCAATCACCGACTCACCCTTGCCCCCACCCTGCTCATCGGCACGTCTACCTCCTAGGACGGCTCATCCTGTGCCCCGAACACCAGGCTCCTGAGTTCCGCAGGGCTTAATAGTCCAGGCAGTGTGAGCTGAAACCAAAGAAGAGACTTTCGCTGATTTTTTTTTTTTTTTTTTTTGGACAGGCAGAGTAGACAGTGAGAGAGAGAGACAGAGAGAAAGGTCTTCCTTTTTCGTTGGTTCACTCTCCAATGGCCACTGTGGCCGGGTGCACTGTGGCTGGCGCACTGCGCTGATCCGAAGGCAGGAGCCAGGTGCTTCTACTGATCTCCCATGTGGGTGCAGGGCCCAAGCACTTAGGCCATCCTCCACTGCACTCCCGGGCCACAGCAGAGAGCTGGACTGCAAGAGGAGCAACCGGGACAGAATTCGGCGCCCCGACTGGGACTAGAACCCGAGCTGCCAGTGCCAGAGGCGGAAGATTAGACTATTGAGCCACGGTGCTGGCCATGCTGATTTTTTTTAAGGTTTATTTATTTGAAAGTCAGAGTCACACAGAGAGAGAAGCAGGCAGAGAGAGAGAGAGAGAGAGAGAGAGAGAGAGAGAGGTGTTCAATCCGCTGGTTCACTCCCCAGATGGCCGTAATGGCTGGCACTGAGCCAATCCAAAGCCAGGAGCCAGGAGCTTCTTCCAGGTCTCCCACGTGGGTGCAGGGGCCCAAGGACTTGGAGCATCCTCCACTGCTTTCCCAGGCCATAGCGGAGAGCTGGATAGGAAGTGGAGCAGCCGGGACTCAAACTGGTGCCCGCATGGGATGCTGGCGCTGCATGAGGTGGCTTTATCCACTATGCCACTGCACCGGCCCCACAAGAAGAAACTTTCGAGGGGTGAGCCAGGGGCTGTGTGTGCCTCAGCTTGTCCTGATGCCCCCAGTGCGAGTGTGCCTGAGTGTGTGTGTGTGTGTGTGTGTGTGTATGTGTGTGTCACTCTCCTCCATGGGCTCATGGCAGAACACTGAAGATTAAGAAAGCAGGACAAAAACCCAAACCAGCTCTGTGGTCTAGTGGGCTAAGGCTCCACCTGTGGCGCCGACATCCCATACGGGCACTGGTTCAAGTCCTGGCTGCTCCACTTCTGATCCAGCTCCCTGCGGAAGGTTTGGGAAGGCAGTGGAAGATGGCCCAGGTACTTGGGCCCCTGCCTCGTATGTGGGAGACCCGGATGGAGTTCCAGGCTCCTAGCTCTGGCCTGGCCCTGCTGCAGCCATTTGGGGAGTGACCCAGCAGATGGAAGATCATCTCTCTCTCTCTCTCTCTCTCTCTCTCTCTCTGTCATTTGCCTTCCAAATACATAATACAAAAGCTTTTAAAACGTAGAAAAGAACCAGGGGAACTTCATGCACTGGAGCCAGTGCAGAATAAACATGAAAAATTGAGACTTCTTTTTACATCCCACCTTTCGGTACTAAGCCTTGGCCATTGGTGCGTTCTACACGCAAACACACCCCACTCTGGGCTCAAGGCCGCAGGTGGCCGCACAGGGCGACCCCCTAGGGCCCAGCAACCCCGGGCCGGGGTTGGAGGGGGCTTTCCTTGACAAGGGCCGGGAACAAGCGCCCTGAATGCAGCTGGGGCTCAGGCTCCGCTTCCTTCTCGCTCCCGACAGATGGAGGCCCTTCGCCTTGTTGCGCCTTGCTTTCCGGTCCGCACCGCCTCCGCCTAACCCCCTCCGGCTGCTCCCCGACCCGCCAGGGGCCTCCCCACGTAGGAATTCACCGAGTCCAGCCACCGGCCATGCGGGCGCCGCCCTCCCTGTCATTCATCTTCTTGTTCCCGCCCCGCCACGCCTCGGCGTAACCGTCGCTTCCCTCGGTTTCCACAGCGACGCCACCAAAGGGCGGAGCGAAGGGGCGCGCGGCGCCCAAGTCCTTGTTTGATTGGTGGCGGGCCCAGCCCCTTTTCCAAGCCACGGCCCCTAGGCCCGCCCCCCTCGGCGGCGGGCCCTTCCAGCTGATTGGCCAGCTCCGTGGGGCGAGCGGCTCGTCCTCTCTCGGATTGGCTCCGCGGGGCGGGCGCCCCTCGCGCTCATTGGCCGGTGGCGCGCTCGCGGCGGGGTGGGGCGTGGCGAAGGAGAGCTGCAGTTAGTCCGGCGCGACGGTCGCGAGCGCGCGAGGATCCCCGTGCCGTGTCGCGCGCCGGTGGGCAGCAGCTGCAGCAGTTGCGTAGGCGCAGTCGCCGCCGTGTGAGGAAGCCATGAAGCATTATGAGGTAAGAAACCGGGCGACAGGGCCCGGACAGGCCGTCGCCGACTCATCCTAGTTCTCTCCGGCGCGGGACCACGGGACCCCCCGACTCGTCCGGCGCCCCGAGCGCAGAGCACGTCGGCGCAGGCGCAGTGGGTTTGCGCTATGCCAGGAGCGTGGGGGGGGGGCGGCGGGGGAAGGACCACGCGCCCGCCGCAGTGCGCATGCGCAGGCTGGGTATTTATAAATAAGCAACCCAGGCTGTTCTGTTTTGGGGGTATTTTTTTTGGGGGGGTCTCTGCTGGACCCGGGACGTTCGCAGGTTCCTGGCAGCGAGCCGAGGAGCGGGGGTGTGGAACCCTTGCTCTCGATCCGAAGCAGTCTTGCACAAACTTCGCTTTGCGCCAGCGCCCGGGGCTTTGCCGTCGGGCCTGGCTGGGACAGCCTTCGGAGCCCGGGGAGGGAGGAGCGGAGACGCTCATCTTGGCCTTCCCCTGTCCACCTCTGCGGGTCACCGGGGCAGCACTCCGGCGTCCCCAGCGCGCTCTTGAAGCCCAAGTGTTTCACTCCTGCCTTGGGCCTGCCACAAAGTATCCCTGCTTGATTGCTACAAATTCCCACGAAATCAGGACTTCAGGGACCTGGCACTGTTGTCACTGCCAGTTGTCAGATAAGAGATTTGGTACTGCTCCCTCGCCCCTCCCCCGCATCGTAAAAAGATCAAACACACCTCAGATGTCCCCTCTGGACCACCGCCAGGTTCAGCGGCGCGAACCTCACAATCGCCCTTGTGCAACCGTCGGTACCGTCCCATCTCCACGATTCTTTGCATCTTGCAAAACCGGACCTCAGTGCCCGTGAAAGGCCAGCTCCCCCGCGGCCCCCGGCTCCCCAGCCTCTGGCAGTCCCCGTCCTATTTTCGGGTCCCGGTAAACTGGACTACCAGGTCTGTTGAGATCCTTGGAGTTGTTTGTGTCAGGGGTGCGAGCCCACTGCCTGCACCTGCTGTCTTGAGCGTTATTCTTGGTGATTTTACCCAGAATCCTGTGAGGCCATTCACGGAGAAAATCCTCTTTTTTTTTTTTTTTTTGACCCGGTCCCAAGCACAGAGGTTCTAGATAAAGTTCTTGTAATGTGCTCCGCCATCCCCCCAGCAAACCCTCTGTCTAATGCCGGCGGACGGGATGGAAGATCCAGTTTGCAAAGACGTACAGCGATTAGTAGTCAGATAGAGGAGCCCCCTGGAGACCCTTGTCGGGGAAACTGGGGCCATGGGGGTGAACTGCCCATGTGCACCCCATTTAATTCTTTGTTCCACACGAGGAAGGAGGAGCTTCCCAACCCCCAGCCCAGAGTGGCCCCGGAGTAACAAGCCAGGCCCTGTGCTGTCCCCTTCTTTGTCACCATTCTCTGGTCATCTGCCGCGTGACTCGGGGCTGTCTCCCAGCCCAGCCTGCAGGGCAAGCCCATGCGGCCTACCCCAGGCGTCTGCTGCAGGGCCGAGAGAACAGGGGCGATGCCTTGAAGACTAAGCCTGGGCCCCCACCACGCTCCCAGCAGCAGGGACTCCCACGGCTAGGGGAGGGGAAGAGGGAGGGAGGGAGGGGGATGGTCCGTGTTCTTATCGTACTCTTATCCATAGCAGCTTCCCGGTCACCGCCCATCTCACCTCTTACCCAAGAGGGAGAAGCTGTCGCTGCTGTGGCCTGAGTGAGTGGAAACTTCTAGGGCAGGTCACCTTTGGTCCCTGGCTGCAGCTGGCTCCTCGGAAGACTGGCACAGGCCTTGGACTTGCCGTGAGGTCAGAGCAAGGTCAAGACAGGAGAGAAGGGCTGTGTGCGTGGGCCAATCTGAAAGTTCTGGAAACAGAATTCTGGTCCCTAGGCAGCTGTTTCCACATAGACATGGACGATGGCTAAGGAGGAAGTCTGTGTGTATCTCAGGGGGTTCACAGTCGTGGGGGCCCAGGGCTGGCATTTGTTACATGCTCGGTTGATCCCCCTCCCCGGGGCTGGGGTGGTGGGCAGGGTAACCATGACCCCCTCCCCGGGGCCGGGGTGCTGGGCAGGGTAACCATGACCCCCTCCCTGGGGCCGAGGTGGTGGGCAGGTAACCAGCCGGTCTGAGCCCTTGTACCTCAGTGGTGCAAGCAGTGGCTGGTCTCCCAGGAAGCTGGCAGAGACGGGCCAGCGTCGGTTCTGCAGGATTACAGGAGGTGGTGCACACGGGGTGTGCACGTTCACTGTCCCGCACAGCTGCAGGCAATCCAGGCTGCAGCGTCGCTTCCCCCCCAGCCCTCTCTCAGCTCTGCCGAGGTCGGACTGAGGGAGGGGGACGTGCCAGCTGCACAAGATCCTGCACCTTGTAAAATCAGACTGGAGGAGACCTCTGTGCAGGCTCTGTGCCCCTGTTGAACTGCTCCCCGGTGTAACAGCAGGTGCACACCTTCTTGAAAGGGAAGGCGGGGGTGGGGTGGGGTGGGCCGGGGTGCCCCTTGTGGTCTCTGTGACGCTGCTGCTTGCAGTTGGCTCCTCTCTCCTCTTCCTGCTCCCTGCACAGAGCAGAACTTAGGTATAGGCACGCGGGCAGGACCCCCGATTCCCGGCTCGGCGCTGACTGTGTGTGTAGTCTCCCTTCCAGAGACCCGAGAGGCGGGTTTTCTGTGTTCCCCCATTGGTGGGTGAGGAATCCTGGGGGGCTCAGGAAGATGAGGGATCCAGACCTAGGCCCCTGGGATGTGTGGTCGCTGGGACAGCTGGACCCAAGGCCTGAAGACACAGGGCCAGGGAGCCGTGGCTCAGCCTCGGCTTGGGTTGGCAGCTGATGGCCGAGCTGCATGTGGGACGGGCAGGGGCTCAGCGCAGCCTCTGGCAGCCAGCCTCCTCTTGCCCTAGAGCAGGACGCGTTGCCCCTCCCAGATCTGGAGGTGAGAGCAGGATCGGGCCCTGCAATGGCGGAGACTTTGCGGTGTTGGCACGGTTGGCCCGAGGTTCTGCCCCTGCCCCTGCCGCCCATGGTGGCCTCTCGCCCTTCTCGGGGTGTGTGCTTGTAGCTCTGTGCCCAGCCGTGCTGGGGCTTGGGGGGGTCGATCTCAGAGTCCCCGGGGTCAGGGAGCTCCCGGGCTCTCCTGGCCACTCTTCGGCCTTCTGCGGATTAGGGGCCCGAGACCCTGAGCAGGGGCTTTCCCAGGCCGCACAGGCAGCCCCCGCTGTGGCTGGGGTGGGCTCAGCTGTCCCAGCTGGTTTGCAGCGCAGACCCTGCCTCCTCTCTGGCCCCTTGTGCACTCTGACCAGCGGCACTGGCATCAGGTCCCACCTCCCAGGTGTGTGGCTCTGCTAAGCAGAGCTGAGCTGGGAGCCGGGCGCTAGTGCCCTGCTCACCTCTGGACTCTGTGGGGCCTGTGGAGGAGGTGGGGCCAGAGAGGAGGAGGAGGAGAGCCCTGGGGAGGAGGCGGGGCCGAGGTGCAGGAGGTGGGCCCTGGGGAAGAGGCGGGGCCAAGGAGGTGGGTCCTGTAGAGAAGGTGGAGCCGAGGGGGGGTGGGCCCTGGGGAGAAGGCGGAGCTGAGGAGGAGGGGGTGGGCCCTGTGGGGGAAGCGGGAGCCAAGGAGGAGGAGGCGGGTCCCAGGGTGCTGGAGGAGGCGGAGGCAGAGCCGAGGAGGAGGCGGGTCCTGTAGAGAAGGTGGAGCCGAGGAGGAGGCGGGTCCTGTAGAGAAGGCGGAGCCGAGGAGGAGGGGGTGGGCCCTGGGGAGAAGGCGGGTCCTGGGTGCTGGAGGAGGGGGAGGAGGCGGAGAGTGGGAGGAGCCGAGGGTTGTGGTGTGTGTCTGGCGCGCGAAGGCCCAGCCGCGCCTCCTTCCTGCGTGGTTCCCTAGGCGTGGGAAGGGTGGAGGCTGGAGCCTGCTGGGACCCCGCTTCCAGCTCTGCTGGCGGAGTTTGCTCGGGAATCTTTTCACTGGCTGGCCAGGTTCGGGCAGGGTCTTAGCTGACACTGACAGCAGCAGCTGAGAACTCGCTGACACCAGGGACGCCTTCCCCAGCAGCCAGGAGGATAGAGCGCTTGCTCCAGGCCTTTTCCCTCGGTGGGCAATCCTCAAAGTGAGCGTGTACCTGAGCGGCGCAGTGTGGCTCCTCACGCCAGCTCCCTGCCCAGGCACCTGGGAGATGGCAGGTGACGGCCCGAGTGCTGGGCCCTTGCACCCACGTGGGAGACCCGGCTGGAGCTCCTGGCTCCTGGCTTCGGCCTGGCCCAGCCCTGGCTGTGGTGGTCTTTTGGGAAGTGAACCAGTGGATGAGCTTGCTCGTTTTCGCCCTCTCTCTGTTTGCCTCTTCAATAGATGGAAATAAATATGCACTAGAAAAATAAAAGCATGGGTTTATTTGATGTAAAAATATGTTGAATTCCATGTGTAGCTTGTCCATAATATGTATTTTCCACATATTGTGAAGAAGTAGGAAGCTGGAGGCGCCAGGACTTGGGCTGCAGTGTGACAACGTGGGTGTCCTGAGCTACGACACCTGCCCGGCTCGTGATTTTAGTTCTGTTTCCCCAGGAGCTCCCTCAAGTACCCACGTGTGCCCGGGGTCCTGTTCTCACTCTCGCCTGGCAGGTGGGGAGGCCGGGGCACACAGCAGCAAAGCCATGAGGCTTCCTCTTAGGCCCGGAGTGTGGTGGGGGAGGGGAGGGCCTTAGCGGCCGAGTGCTGGGGGACAGCCCCATGCTCCTCCCTGTGGTCTTCACAAGTCTGTTCCTTCCCAGTGCTTCCCTGCCCGGATCCACCCGCCCCTGGCCATCTCCCCCACCCCTGTCCCCCTTGCATCCCCTCGTGGCCCCGTCCAGCCACCACTGTCTGTTTTCTTGGGAGCCTGGAGGTCCTCCATGGGGGCAGGGGCTGTGTGGCAGGGAGCATGGGACAGGCCTGTGGCTGCAGCGGCTCAGGCAAGGACACTGTGGCCAGTCTCGTGGGTCTGATGGAAGCCAGCTCCTTGGGGCCCCCAGTGGACCCTGCCCCTGGCCGTCTTCCTGCCTCTGGGCTGGGTGCCCTCCTCCGTCTCAGGGCGCTGCCTGCTTTGCAGCCCGTCACTTATTCGTCACTTTGTTCTGCCTCTGTAACTGTCGTGTGCCCGGGACCCTGGAGGGGCCTCTGTCCTCCTGGTGATTTTTTTTTTACGTGATTTATTTATTTGAAAGGCAGAGTCACACAGAGAGAGGTGTTCCATCTGCTGGTTCACTCCCCAGATGGCCACAATGGCTGGCACTGAGCTGATCCAAAGCCAGGAGCCAGGAGCTTCCTCCAGGTCTCCCACAGAGCCATTTTCCACTGTTTTCCCAGGCCACCAGCAGGGAGCTGGATCAGAAGTAGAGCAGCTGCAACTTGAACTGGTGCTCATATGGGATGCTGGCACTGTAGGCAGAGGATTAACCTACTGTGCCACAGCACTGGCCCCACCTCGTGGTCTTTTTATCCAAGCCAAGGCCCCAAGGACGAGGTCTTTGGGGCAGGAGAGGGAACAGTGTCCCATGCAGAGGTAACTGTGTGGCGTGTGTGGTGGCCTGGAGGCGGGGCTTTGTGGGTGTGCCAGTGGAGAGGATGCTGGCTTCTCTGACTGCCAGGGTCTTATAGCCGCACTGTGAGGCTGGGGACTTTATCCTGAGCATGATAAAAGCCCCCTTCCTGTAGGATTTTACCCAAAAGCTGGACTTTCAGAGGGTGCACGTTCCCTTTAAGTGTGTGTGGGGGGGCTTGTGTTTGTTGCTTATCTGTAGGGTGCTTGGTGGGAGGAGAGGGGCTCCTCATCCCCAGGGACCACGCGGCAGCTCCGTAGCTGTGCAGAGTGGCACATGGCCATGTGCTGTCCCCAGTCCTCGCTGGCGCAGGCCGTTATGTAAGTGAGGCTGCAGGGCCTGGCGGCGACTCCTGGGTCTTGACGAATTCCCTGTTCCCTGGGGCCCTGGGCCTCCCAGAGGTGGGTAGAAGCTTAAGGGAGGGAGGGGGTGGCAGAGCTGGGGCCCAGGCTCCCCCTGACCCTGGGAGTCCCTGGAAGGAGAGGGGGGCAGGCTTTGGGAAAGGACTGTCATTCATGCCGCACCAGAACGCCAGCTCCTCCCTGGCCAGCCCAGGCCACACCCCTCACCTGTTTTTTGTGTTGCATTTAGCACCTTCCAGGAGGGGGTGTGTGCACCCCCCCACCCCCCGCCCCGTGCAGGCCCAGGCATCTGGCAGGTAATTCAGTGCCCCCCCCCCCAAGGTGCTGCGACCTGAGGAAGAGGCCCAGCTTGCTTGCTTGTGGGCTGAGTCTTCCGGGCGGTGGCGTTGGTGCTGAGCGGTGGTCTGCACACGGGGCGTCCGCTGGGGGAGGTGGACACTGCTCTTACTGCAGCGGGGCTGCCCCCTTCTGGAGCTTGGCCATCTTCCCCACCTTGTCCATCCAGAGGTACCCCACGCTCTGGGCTTTTCTAGCCAAGATAAGGTGGGGGTCCACGGGGGTGGGGAGCGTTAAGCCTCAGTCCGCGGATCCCAGGATGACGCCCCGTGACTGAGCTCACAGCCAGTCCTGGCTCCACACGCGGCGGTGACACCATTCCCCATTCCCCAATCCCCGCCATGCTGGCACCTGGCACTGTCCAGGTCTGCCCAGGATTTGGGTTCCCGGCCCTCACTCCACTGTTCCTTCAGCCCGCCCTGTGAGCCGACAGAGCTGAGCAGCAGGCCAAGACTTGGAGCCGCTCACAGATGGCAGATGACAGGCGCAGGTGCCCTGATGATAGCGCAGGGCCCTTCCCAGAACCCCCGCCCCCATGCGGCTGCTCCGCAGCCCGGAAGCCCCGCCCTCCCCTGCTCAGGCTGCCTCTCTCCTCCCTTCTTGCCGCTCTGTCCTCTCCACCCAAGGCTGCACATTCTCCCCGCTGCTGGGTGCCATGGCGCTCCGGCGACACGGCAGCTGCTTGTGTCGGCCCCTGGCGCCTCTGGATCCAGGAACCAGGGCGCCTTTGGACCGTGTCCGCCTCCCTGCCCTGTCTGGTCCATTTCTCTGCAACCACGTCTGCCCGCCTGCTGTCCCTCTGCCCCCTGCCATGGCTTGGCGCTTTCTGAAAACCGCAGCAGGGCTGGGCGGCCTTGCGGCACAGCGGGTTAAGCCGCCGCCTGTGACACCCGCATCCCATATCGGACCGAACACTGCTTCGAGTCCTGGCTGCTCCACTTTCGATCCAGCTCCCCGCTAATGCACCTGGGAGAGCAGCAGCAGAGGGCCCAAGTGTCTGGGCCCCTGCACCCACGTGGGAGGCCCGGATGGAGTTCCTGCCTCCTGGCTTCAGCCTGGCCCAGGCCTGGCTGTCGTGGGCATTTCCAGCCCATGGAAGGGGTCTCTCTCTTGCTCTGCCTTTCAAGTAGATGAAAAGAAACATTGAAAAGACCCCCAAAGCAGCGGGTGGCACCCTAGTGCCTTCCCGGCTGTGTGCTCGGCTGTGTCTCGTCCTGGCTGCTGCCCGCTTCCTCCCCCAGACCCTCTCCCTGGAGAACCCGGGCCGGGCTCCGACCTCCCCAGGCCTGCCGAGCTCGGGGCTGTCTCCAGGCAGCCTCCGGGCGTCCCCCGAGGCTCGCGTTCCCTGTCCAGGGAAGGGCTCTGGGCCTCGTGCCCAGCCTCATTTCCTTCGCGGCACCGGGCCTGGCATGGCCCAGGGTTTGCGCAACGACTGCTTGGCTGCAAACACGGCAGAGGGGGCGTGGCCTCGCACTGGAGGGGCGTGGCCTCGCAGGGGGTGCGCTCGCCGCCGCCGCCTGGAATCGTGAGTGCTGCACCGCTCGCTGCTGTCGAGCTGTCGGGCGTACTCACTCGGGCTGCGGATGCTGGAGCCGGCAGCAGCCACCCTGGGCAGCCGAGGGGCCCGGAATATTTTATATTTATTTTTTTTAAGATTTATTTATTGGATAGGGAGAGACAGAGGCCAGAGAGGGCTCCCATTACTGGTTCACTCCCCCAGATGCCTGCCGCAGCCAGGGCTGGGCCAGGAGGAAGCCAGGAGCCAGGAGCTCCGTCCGGGCCTCCCCCGTGGGTGGCAGGGGCCCCAACACTTGCTGCTTCCCCAGGTTAGGTGCTCCAGCATCGCGGTGGCAGCTCAGCCTGGAAGAGTCTTACCCATCCGATCGCATGACCAATAACAACCGTCGGTCATCAGCCTGGGGTAGGGGAAGACCCCCGGCGAGCAGAGGAGCAGAATTCAGCTTCAAGGCCAAAACAGGTAGAAGAGCTTGTTCATGGGGCCGGCGCTGTGGCGCAGTGGGCAAAGCCACCGCCTGCAGTGCCCACGTCCTATATGAGCGGCGGATCGAGTCCTGGCTTCTCCACTTCCGAGCCCGCTCCCTGCTAATGCGCCTCGAAAGGCAGCGGCAGATGGCCCGAGTGGGGAGACCCGGCTGGACTTCCAGGCTCTTGGCTTTGGCCTGGCCTAGCCCTGGCCATTACACCCGTCGGGGAGCGAACCAGCAGATAGAAAACCTCTGTAGCTCTGTCTCTCTCTGTGTAACTCTGCCTTTCAAATAAATAAATACATCTTAAAAAAAAAAAAAAAGCTTGTTAGCTTCCTGTTCCAGGCATGGTGGCAGGTGTCCCATTCCCGAAGTCTGAGACGCTGTAGTTAGGTTTAATAGAGCCTCGTAAATGTTTATATGGAAATTGCAACATCTACAGTAGGCTGGAGATGACATCATGTACACCTACCCGAGCGCAGAGCTCGGGCGACACAGTGTTGCATGTTAGCTTCAGTGTGTGTGGGGGGTACCCCGGGTCTGCGGAATTGCTTTAGGAACAAGACGCCTGGAAATCAGAGGGAGCTCCCGGGGACCAGGGCGCTTCAGAATGTTCCTACGGAAACCGAGTGAAAACGTAAGGTTATTTGGGTGCCGAGGTAATCTGAATCATGTGCATGAGCGGTGTTCAGAAAGTTTCCAGAAAAATCTGTATCGTCAAGAGACCATGCTTGGAGATTTCAGAATGTTTTGCACCAAAATAAACTTACCTCTTTTTTTTTTTTTTTTTTTTTAATTTGAAAGGCAGAGAGCTACAGAGAGAGAGAGAGAGAGAGAATAAAAGCTCCCATCTTCTGGCCCACTCTGCAGGCATCCACAGTGGAGCCATCCTGGTCTCCCCCGTGCAGGGCGGGACCCGAGCCTTGGAGCTACCTCCCAGGGCGCGCATTAGCGGGAGGATCCTGGGACTGACCATTGCAGTCCCCTGGGGGATGTCTCCGCCTGCGTCAGCGTGGGCGGGCACGTGGGCGGGGCCGGCCCTCTGGGTGTCTACCCCCCAGACCCACGGCCCCCACGCCGGCCGATGGCACCTGCAGCCTTCCTGACCCCGGGCCCTGAGCTGTTGCAGCCTTGGCGGTGGCACGTCTCTTTAGCGTAACCTTTGACCCACGTGTAGAATGCGAGGGGACCTCCCCCCAGCTCCACAGGAGAGAGGCTGCCGGGAAGTCAGCCTGTAGTTTCTGCTTTCCCACGCATTTCCCGCGGGCTTTCTGAAGTCTCTGCCGCGCGCACCGGGACCCCTTCGTGCCAGCCTCCCTGCCCAAGCCAGGGGCTGGCAGCCGCCGCCCGCCGAGCGCCAGGCAGTAAATCGCCGAGGCTTTGCGGGGCCCCGCGGCCTGGGTGCTGACCAGCGCGCCTGGCTGTGCGCCAGCACCGTCTCATTTACAGACACGAGGAGTTTGCTGTCATTTTCACGCATCCTTAAACGGGCTGCTTTCGCTTTTTTTTTTTTTAACCATTGAAAAAAATGCCCCAGGCGTTTTTAGCTAAGGGTCCGGACCACTAGGTGGACCGGGAGCTGTGATTTGCCAAACCCTCTCAATCCCAAGCCGGGAGGGATTGTGGGTTTGCTCGCCCAAGCTGCTGAGCTGGCCTCCCTGCTGCCGGCTTCAGTCCCCATGCAGAGCGGGTCCTTTAAGAGCTGAAGCCAGGCTCCAGTCTCTGCCCGGAAACTCCCAGGGCCCCCAGCTCTCCCAGAGGAGAAGGAAGCAAAGCCCCTGGCCTGGCCCCCAGGCCCTGCCCGGTGCTCCCCGCCTCCCATGCTCCAGGCCTGCCGCCAGGTGGGCCTCCTCACTGTGCAGTCTGCTCGCCCCAGGGCCTTTGCACAGCCTTTGCTCTGCCCAGGCAGTGCTCTCCATCACCCAGATCAAAATCCCCTGTGAGGGTAGGGGGTCTGCCGCAGTCCTCCGCCCCCGCCTGCCCCGTTCCTGTTCTGTTTCTCTCCATGTCGCCTTCTAACATGGAGGGGACTGCAAAACGTTCATAGGAAATGGGATCGGAGTGAAAGATAAGTTTTATTTCGGTGCCATTTTTTTTGAATCCATGCACTGAGGGGAGGGTCTTCAAAAAGTGCAAGGAAAATGTGCATTAGGCAAAAACTGCCTGGGGGGGGGCACTGAAATAAACTCGTCAAGTACAGATAGTTCTACTTTTCAACTCTGAGAGCCAGAGAGAGAACTCCCGGCTGCTGGGTTCACTCCCCAAACGCCAAGGAGGGCTGGGGCTGGGCTGGGAACTCAGCGGACGGAGTCTCCATCGTCTCCCACGCGGGATCTGCAGGGAGCCGAGTTTGAACCCAGGCGCTCTGGCGGGGCTGGGGGTGGGGGTGGGTGCGAGACCCTGCGCCCATCGTCGGATGCACTTTTAATTCCATTTTCCATGACCGTTTTCAAGTACCCCGTGCGTGAGGCAGAACTATCTATTTCATTGGTCTCTAACTCTCCCACCCCACCCCCGGCTGGGGTGTGCTCCCCACGTGGGCCAGGACTCTGGGCTGCCCTTCTGTGGCTGACTCCCCCAGAGCCCCGAGCCATGCCTGGCACGTGGCGGCGGGTGCCGGAGGCTACTGGCGTTCACAGCGGGCACGATGTGTGCGCATGCGCACAGGGCTGGACTTACCTGCTTCCTGGTGGGGGTGGGCCTGGATGGGCGCCTCCTCTCCGCTGGGCAGCTTGCGTGCCCCAGGGCTCAGAGGCCCGGGCCTCCTTCCTGCTCCCGTGCTAGAGACGGAGAGAGAGCGAGCACCAGACTGGGTCTGGGCACGCCCCAGGGATCGGCAAGTGTCAGGGACATCTGGGGGGGGTGGTCCCTGCTACCGTTCCCCTGCCCCCTGGAGCGTGCACCCCGTGTGTCTTTGGGGCAGGTGCATCCCAGGCCTTCTTATCTGTAAAGGGGGGATGGGTATGGAACCAGGGACAGCCAGCACCCATGGGCGGGCGGGGAGGGAGGTGGCGGTGGACGCGAGGCCTGTGGTGGGCAAGGTTTGGGGCTCCTGGCAGAGGTCGGGGCGGCCCAGGAGGAGGGGTGGCTGCTGCCGGCGTGTCACGCTGGAGCTTCTGGTGCTGCGGGGGCAGGGTCCCCACTGTCAGTTTCTGACTTGGTGGTCCTGGCCAGGGCCAGAGCCAGAGCCTGAGCCGGCAGCCCTGTGCTCCCACAAAGAAGCCCATTGCCCGGATGGAACCCCCCTCACCACCCTGCTCTTTCAGCCCCACTGGTGGCCGTAGCCTGTGACGGAGGCGTGCAGGAAGCTGCTGGTCCTGTCCAGGCGCCTCCGTGTGGCCGTCCTCGGGTCCTGGGTGGGCAGAGGCTGGCACTTGGGGTCCTCAGCCCACGGAGATGCTGTGCCCCACACAGACCAGATGCACGCTGTGTGGTCTGTGCCACCCGCATCCTGCGGCTGGCGGGGGGCTTTGGGCCAAGGAGGCTGGCTTGGCCCCCGGCCCGGGCCCTTCCTGGCTCCTTGCCTTGGGCCGGGTTTCCAAGCCCCAGCCTTAATTGGGTCAAGGTCTTTGGCTACAGGGTCCGGGTGCAGGGGTGGGGGTGGAGGCTGGGGCGAGCTGACCCAGGGGGAGGGTCTCCGCACAGCAGCAAGGAAGAGGCCGGGGTCACCCTTGGTGACGGCGCTCGTGAATGAAGCGGGCCTGCGCAGCGCCCCCTCGCGGCCGGGACGTGTCCTGCGTGGCGTGCTCTGCAGAGCGCTGGCCAGCCCCACGCCTGAGCCCGCTGTTGGTCCGGGGGGGGGCCCCCTTGCCCGAAGCTGCGCGCAAGCCTCCGATGCTGTCCTTGGGCTACTTCCTGGGTGCTCGGGGCCCTGCCAGGCGGGGACAGCTACCTCAGCGTCTCTGGGCCTTGGGTTGCTGCCGCCTGTGTGTGTACCAAGGTCTTTGGGATAGGAGACCCTGGTTCGTCGCCTTTTGCCAGCCAGGGAAGACAGAGCGGTCCCGGCCCCCCGCAGCTCCCAGGCGCACCTGCCTCCACCGCCCCCCCCCCCCGTGCTGCGGGGAAGGAGGTCACAAGGCGACAGGGCCCAGGCGTGGCGGCCGGGGAAGGCTGAGCAGGTGTGGCCTGTGCTGGCTTCCTGGCAGCCAGAGCCGAAGGGCTCAAGGGCTCCTCGGCGGCCCTGGCATCGGCGGTGTGAGTCAGTATTTCTGGAGAATGGAAGGGGAAGGCTGCCGCAAGGGCCGGGCCGTCCAGCGCCAGTACAGGTGGCGGCGCTCCCGGGCGCGGGGCTGGGGCCCAGGGACCTTGTCAGGCCCTAACGCCTGCCTGGGCTCCCCTGGGCTCCTCGTAGCTTGTCGCAGGTGCAGGGCGTGCACACTTCCTACTTCGGCCCCGTGCTGCCCTGGGCGGTGAGCAGTGGCTTCAAGCCCCTCCGGGGGTGGGGTAGGAAACCTCAGGCTCCCCTTGCCCTCACCCCCTCCCATCCAGACTATTGCTGGGGCTCCTCGCCTGCACCTGCGCAGTCGGCGATGAAGCCGGCCAGCAGGGGGTGCACAGGGCCCCCTCCCTCGGAGCCAGGGCCCTCCCCCGCTCCCTGGACCTGCTTCGCTCACCCGCCTTGGCCACATTGGCCTCACCCGGGCCAGGCCCGCCCAGCGCAGCCTCAGGCCCCACGGCCTTTGCATACAGGCCCTTCCTCCCGGCATCCTCCTGACCGCTCCTGCCACAGCCCTCCCTGGTTCTCTGCACAGCTCCTGCTGACAGGGCCACCTGCTCCCCCGGCATGGTGCGCACAGACAAGAGGCTTGGTCCTGGGAGCCGGAGGTGGGGGAGGCAGGGCGGTGGCTCCCAGGCCCTACCGGGCAGGGTCCGCCCGCCTCCTCTTGGTCTCCCTTGTGTGAGGCCCGATCCGGGCGACGCGGCGGGTGCTTCCCCAGCGGGCCACAAGGGGGCAGTGGCGAGCGCCGCAGCCTCCGCAGACGCTGTCCTTGCTAGCCGGGCTGCTTGTCACTGGCCCTCTGCCTGTGCGTGTCCTGAGCGCGGGCCCTCCACGGCCACGGCCCAGATTCCGGGAGGCCCGGGGTGCGCAACCCCGCTGCTTCGCTGGAGTCAGCCAGGCGCTGTGTGTTGTGTTAGGACCGGCACGCCGGCGTGGGGTTCTGTGGGGTCCTGGGGTCACCGCTCTGGTTGTTGTTCAGAGAGGCTGGGTACCGCGTCCAGGGCCTCACAGGAGCCTGCCTGCCCTCGAGTGTGGCTGGGGGCAGGGCCACCGCTGGCTCTGGAGCCCCCCAGTGTGCTCTGAGAACCCAGGTGGCGGTGAGCCCATGGCCATGTTGGGTTACCGTGTGGGACAGCTGGGCCGTCCCCAGGCCGCCGCCCCGTGGTCCAGTCAGCTGTTGCTTTCCCTCGGCGGGGCAGTGCCCAGGGCCTAGGGGCCAGAGCGCTGCCCCACAACAGAGCTGGGGCTCTGCTGGTGTGGGGAAAGGCCCACGCTGCAGGTGTCGGGAAGGGTCTGGCTGGGCAGGGTTCCGGGCAGAATGCAGCCTGTGCAAAGGCCCTGGGGCTCGCTCATTTGCTCACCTCTGCCCGAGCCAGGGCTTGGAGAGCAGCAGGTCCTGTCTGTGTGTCTTTCCTGCCGCTTCACAGACAGTGGGCAGAGTGGCCCTGCTCCTCAGTGGGGGCTCTGGGCCCCTCCTACGGGGTGGGCTTCAGCTGCGCCAGGCCACGCCCTGACCCTGTGCCCCCACCAGTGGCTGCTGGCCGGGCCCCGGAATCTCGGGCCTCTGGGTGAGAATTCCTTGCAGGCTGGTGGCGCTGTCACCGCAGAGCCACGCCAGGCCCCTGCCCTCGCCCTTGTCCCACGCCTGCGGGGCCACACCCCTTCACCTGCCGGCTGCAGCCCCCTCCCCCTGCCCTTGGCTGTGACCTGCCCCTCCCCCCGCAGGTCTCGGGCCTGTGTGTGCAGCAGTGGGGGGGCCCAGGGTCGGGAAGGCCCGGGGTGGGGGTCTCTCCTAGGAGGCCCTGGCATTCTCTGTGATGGCTTCCTGGGGCCTGGGGCCCTGCTGCTGCCCTGTCAGAGCCCCGGCCGGCGGCACGTGCGTGGCCAGCACCTGCCAGTGCCCACCGCAGGTGCCCCCTGTGCCCCCGCCCCCTCCCTCGTGGCCCAGCGCAGACTTGACTTTCCTGCGCTAGTTCGAAAGGACAGAAGCACCAGGGTCACAGAAATGGCCACACGGGGTCCTAGGTGCCCCCCGCCCCCGCCCCCCTCCTGCTGGGGCTGGAGATTTAGGGCAGGAGCAGCCGCCCCTCTGAGCACTGGGGCCCTGGCCCTGGGGCACCTCCCATCCCTCTGGCCCCTGGGGTGCTTACCCCTCAGCTGGCCTGGGCACTCCTGCTGCCGCGGCGGTGAGCGCAGCCCCTGTCCCAGCTGCCCTGCGTCCTGCCCCGACGGCCGGGCCCTGGTTCTGCGCCCAGGCCAGGGGGAGAGGCTTAGGTTTCAGCCCGCCCTGCAGCAGCTGGCTGGGGCAGCCAGAGGGGCTGGTTGTATTTTAAGCTGTTGAGTGGTTCAGCAGGAACTCGGAGCCTCCCGGCTCCGCGGACGTGTGCTGCCCTTCCGTGGCCGGGCGGCCAGGGCTCCAAAGGCATGTGTGGGCACTGCCCGCCCCGGGGCCGGGCGGCTATTAATACCCCTGTGCCGCCCTTCCCCATACCCTGGTGTGGGCCCCGCGCTCCAAGCACGGCCACCAGCGCAGGGCAGGACCCAGGGTGGACCACAGGGGCTCAGCAGGCCTGGAGCTGGGCCCTGTCCTGCCCGCACACCCATGTGTGGAGTGCGCAAATCAGTCCCTCTCAGGGCCCCGAGACTGCCCCTTTCTGACAACTGGGGTGGTGGGCCCAATCCCTGAGGCTCCCTCCCTTCTGGCTCGGGGTCCAGGGAGAACAGAGCCTGGGTGAGGGTGTGGTGTTGGATGTTGGGCTGGGTTCAGTGGGACGTGTGCCCTGGATTGAAGGTGGCCTTGAATGAGGTCCCTGGGGAGCAGTGTGGGGGAGGTGGGAGGGTGGGCAGAGGAAGAGAGAGCTGGGGAGCCGAGCCGAAGGCTGAGGCTGTGCCAGCCTGGCAGGGGGGGGGGCGCTTGCCTGAGCAGCACCAGTGCACCAGTGACCCCGGAATCTGTCACCTCCTTGGGAACACGGATGCACAAGGAGAATAATCCCGAATGTCCCTTTGCAACTCAGAAGGGGAAATGGATGAGCCGTCTCACGGATTCTCAAGATAGCTGGAGCGTCTCCAGGCCCAGTGGCTGCTCTGGGCCGGAGCTGGGAGCGGGGTGTGGGGTGCGAGGGCCCGAGCTGGCTTCACCCTCCTCCTCTGGCCTCTGGCGACTGGCCAGCCCCAGCCCCCCAGCCCTGGGTCTCTTTGTGCACTTGGAAGCCTGTCTGGGGCTCGCGGCTACCCCGGGGTCTGGGGCTTGGCTCCTGGGGGGCTCCCTGGGGCGGTTTTATATTTAGCTGGGCCACACTCTGGTACCACTCAGATTACATCTGGCACAGAAGCCACAGTGCTGGGCTGGGGCCGGGGCCTGGCGCGGGCTCCCTTCCAGCACCGCGGCAGAATTTGATCACGCCTGGCCAGGCCCGGCGCAGAGCGGCTGAGCGTGGGGAGGGCGGTGGTGGGGGCTGACGGCCGGCAGCTGGGGCCACTGGCCTGGGCGCGCAGGGCAGGACAGCAGGGCCGTGCGTGGCGGGCGGCATGGACCTCAGCCTGAGCCTGGTGACCCGGGAGCCCAGCCCGAGCCTGGGCCCCAGCCTCAACGGCTTCCCCAGGCCTGCGCCCCCCAAGGCGGCCAAGAAACCTAAAAAGGCCGTTCTCTTCTTTGAGGTGGAGATCCTGGACGCCAAGACCAGGGAGAAGCTGTGTTTCCTGGACAAGGTAGGCCGCACCAGCTGCGCCGGCCAAGGGCACAAGGCCTGGGACCTGCTCCGGAGGCGCTGTCCAGCCCTCCCGAGGGCCCACGAGTGGCGCTGTCCCCACCTGGGGTATGGTGGGCAGCTGTGGTTTTTGGCCTGGGAAGGAGGTGGAGGCTGGGGGGAAGGGGCTGGGCCTGCCCAGGGCTGGCGATGGAGCCGGGCGGGGGGGGAAAGGGGAGACAGAGCCGCCCCCTGGCTTCCCAGCGAGGTCTGCATCCCGGCTGCCCTCACCCTGGCAGGCCCCCAACCCAGCCCCGCCTGGTCTCCAGGCTCTGCTCCCCCAAAGCTGACTTGGTGCGGTGCCTCCGCAGGTGGAGCCCCAGGCTACCATCGCAGAAATCAAGAACCTCTTCACCAAGACCCGTGAGTCAGGCCCCGTGCTGCTGCCCCTGCGGCCCGGGGAGGCTGGGATCCCACGCCTAGCCCCTGCGCTGGGCACTCCTTGGCCTGAGCCCAGGCCTGCAGGCCGCGTCTGAGCTGGCTGTCCCCCTCCCTCCCGCAGACCCGCAGTGGTACCCCGCCCGCCAGTCCCTCCGCCTGGACCCCAGTGAGTACAGCTGTCGCGGGCTTGGGGGGCAGGGGAGCCGGCCTGGGCCGCCCCTGAGCCCCGGCCTCCCTCCCCCTCCCCGCAGAGGGCAAGTCCCTGAAGGACGAGGACGTGCTGCAGAAGCTGCCCGTGGGCACCACGGCCACGCTGTACTTCCGCGACCTGGGCGCGCAGATCAGCTGGGTGACGGTGAGTGCGGCTCCGCCCTCCGCGGGGGGGGGGGGTGTGTGCGGGGCGGGGCCGCTCACGCTGCTGCCCGCAGGTCTTCCTGACGGAGTACGCGGGGCCGCTCTTCATCTACCTGCTCTTCTACTTCCGCGTGCCCTTCATCTACGGCCACAAATACGACTTCACGTCCAGCCGGCACACGGTGGTGCAGTGAGTGGGGGCGCGGCGGTGAGGGGGCGGGGTGGGGTGCCGCGAGGAGGGGGTGCCAGCCGCGCTGAGCCGGCTTCCCCCGCAGCCTCGCCTGCATCTGCCACTCGTTCCACTACATCAAGCGCCTGCTGGAGACGCTCTTCGTGCACCGCTTCTCCCACGGCACCATGCCGCTGCGCAACATCTTCAAGGTGGGAGCCCCGCCCACCGGCCCGCCCGCCCGCTCCCCCCCCCGCCCCGCCCCCGGCCCAAGCCTGCGCGCTGCCTTGCAGAACTGCACCTACTACTGGGGCTTCGCCGCGTGGATGGCCTACTACATCAACCACCCCCTCTACACACCCCCCAGTAAGTGCCCAGGGCCTGCCCCGCGCCCCAGCCCCTCCCCCTGGGCGCCCCTCACGCCCACCCCACCCTGCTTCCCTGCAGCCTACGGAGCTCAACAGGTCAAGCTGGCGCTGGCCATCTTCGTGGTAAGGAGGCTGGGGCGGGTGGGGGCGGCGGCGGGGACGGGGGCGGGGGTGCTCGGGCCGACCCTCTGCTCCTGACAGATGTGCCAGCTCGGCAACTTCTCCATCCACATGGCCCTGCGGGACCTGCGGCCGGCCGGTGAGTGGCGGGGCGGGGCGGGGCGGGGCGGGGGCGCTCCCCTGAGCCCGGGGTCGGTCCGAGTCGCCCTTCCGTCCTGCCGCCAGGGTCCAAGACCAGGAAGATCCCGTACCCCACCAAGAACCCCTTCACGTGGCTCTTCCTGCTGGTGTCCTGTCCCAACTACACCTACGAGGTGAGCCCCCCGCAGCGCAGCGCGCGAGAGCTTGGCGGGATCTGGGACAGGGAGCGCGGCCCGCCGCCGCCGCCCTCAGCCGCCGTCTCTGCGCAGGTCGGCTCCTGGATCGGCTTCGCCATCATGACCCAGTGTCTCCCAGGTGAGGCCTCGGCCCGGCGGGGAGCCCCCCCCCCCCCCGCGGCCGGGCGGCCCCTGACAGCCCGCTCTGCCCCACAGTGGCCCTCTTCTCCCTGGTGGGCTTCACCCAGATGACCATCTGGGCCAAGGGCAAGCACCGCAGCTACCTGAAGGAGTTCCGCGACTACCCGCCTCTGCGCATGCCCATCATCCCCTTCCTGCTCTGAGCGCGGCGCGCCCCCGCAATAAAACCTGCCGGCCGCCGTGGGACTCCGGCTCTGTGTGTGTGTGTCCGTCCGTCCTCCCGCAGGGGCCTGGGGACCCCCACCTCCCGGCCGGCGCAGTAAGAGGGCTGGGCGCAGGGGCCTGCACGCCTTTATTCCTGTGCCGGCCCGCTGGGCTGCGGGCGCCCAGCTACAGGGCCACCTCGGGGCCCAGCTCCCCCGAGCCCTGGCCGGAGGCCGCCGCCGCCTCCCGCTGCGCGCGCCGCTTCCTCCGCTGGAGCAGCCGCCGCTCGCGTTCGAACTCCTTCATGCGCTTCACGTAGCTGGGGAGGGGCAGAGGCGGAGAGGGGTTAGGGTGGGCTGGGGTCGGGGTCAGGCCAGCCCGCCGGCCTCCCCGGGCGCCGCTCGCTGCTCACTCGAGGTGCTCGCAGTGGTCCCAGGCGTGGCGCTCGTGCCCGCAGGCCAGGAAGTTGGGGAAGTGGTCGCGCTTGCACCGGAGCAGCCGGATGAGGTGGTGCGCGCAGTAGTCCCGCTGCTGCAGCGTCAGCTGCGCCTCGTCCATCTGCTGCTGCGTGGCCACCATCTCTGCGGGACAGGGGGCTCAGCGGGGGCAAGGCCACACTCCCACCCCCCTCTGCCGCCCGCCAGGCCGCGGCCCAGCCCCTGCCCCGTGCGCGGCCCAGCGATGCCTGGCAAAACCTGAGCCCGGACTCTGAAGGATGGGGGGGGGGGGGGCGGTGCTGGGAGACACAGCGCCAGGCCAGCAGCCCCCTCCAGCCCTCCCACCGCACCTTGGCATCCACCTCCAAAGGCGACTCAATGCCAGCGGCCCCTCGGCTCCCCAGCGGGATCCACTCACTGTGGGCCATTCTCTGGCGTCTACCACGCCAGGGCCCGACACCACGCACCACCTCCTCCTCCTCCTCCTCCCCCTCCCCCTCCCCCTCCCCCGCCCCTTCTGGTCCCTAACTCAGCGCCCTGCGCGAGGGGGGGGGCGGGGGGCGGGGGATGCAGAGCTGTGGCAGGTGCCGGGAAGAGCACGCGCACGCGCGCTGCCACACAGCGACAGGTGAGGGGTGGGGACAGGAGTGAGGGTGTCCCAGGGCTGCTGGCCGTCTCTGAGAGGCCCATTAGTGCTGGTGTGGAGGTGCCCAGTGGTCAGGGGTATCTGGGAGTCAAGCTCAGGGTCAAGGCCAGGACGCGAGGCACAAGCTCAGGTGCACCCGCGTGCAGAAGGCACCTGAAGCCAGGAGACCCCACCTCCCCTATACACACACACAACCACCCCCTGGCCGGGCAGTGGTGCGCACAAGAGGAACGATTCGAGCTTTGGGAACCCGGAAGGGGAGGCGGATTATAACTGATGGGCTTGGGCCGGCGCTGTGGCACAGCGGGTAAGCTCCACTTCTGGTCCAGCTCTCAGCGGTGGCCTGGGAAAGCAGTGGAGGATGGCCCAAGTGCTTGAGCCCTGCGCCCGTGTGGGATAGAGCTCCTGGCTTCGGATCGGCCCAGCTCTGGCCATTGCAGCCATCCGGGGAGTGAACCAATGGATGAAAGATCGATCTTTCAAACTCTGCCTTTCAAGTAAATAAATCTTTAAAATATGAAATAAATAAATAAAAAAGAAGTGGTGGGCGGGGAGTGTGGGGTCTTGAGGGCCAGCGAGGAGGGGCTTCTAGAAGAGACTGTCGGCCATGCTGGCTGCCCCAGGCTGGGTGAGCGCGGAGGACCGGCCACGGGGGTCAGCGATGCGGCGGGGGCTTCCACCGGGGCAAACAGCGGCGTGTTGGCACGCGGATGGGCTGTAGAAGGGAGGCGAGGGGCCCTTTCCCTCCCTGGTTCGGAAGCACGGGCTTTGCCCTCTCCGGTCTGAACAACGCCGACTCCGCCTCCCTCCCGTTCTTTACGTCCAGCCGCTGCCTCCAGGAAGCCTGCCTTGATATCCCCCCACCCCCCCATCCCAGGACGCGCCTGGGTCCAGGGTGCTCCCCACTGGGCAGCCCCCTGGTACTCTCTCCTGCATCTCCAAACGCGCGCACGGCGGCCGCGTCCCTTCCGCGGCAAACGCCCCCAAGCTCCAGCCGCAGCCGCACGCATGGAGGACGGGGCGCCGCGCGTCCTCGGAACCCACCAGAGGGGAGCCGGACAGAGACCCAGAAACTCCCGCCCACCCCGGGGACGCGGGTCTGGTGGCGGTGGGGGGCACCGGCCGCCCGCGCCTGCGCACTGGGCCTCACCGCGCTCCTTGCGCTCGGGGAAGCCGTAGTCCGGCGAGAAGGTGGGCATCCGCAGGGGGTCGGGCTCCGAGGACGAGTCCCCCAGGTAGCGCCGGGCCAGGTGAGCCCCCATGGCTGCTGTCGCCGCAGGTCCCCGCTGCAGCCGGGGTCACCTCGCTCCTGCCCGGAAGTACTGCCTCTTGTCAGCCGCGACTTCCGGGTCGCTCAGGCTGCAGTGGGGATCATAGAGATGAGCCATCGGGCCTCCCGCTTTCGGGCGCCATCTGGCGGTCGAGTGAGGAACAACAGGCGTTGTTCCCTTCCCGGAGCTAGTGTGGGATGTGGGGTTTTAGTCTGAAAATCCATCTGCGCCGGAAGTGGAGGTCGTGTGGGCCTAGCGCCTCCCCAGCCCCACCCTTTCTGGGGCGCCGCTGGTATCCCGAGGCCAGAGCACAAATGAAAATTATTTTCTATATCATTTTTCAAAAACAACAACATAACAGTATCATGATATGAGGATATTTCCAAAGGTTTCGGGGGAAAAATAAAATTAAAAGATAGCTTTGTTTTGGTGCAAAATATTTGGAAGTATCTTCAAAAAGTTCATGGAAATGAGGACAGAAATCCACGCCGAATTTGAATGAGTGTCGTGGAAAAACCGCGGGGAATTCAACAGTCATTTCCTGTGAACTTTTTGAAGACTTCCAGTATGGATGGACTTTTTTTTTTTTTTTGCACCGGAAATGCCGCAGCCGGGTAAGCCACACCTGGACACGCTAGTGCAATTTCCAGTCCTGGCAAGTCCATACTTCCGGCTCCATGCTAATGCGCACCTGGGAGGCAGCTCAGGTTCCTGGCCCCTGCCACTCCACATGGGAGACCAGGATGCAGCTCCTGGCTCCTGGCTTCAGCCTGGCCCAGCCCTGGCTGCTGGGGACAGAACCAGCAATGGCCGCTCTCTCTCTCTCTTTCTCTAAATAAATAAATCTTAAAAAAGGAAAAATGTTTGCACAAAAGTGAATTCCTCTTTTAATTCCATTTTGCCCCTCACATGCTGAAATACTTTTGTATATAAAGTATCAAAATAGTAAATACAATTAAAGTCTTTTAATCAATGAAATCTATGCAAATATAATTTATTGATAAGAAAAGCTCTATATAGCTGGAATTTTAAATAAATGCTATTGAAAGTTTTTGCAAAAATAAGAGAAGGTGCAATTCTGTTGATTGCTATTGTAAAGAGTGGCACTGGGGCTGCATTGTGACCTGTGACGCCGGCATCCAGTGTGGGCCCCAGTGGGAGTCCCCGTTTGCTCCACTTTCGATCCAGCAGCAATGATTCAAGTCCTGGCTGTGGCGGCCATCTGGGGAGTGAATCAGTGAATTTGCCTTGCCT
This sequence comes from Sylvilagus floridanus, assembly GCA_949820135.1. NCBI lineage: Eukaryota > Metazoa > Chordata > Mammalia > Lagomorpha > Leporidae > Sylvilagus > Sylvilagus floridanus. The sequence goes on from OX463229.1 coordinate 12,902,542, forward strand.
TTCACAAGCTGTGAGATTAAAGCGCCCCTATTTGCAAATTTAAGAGTGTGACACATTGTTTCAAAGCAGCGGCAACTCCAGTGCTGTACTCCTGTGTTACCCAGGAGCCAGGAGCTCCATCCTGGTCTCCCACATGGGTGGCAGGGACCCAAGCACTTGGACCACCACCTGCTGCCTCCCAGAGTGCATAACAGGAAGTTGGGGTCAGGAGCCCCAGCTGGGAGTCGAACCCAGTCACTGTGGTACGAGATGCAGGTGTCCCCAGTGGTGTCTTAACTGCTTGGTCAAACTCCCACCCCCAACATCGGTTTTAAATCCCACTTGTAGTGGGTTGAATAGTGCCTCCCCCCACCCCAAATCCCAAGAGCAGTGTGTCTGAGTCCTGACTTCTGGAACCTGTAATTATGCACTTATTTGGGAAAAATCTTTTTGCAGATTCATTAAATTTAGGATCTTGTTTTCCTCCCAGGCGGCTTGGCTGGGTCCTACATCCCCAGGCAGGCTTCCTTCTTCTAGAAGATTTGACGCTGACAGAGAAGACACAATGGACCACTGAGTTTTGATTAACAATGTTTAAAAAGATTTATCTGGAGGCAGAGCATCAGAGGGAGAGAGAAAGAGAGAGAGAGAGGTCTTCCATCTGCTGGTTCACTCCCCAAATGCTCACAGCAGCCAGGGCTGGGCCAGGCCAAAGCCCGGAGAGCCAACAGTGCCATCTGGGTCTCCTACGTGAGTGGCAGGACCCCAAGTGCTTGAGCCGCCACCACCTGCTGCCTCCCAGGTGCATTGGCAGGAAGCTGGATGGGAGATGGAGCAGCCGGGTCTCGAACTCTTGTTGCAGTGTGAGATGCTGGCGTCACAAGCAGCGGCCTAGCTCACTGTGCCACAACACTACCCCCCACCCCCACCCAAGCGTGCATTTTAAAATGTAGCAGTTGACTATTTCTGGAACTTTCCATTGACTTGGCAGATGACTGGAACCCCAGAAAACAAAACTACCAAGAAGGGCGGGGCTGATGCCCTTGTATCTGGGTCGTACTGTAGCAGGTAATTGCTCATTCGTTCATTCAGTCGGGGTTGGAAGGAGGCCTGGCCAGGGCAGACCGCAGTTCCCCGGGAATGAGGTGGAGGAGGGCACACACTTCCTTCCACTCCGACGCTCTAGGACTCAGATGCTGCAGCCTGCTGTCCTCACTGGGAGGCGGGGAGCAGGGCTGGGTGAGGTCACAATCCTAGTGTAGTGCCTCGATGTAGTGAACATGTTTTCCAAGTGGAAATTCTCTTCATGGGTTATTTTAGGTAGCAGGTGCTGCGGGGCAGGAGGTGGCCAGGCCCTAGTCATTCCTGGTCCACGCTCCTCCTGTTTGCTGGCCGCTGATCACCACTGGGGAGTCCTCCCTGTGTCCCCACCCATCACCTCCAGATGTCTCTTTCCTCCTTCTCTGGCCCTCTCGTCCTGCCCCAGGCAGGGGCTCCCTTCGCCGGCTGGAGGGGTGGTGGTGCCTGCACCCTGTCATGATCTGCTGGGTTGGAGATCAGAAGTTCTGGATCATTACGGTCTAGGAAACAAAGAAAAAAACTATGTCAGTGAGGCCTCATCAGAAAGCCCTGGGGGAGACCCTGTTTTAGCTCGTGGGAGGCACAAATTTTCCACAGGCAGCCCAGGTAGGTGTCAGGGTCCCGGGGGTGGATGCCATGTGCTTCTGCAACCTGGGGCCCTGGGACTGGGTGACGTGGAACCCCAGCAGGTGCTTCTTCCCGTGATTTAAAAGCAAGGCAGCAGACTGCAGGATGCCATGTTGCTCTCACTGATTGTAGCCAAAGGATGTTTTCTGGACACTGTTTAATGCTCTGTGATACACTAGGCTTCAAGGTTCAGCGGCTGGCTTCCTCTGTTGTTCATGCTGTGGGAATGCTTGCTTGCTTGCTTGCTTTTGTAAAAAAATATTTGTCAGGGCCTGACGCTATGGTGCAGCAGGTCCATGCCATGGCGTGAAGCACCAGCATTCCATATGGGCGCCGGTTCGAGTCCCAGCTGCTCCTTTTCCGATTCAGCTCCCTGCTATGGCCTGGGAAAGCAGTGGAAGATGGCCCAAGTCCTTGGGTCCCTGCACCTGTGTGGGAGACCTGAAAGAAGCTCCTGGCTCCTGGCTTCAGATCAGCTCTGCTCCTTCCATCATGGAGTGAACTTCCATCTGGGGAGTGCACCAGTGGATGGAAGACCTCTCCCTTTTTTCTGTATATACCTGTCTCTGTAATTCCATCTTTCAAATAAATAAAAAGAAAAAAGAAAAAATATGTATCATATTTATTAGAAATGCAGAGAGAGAGAGAGAGAGAGAGAGAGAGAGAGAGAGAGAATCTTCCATCTGCTTAGTCACTCCCTACATGGTTACAATAGCCAGGGCTGGGCTAGGCTGAAGCCGGGAGCCCAGAACTCCCTCCAGGTCTCCCACGTGTGTGGCAGGGACCCGAGTCATTGTGCTCTTACCTTCCCAGTTGCATTAGCAGGAAGCTGGACCAGAAGGGGAGCAGCCAGGACCCGATCTGGCACTCTTTCCAGACATGTCTCCGTTTCCCCACTTCTAGAACAAGCGCTATCCTACAACCTCTGTGCCATCACCTGCCCCAATGCAGCTCGGGGAACTTCCATGGTATCACAAGGGGAAAGTCCGCCCCCAGGCCCCACCTAGGCCTGAGCTTTTGGTGCAGAAAATCAGGTTGAGCTGCTGCTCCCCCCCCACCCCCCACCAGAGGTGGGGCTGCCCCTCCCCACCTGCTGAGAAAGATTTTCCATTGGTGGGCACTCCAGGTGGCTGATAGCGAAACTGCTAGGTGAGAAATCAATTCTGTTTTGTTTAATCCACTCGTGTTCTGAAGCTGTTATGGTAGCCCAACTTCTTATTTCAAAAAACATTAATTTATGTATTTATTTATTTGAGATAGAGAGGTCTTCCATTTGTGGGTTCAGTCCCCAAATGGACACAGCAGCTGGGGCTAGGCCAGGCAGAAAGCCAGGAGCCAGGAGCTTCTTGCAGGTCTCCCACGCAGGTGCAGGAGCCCAAGGAGTTGAGCCATCTTCCACTGCTTTCCCAGTCCATAGCAGAGAGCTGGATGGGAAGTGGAGCAGCTGGGACTCGAACCGGTGCCCATTTGTGATGTCTGCATCACAGGCAGTGGCTCAACCCTCTGTGCTGTGTCTCCGGGTCCCCTACGTTTTAGAGGAATCGTCAGTTGCTATCAGAAATAAAATGCAGAGCCCCTGCCCTTGGTGTTCGGATCTGTTCCCCTGCAGGGAGCAGGGAGCAGGGAGCAGCATCTGTGTCCGGGGCATAGGGGGATGCTATGCGGGCAGGACATCTTGCTTTGCTCTGCAGCAGCTCCACCGCCGTTACAGGTTCCTGCCGGGCCTGCACCCAGAGCATGGGTGGGGTCTGTGGCCTTGCCCCTCAAGGTGGATTTGCATGTGGTTGAATTTAAGGAAAAAAGGAACTGAGATAGGCATCAGAACCCGCGGAGGGGACAAGGGGTGGGAGCTGGCCAGCTGCTGCTCTTGGTTGTCAGAGACCTGGTGTGCCGTGGGGCCATGCACTGTCTGTACACCAACGCCGGGAGCGGGTACCACACAGGTAAGCCCCTAGCGAGGCTGGGGTTGGGCAGCCAGGTGTGGTCTGGACCTGCGCTGCGTGCAGGGTCTCTGGGGAGGGGGCTGGTCTCTGACTTGAGTCACCTCTGAAAGGGAGCAGGCAGGAGGAAGAGGAGGAGGAGGAGGAAGACGACTACGAGAATGAAGCGCCACCCTACAAGGACCTGCCCCCCAAGCCAAGTAAGAGGCCAGGATGGATGGTGTGGGAATGGGAGAGAACACTGGCTCCTGGGGACAGTGCCTGCTGTGCCCCGCGGACAGGAGCCCCGGGACCCAGCTCTGCCAGAATTATGGGGGAGGCAGTTCTGGGCCAGGGCCTTGGCTGGGGGTGGGGGGGGGGAGTGGGGAGGGATCTTGAGGACAATGGCGAGATGTGGTCCTACTGTGGTGGGGAGAGGGAGAGGCGGGGGGCGTTGGGGGATGAGTGCAGCTGTGTTGGGAAGCCAAGCCCGGGAGAAAGCTGGTGCGGGTACAAGGGGTGTGAAGTGGGTGTTTGAGGAACTGGGAGTAGCTGCCGGCTCCCCACGCTCCCCATGTTTATACCTCCAAAGGCCCCCGGGGTTTTCTTTAGGCCCCAAGAGCCCAGGCCTAGCTGTGCCAGATCTTACGGTAATGGGTGGCCCTGGTGTCTGGGATGGGCCATTCCACGGGGGCTGGGGCTCTATACCCTTTATCTCAGAGTGAGGCCCTCTGGGAGGCCCATAGATACAGGGGTGGGGGCTGGGCTATGTGCTGTTTGATTGACAGCCCCACCTGCAAGGCCAACACCAGCCTAACCCAATCCCATTCTCTTTCCCAAGGCTGTCCCTTCTCCCCAACAAAGATCTTCCTTTGTCTCGAAGTCTAGCACCAACAGCACCTGACCCCAACCACAACTCAGTCTCAACATCATCCTCACCCCCCAGCCCAGCCACAGCTCCATTGCTTGTGCTGTCTGCACCCTGAGTGACAACCCTTCCCCCCTACCCATCACCACCCCACCTACACACCTAGTTCACCCTGAATCCCAGGCCCATTCTCAACTGCATCTGGTCCCCCCATTGTGGCCCACTTTGGTTGACCAGTTGTCCCCATTTGCTCAGGCCCAAAGTGCCTCTGGGTTGTGGAGTTTTTACTCTGTGTGTGTTTAAGATTTATTGATTTATTTGAAAGGAAGAGTTAGAGAGAGGGAGACACACACACACACACACACGCACAGATCTTCAATCTGTTGGTTCATTCCTCAGATGGCCTCAATGGTCAGGGCTGGGCCAGGCTGAAGCCAGGAGCTTCTTCTAGGTCTCCCAAGTGGGTGGTAGGGACCCAAGCACTGGGGCCATCTTCTACTGATTTCCCAGGCGCATTAGCAGAGAGCTGGATCGGAAGTGGAGCAGCCGGGACTTGAACCTGTGCCCTTGTGGGATGCTGGGGTCACAGGTGGAGGCTTAACCTTCTCTGCCACAATGCTGGCCCCTCTTCCCTCTTCCCTCCATCTCGTTCCCATCCTCAGAATCTCCCAACCGTGCTTCTCTCTCCTCCAGGTTCGTTTGCTCCGCCGAGGCCTCCCCGAGCAGGTGAGCTGGGGCTCGGGTAAGGAGACCCAGGGCCGGCTTTGCCCTGCTCTGCCTGGGGCTGAGCAACCCTCCCTCCCTCCCTAGGAAACAACACAGAGATCCTGTTCCTCCCCCGCAAGCCCTCCCAGATGACAGGTGAGCGCCCCCCCCCCCCCCCGCTGTCCTCCTGCTGGCTTCTGCCCAGCTCCGTGTCACCATTGTCTTTCTGATTCTTTCCAGGCCTTGACATCACCCCTGCCACCTGCTCATCTCTCCAGCTGGGTGAGTTGTGGACGTGGGGACCCTTTTTATGAAGCCTGTAAGGTGTGTGTGGGGGAACACCTGGGAGTTTTCATCCAGCCCCCCAATTATTTTTAAGATTTATTTATTTGAAAGGCAGAGAGAGAGAGAGAGAGAGAGAGAGAGAGAGAGAGAGAGAGAGAGAGATCTTCAATCCACTGGCTCACTCCCCAGATGGACACAATGGCTGGGGCTGATCCAGACTGAAAGCCAGGAGCCTGGAACTCTATCCGGGTCTCTCACCTGGGTAGCAGGAGCCCAAGCACTTGGGCCATCTTCTGCTGCTTTTCCCAGGTGCATTAGCAGGGAGCTGGATCAGAGGTGGAGCAGCCAGAACTTGAACCAGAACTCCAATATGGGATGCAGGCGTTCTAGGCAGCAGCTCAGCTCTGAGCAGAGAACAAAGCAGGAGTCTTTGATGTGGGAAGACAGATCAGCAGCCCCCAAATAACCCTCTGTCTCCCTTTATCCCAGACATGCATCGGGAGCCATCTCCATCCCAACCATCTGTCGCCAGTAAGTTCTCATGGCCTCTGCGCACCCTCTGTCTCCCACTTCATGGTGGCTGGGGCAGCTGACTCTGACCTCCAACTCTTTGGCGAGACCCTGGGCAGTGAGACCTCTGCTTTCAGGGGAGGCCAGGCTGAGCCTCCAAGGATCCCTGGCGGGAAGTTCTGAGGGACTTCCAAGGAGTAGAAAACCAAGGCTCGTAGCCAGGAAGGACAGACCCGGGTTCAGGTCATGTGTGATCTTCCTGAGTCTCTGCTGATTTATTTGCCAAAGGCGATGGGTGCCAACGTCACAGGCTGCAGATCCTGTAAGACAAGGAGGCTAGAACATGATGCTTAAGCATGCAGTAGGTGCTGCATAAATGCTCGGAGCCTCATCTGGGTTCCCTCTTCCCAGCGCCGTCAGCTGGAGGGTGGGGGTATTGTCAGGACCCACAAAGCTCTGTCTCATCCTGCTGTTGGTCCCTCCCTTGTTTTCTGCAGCACCAGTGTCTGTCTATCCCTGTCTGCCTCTGTGACCCCCTCTCTCCCTCCCTCCCCAGCAACGCCGGTGCCCTGGCTGAATCTGCGGTCTGGGAGCCCCGGGTGCTGCCAGGAAAAGAGACTGTTGGTGCATGTCTGTGTGCTGGTGGCCACGTCTTTGCTGCTGAGCTGTGTTGGCCTGGCCGTGACTCTGATTAAGTGTGAGTAGGGCTGGGTGGGGCACAGCGGGACACTGGGGGTGGGGTGTGTGTGTGTGTGTCTGGGAAGGGAGCTGAAACTGGCCTCTTGCTCACAGACCAGGAGATGGCGGACAAATTCAGAAAGTTGACCCTGCAGCAGGTGGCGTGGCAAGCGAATGGTGAGTGGTTGGGAGCCCACAGGTGCTCATGCCCGACTCCAAGACCAACCATCACCATCCCTGCCAGGCACGGAGCTGGGTGACAGGAAGTCGTAGAGTGAGGGACGCGTCAAACACAGACACAACCCCTGTCCCTGTGTGTTGTGTCTGCAATCCAATATGGTGGCCAAGACCTACGGGGTGGCTGCTGAGCCCCTTTGGACATGGTGGGTCTGAACAGACATGCGCCCTCATTGTAAAATACACACCCATCTCAAAGCTGTCCTCCAAGACGAGACTGAGACAACGCTCGCTAATCATCGTCAGTATTGATCAGCTATCGAAAGGACGGTATTGGGGATCTGTGGGAACACATTCAAAAATGTCAATCCAATGCATGCTACTTGCTTTTTTTTTAAACTCTGGCTATTAGAAACTCTAAAAGTATGTTATTGGTTTGCATTATATTTCCTTTTTTAGAAAAATTTATTCTGCTTATTTGAAAGGCAGAGTTACAGACAGAGAGAGAGAGAGTGAGTGAGCGAGCGAGAGAGTGAGAGAGAAGTCTTCCATCCGCTGGTTCACTCCCCAGTTGTCAACAGCCAGGGCTGGGCCAGGCTGAAGCCGAGAGCCAAGAACTTCTGAATCTTCCACATGGGGGTAGGGGCCCAGGGACTTCGGTCATCTTCTGCTGCTTTCCCAGGTGCATGAGCAGGGAGCTGGATTGGAAGTGGAGCAACCAGGACTCAAACTGGCATCCACAGGGATGTGGGCATCACAGGGGGTGACATCACCTGCTGCATCACAACACCAGCCCCCACAGTATATTCTTATTGGATGGCACAGGTGTAGACAGCTGCCCATCAAATGGTCCACCAGAGTACGAAATTCTAAATTCTGTCACATAGGGCAGATGAAGAAGGAGGTGTTTCCATGGAAATGTCCAACAGGGGCCTTGACCTGTATCCTGTGGGTGGGAGTCGTACAGGGCTTGCCTAGGGGAATGGTGCAGTCACTGATTGAAAGGAAAGAAGGGTTAACCAGGTGAGGGGCTGAGTGTTTCAAGCTTGTGCAAAGGCCCTGTGGTGGCAGACAACAGTCTGAATACAAGGGAGGAGGATGGGGTGGACAGGCAGATTACAGTTGTGGCATAGAGAGATTTATGGTGCAAAATGGGCAGGACAAGGGTGGGTGTTTGGAGTAGTGGCTCAGACACTGAGACACCTGCACCCCACACTGGAAAGCTTGGGTTCCAGTTCTGGCTGGATTCCCTATTCCAATTTCCTGCATTAGCACAGGTCCCTACCACCCACGGGGAGACCTGGATGGAGCTCCTGGCTCCTGGCGTCAGCCTGGTCCAGCCCTGGCTGGTGCAGGCATGTGGGTAGGTGGGTGGGTACTGGGGGATGGAAGCTCTCTGTCACTTCTATCTCTCTCTCTCTCTCTCTCTACCTCTCTGCCTTTCAAAACAAATTTAGCGGTCTTGGGGCTGGATTGGGAATAGTGAGCTTGGGGGAGGGACATGAAGGAATGTATCTATATCTATACATCTGTCTCTGTATGGCTGTGTTGATACATCATCAGCTACCATAGAGCTACACTGATGTCTACACAGAATCGGTATCTATGTTATATAGAATTGATATCCACTGTTATGTCGCTATCTATGTAATCTCTATCCATCTATCTGTTCTTGTATCTATATCGTATCTATATTCACATCTTTAATCTACAAAGAATCTATAACTTTATTTATATGTATAGAGAATTATCCATATCTGATTTCTCTATCTCTATATTATCTTTACCTGTGTCTACTCGATCTGTATCATCTCCATCTGTGTGTCACCTGTGTCTCTGTGTGTATGTTATCTGTATCCACTCTGTATCTATATATTGAACACAATCTATATCTCTCTATATCACCCTTGGCTACCTCTACATCCATGTCTACCTTATATTTCTGTTTCCTATGATGTATGGGGCATCCCATGAGCGAGGGATTGTTGGATGAAGTCAGAGTCTGAGGTGGCTGGGTAGCAAGGATGGACACATTAGTTCTGGACTGGGCTGGGCTCCCCATGCCCACCACAAGCCTCATACCAAGCTCCTCTTCTGCTTAAAAACCCATCGTCCAGAGCCCAGTGCGAAACCTTTCACTTGGCGTTCACTGTGACCCGCTGGGACACGGATACAGCTCCTGCTTCTCTTGGGTACACCTTCTGTCGGCAGTGGGCGGGTGGGCGGGCAGGCAGTTGGAGTTCTGGGTCTCCAGCACTCAAGTCTGTCCCCTCTGACAGTGACTGGCATGGCAGGGCTGGCAGGCCTGAAGAAGGACCTGGACAGAATAAGATTGGACACCAACCAGTCCTTGGTGGAACTTCGGGGTTTATTAGGTGAGTGGAACTTGGGGAGCTGCCCAGAGATGGGGATTGTGGCAGGGGTGGCACAGTGCACAACCCCATGAGAGTGATTGTCAGTGCAGTCTGTGTGAATGATGCTGCCCTGGAGTTGAGCAGTGCACAGCATGTACCACTGTACATGGTGCACCATACATGTTGCTCTGGCTCTGGAACTTCTCTGACAGTGCTGTGTTCTGTCTCCAGACTGTAACAGAGTCATCTGCCCAGAAGGCTGGGTCCCCTTTGAGGGCAAATGTTACTACTTCTCCCAGAGCACCAAGTCGTGGGATGGAGCCCTGGTTTTCTGCCAGGAGAATTTCTCCCACTTGGTCATCATCAATAGCTTTGCTGAGCAGGTGAGTGGTCCCCAGGGAGTCTTTGAGAGCCAGCAGGGACAGGCTGCCAATCTCTGGGGTTCATACACCCTTCCCATCCCTGGATGGAGAGAAATTGGGATTAATTTTGAGTTACTCAAGCTTAAAAGCAAGCTCATACTGAGAGAGGTTCAGGCAGAGGTTAAGAGGATGCTATGAGTTCAGATCCTGATTGTGTTGATTTAGCTGCTACCAGTCTCAGTTTTTAAAAATAATTAAAAAAATTATTTTAAAGGGAAGAAAGATGGCGGGGTGGGGGGAGAGAGCAAGAAGTCTCATTTGCTGATTTATTTCCTGCACGTTGATGTCACTGGGGGCTGGGCCAGGCCAAGCCAGGTGCTGAGAACTTCATCTGGGTCTCCTGTGCCCCGAGCACCTGGACCATCTCAGGTTGCCTTCCCAGGCACATTAGCAGGAGGTTGGGTTGGAAGTGGAACAGCTGGGACTTGGCCTGGTGCTCTGCAGTGTCAGCAGCATTGGCTCAGCCCACTACCCCAGCAGCATTTTAACCACTCACCCAGACACCGGTGCCCCTTATACTTTTCACCTTTCTATACCCTTATTTTAAAAACACATTTCTTATAAACAGTATTTAATTAGGCCTTTATCTTTTAATTGGTGTTTTTAGACCATTTATGTTTAATATAATTCCGGATTGGCTTGGAGGTAGGTCTACTGTCTTGGACTTGGATCCAGTGGTGGTGTGGCAGGTAGCAAGGGCTGTTCCTTCTGGTTTTCTGGAGCTGTCAGTCATCCTGAGTTCCACGCTCCAGTGAGCAAGAGCTGGATTGTGAGAGGGGTCTGGTAGTCTCTGTGCCTCTTCCCTGCTGTTCACGGACACAAGGCTATTTCTCCCCATTCTGTCCTACTCTTGGGAGTAAGTGACCCTGAGGCCCTCTGTGGCTCCATGTAATTGACACAAGGCTAAGAGAGATAGGAATAGAGAGATGATGAGACAGGCAGATGAGTAGATGGGTGAATAGATAGATGACAGAGAACTGGGTGGTAGGTAGATAATTAGATGATACAGAGATCATGGATAGGTGATAGAAATATAGATATGGGCATTGTGGTGCAGTGGGTTAAGCTGTTTGCTTGCAATGTTGGCATCGTATCAGAACATTGGTTCAAGTACCAGCTGCTCCACTTCCAATCCAGCTCTCTGCTAATGCACCTGGGAAAGCAGTGGAAGATGGCCCAAGTGCTTGGGTCCCTGCCACCCACATGGGAGACCTGGAAGAAGCTCCTGGCTCCTGGCTTTAGCTTGGCCCAGCCCTGGTTGTTGTGGGCATTTGGGGAGTGAACCAGCAGATGAAAAATCTCTCTCTCTCTCTCTCTCTCTCTCTCTCTCTCTAACTCTGTCTTTCAACTAAGTAAATAAATTTGTAAGAAAAAAAATTAAAATATAGGGGCTGGTGTGTGGTATATGGGTTAAACCCCTGCCTGTAACACCAGCATCCCATACGGGCACCAGTTTGAATTCTGGCTGCTCCACCTCCAATCCAGCTCTCTGCTGATGTGCCTGGGAACTCTGTGGAGGATGGTCCAAGAGCTTGGGTTTCTGCACCCGCATGGGAGACCCGGATGGAGCTCCTGTCTCTTGGAATGGACCTGGCCAGCCCTGGTCAGTGTGGGGTGTGAATCAGCAGATGGAAGATCTCTGTCTCT